>OY856412.1:450794656-451397156 GCA_963693085.1 Alisma plantago-aquatica
TTATTTGGAGAATAGTTTGCACAATCGAAAGTTGCCATGATGCACTCTGGGTTCATGAGAATAGAACATAAAATCTTAGCAAACACCTTGTTCTTCAGGACAGACACAATGAACGTGACTAGAATGGACCTCTACATCATGTGGAGGTTCATGGAAGGAAATTTGGGTCAATATCAGATGAACACTAATTGACAAGATAGCATCAACAGTTAGGCCAGAAGGCTCCTGTGACTTCTGCAAGGAAGGCCTCATCACTTACATTGCTCTCGTCTAGAATACCCCAATGAGCTAAAATGCTTCCTGAGATCTGATAGGGAAACACTAGTTGATTCCAAATATCTTACCACCAGTGCCACTAACATCTAAAGGAGGAAGAAGTAGAAATATTTCTACCTATTATATAGATCCAACAACTTTCTACCCCTCCCTAAAATGTGCAATTACGATTATGAAAAACTCATATTTGGGGAGGATGGAATCCTAAAGATGAAAGATTGAGCAAAACCCCTCACATTATTAGCAAACAAGTGTTTCTCGAAAAGTAGATAAGGCATAATGAAGACATCATTGTAAAGCAACAAACATAAAAGAGAGTAATATTACGCCTGCCAAAGAAGATGGAAATGAAACCAAAGAAGAAGAAACCCCTTCACTCAAGCAGTGAACCTGGAAACTAAAGAAATAAAAAGTTTGGTGATTACACCCACCATCATTATCCACGGGACATCATAAGGAGTAGAGATTGAACCTCTAACAAATATCCTCATTGTCAGTGTCCTAGATCAATTGGATGAATCTTTAAAAAAAAATTGGCGATTCATTCATCCCATCGACTGAGTTTGAACTCGTGACATCTCAATCTTACATCATCACTTTTACCATTGGGGTGCCACTTCATTGGCATTTGATAAACCTCTAGCTAGTAGTAGTCTTATAATAGACACACAAAATGAAGTACTAGAAACATTAGTAGAAAAAAGGAGGGAGTGAGAGAACCTCCCACAAATATGAGTGTGGTGTCCCACCATATTATCCCTAAGTAAGTAGACAAAAATAACATGGTTGATATGTCAATCAACCAAAGAGACAATAGAGAAACAATGGATACAATGAGAAATGAACACTTATCAATAAATGTATATGAAAGGGACATTCCAGAGTAAGACATGGAACAAACAAAGCATCCCTAGGTGAGCTATGAAGGAGAACAAAGTCTACATATGAGTAGGGTCCAACAAAGAGTCTATACAGGAAAGGTAAGTAGAGTAGGAATCAAGCTCAAGAATTCACAAAGAGCAGCCATGACGAGCTCCTATTGCAACTAAACTCATGAAGATAGGGAAAGAGATTGACGACTTCCATGATATAGTTTCAAACTCTACTCCAAATATTTTTAACTTGTCTTTGAATATGTCTACTCTAATTGCACATGTATAGAAAATAATGTCCGAGATGCAGCTATTGTTGACTGTGTTGCAACATATGCAACGGCTAGTTGTGAATCAAATGCAGGTGATGGAGACTTTGGTAGGTATTAGGGAGATAGCCCAACTATCCCAAGAGAGAGACACATTAAGACAAGATAATGAGTTGCTATGAGATAAAAATGGGAAGAGAAATGAGGCAACTACAATATCGTCCTCTCACAGAGAGGCGGTGTCGAAACGAAAATGTCTCACCGATCAGGAAGTCTTGACACCCATAATAGATGTTGATGTGTAGCTAAAAGTGGACATGTTATTCACCCTAGCAAAGATGTTGCACCCCCAGAACAAAACGCAACAACAAAGCTATATGTTGCACAGGGGGAAGAAGACTATGTTAGAAATGAATAAGTATCCTCTTCAAAAAAAGTGTCACCAACTTTATAGCCTTACCAAGACACTCTAGCAATAAACGCCCAGAGGAGGGAGCCATCAAAATGGGAAATTAGGGATTCTCTGATATCCCTGTTCAAGTCATTCCGGCAAAAAATCTATCAATGCAACCAGAAAGAATGATGGTGTCTTGAAATCAACGGATGTAAGGGAGGAATCAATAGAAACAAAAAAACATATTATGAATGGTTCAGATCTGTTATTCGACTAGAAGGCCCCATCACCTCCAGTAGATTACTAAGACTTTGTATATGAATTGTTATTGGATGAACCAATTTATGGGGGAATACATCCCAATCTCTTTGAAGAAGAGATAGAGGAACACATATCTGAACATGAAAAGGGAAACATGAACAAAATGTTCAACAACGCACCAAATAAACCAGATAATCTGGTGTTTTTTGAACCACCAGTCATTATCAGTTAATGCCAAAAAGCACGACCACTATGGCCATGCAAAATGAGGTATATGGATAGGACATTAGTATCAGTGATGTTACTTTGTGACATCCATGTTCTAGAGGATATCCTAGATGATAATAAATTAGGAGAAGATGTGATCTACAACAATATAGATACAAACTAACGAGGGAAGATTTGTGTTCAACCTTTCAACATAAGGCAAACATAAGCATGAAGTTCTTCAAAGTTTTGTGTAGAACTATAATTCAAGAATACATATACAAAGACAAAACAAGTCCCATTTTTAATACCACATCAACTCTGGCATCTCAATTGTACAAGGAAAACCATAATTCACCCTCAGTTGAAGAGCTACAAGACACACTACAAAAGACAAAGAAATTACAATTCATAACTTTACCATTCAAGGCCTTCAACCACTAGCTTCTAACCATGGAAGATCTTTCTACATAGAGGTTGCTACTTATAATTACATTGTAAAAGACCTACCATGTGGAAGGAATGTCTTCGAGAAGCCAGAGCATTGGACGATATAGGGAATCCTGACATGCCGGAAATGTGTGATATAAGGAGTATGTGGGTGGTATCATTCAAACTAGAGGGAAATTTACATTAATTGCATTGTACCCAAGGAAATGCAAGGCTCAAGGGATAGTGCATTATTGGTGCTATGCACGATTGAAGCATAAACATGGGAGTTTCTCTAGAAAAGATTGCAAATGAAGATTTTCACACTCTATGAGGGAAGTATGTCATGGAAGTCATCTAAGATAGGAGATTCTTCTACATTGTACATATGGAAGACCTTCCCAACAGGATGTACTCACTTGTACACCTCCCTAAATAGACTTCGTGGAGGGAGAAAATAAAAAACATTGAAAAAGAAGAAGACACCTCAATTTTAGATGCATTTACAACTAGCCCAGTAATTCCTCCTCCCTAGTCACAACTGTGACCTCCTTCTCAACCAAAAACATCCACCCCTCTCAACCCACCCATAAGAGACACAAAAGTTGAATCAGTGGCCCTTCACACTCCTGTTACACCAACTCTTCCTATGGAACCACAAAAAGCAACTTCCCCACCTCATGTAAATATTGACAACGCTGAGGTAGAAGACAAAATAGCAAACAATAGTGAAGTTGAATGCTTAATCCCCTCCAACCAAATAGATGAAGAAGAATAGGATGACAAAGAAGATGGAAGATATGAATGTGAGGATTGTCCTATCTATTAATTGAATGCAACTAATCTGATACAACCCTCTTTTGAAAACATTGATATGAATTCTTGTTATTGGTTGTCATTTTATCATGGAAGAGCTAAGGCCACAAGAAGATGAAATCCTCACCATCTTCAAATGGGACAATGTCTAAGTCCTCCAACTAGACCTCTTTGAGATACTCTGATTAGTGGATACATGAAAATCAACTTCATGCCGGTCTTCCAATTAATTCTAGATAACATACTAGATGACATTTACATGGCCTTCTATGACATATTTGGTGACAATGTTCATAAGAAAGAGTATGACATGATTTAGTGATTAATAGATCATCTGAAGTATAATGTGTCCCTCTTTATATTAGTCCCTATTCTGCATGATAAGCATTGGACACTTCTATGTATTAATACAAGGGCTCAAACAACTATCTTATATAACAACTCTGACTCTATATTCAACATGATAAAAGCTAACATTGTCACTGAACAAGAAATAGACAAAGTGGCTACAAGAATTTTAGAGATGATAAGGATGTATGGAAGGGAGCTTCCACAACAAGGTTTGAACTTTGAGAAAACATAGTTTTTCTGAAGGAGCCCACAATAAGAACCAGGATACAACTATTATGGTTTCTATGTACTATTTTGGATGCATATGTTGTCTACTTCAGACCACAAGGTGGATTACTATCAATAAGATTATTACCACCACCTTCATGGGACATATGAGATGAAGATTCTTACATCAAAATGGGAATTCATGAGATAATAAAATTAACACGCCTATTCTCAATCAACCTTATTCTTTGACACCCTGGTGACAGTTTGCATGATAATTGGGGGTTCCAAATAGGTGACCTTGGTACCTCTGTTGGTCCAAATCCCTAATATTTTGCATCGCCCAATCTATTTCTTTCTTGCAACATTTTTTTGCTGAGATTTTACTGAAAAAATAAGTGTTAAATGATTTTTTTCCAATGTATGTATTTTGGTCTATTCAACCGAAAAGAGAAACATTCTAGTAAATAGAATTTTTTGAAGGCAAATCTGGAATCCAATTTTCCTAGACATTACTGCTACCCTTAGCTTATAACTTCTTGTCTTTAGGTTAATTCTTAGAGTAATCATTCCAAGAGTGATGTTTTGGGCTACTAATTCATCTAATAGAAATCTACTTGACCATATCTTCAAATCATTCTTATCTCAAGATACTGCATGTGATAACAGAACTGTACTGTCCAAATACAAATCCTCTAAAATAAGGAGGACCCCACTTGGAACCCTCATGATCGACCAGACAACTCCCCTGTATAGGTTGAAAAGTGTGAATTCCAATAACAGAGGAAAAAACTACCCTTCCACTACTAAATCCCACTTTAGGAGGAAAAGATGCTCGACAACCCACCTTTATTTAATAATCCCATTAGCCATAAGCATTATCAGCAAGAATAAAAGTTGACTGTGAATAAAAAATGAGAGTTGGGTCTGACAAGATGCTGAAAGGCTCCACCAGTCGGTGTATAGATCCACTCAATAATGCAAATATGTTGCGCCCTATAGTAGAGTCTAGAAGCCATACAAATAGCCACTTATCTTTCAATGACTATCTCACATAACCACCTAAAACTACGATAGGACTAAAAACTTAGTAATATTGTCTTACAACAACACTCACAATTCAGTAAGCCCTAGAAAGACAAGAAACATAACCACCTTTACACCATTAGCTAGGACTACTGCAAAAAATAAAAGTAGGGCATGAAATCTACCTCTATGGCATTTTGCATAAGTATGACTTGGAAATGAGATTTGATTTGATATGTAAAAGGGAGGCTCCTTCTAAGAAGAGGATATGCCAGACAAAGGAGGTCATGCAACTTTTCACTGAAGAGGGAGGAAACTGGGAATATATTAAGTATTCCAAGCTATTCCACAAATATCTTGACCTAAGGGTGATATGAAGACATGGTTAAGAGTAGATAAAAGAGTACAAAAATAAAACTGCAACATTTACTAAATGCCTTGATTCTATTTATTAGCTTGAGGACAAGATAGACTCTAAGATTGGGGGGTTGGTAGCATCCAATTTTCATGACTAATTTTATTCTTATTTTCCCGTCTCTGTGTAGAGTCACCCCAAATTTCTTCTATTTTGCATATGTTTGTCACTTATGCCCTTATTTGATATTAAATAGTTGTTCCTATGTAGGAAACCTGTCAAAAGATGGTTTTTACCATGAGGCCAAATAGCCATCAGATGACATCTGATATAAGGGGCATCTATCGTAGACCACCCAACAGTTCACAATTGATGCCCCTTCACACCGCTCAGTGCCACCATCGTACGAGGTCCATAGGAATGCTCATTAGTTTTGAGAACCAATGGCCCTCAGTTAATTCAGAACCAATGGCCAGATGAAATAATCAACCACCTTCTATTTCCAAACAAATGGCTAGTCAGATGACTATTTAGAGCAACCATCAGGTGTCAAAACTTATGGCCAACCAAGACACAACAATCAGTGGTCCGCCTGGAACTAGAGAGAATTGCCTAATGATGGAACACCAATGCTCAAATGATGTCTGATCAAATGAATAATCGAAGGCCTAACTAACAGCCACAACCCATCAGTTATAAAATGGATGGCTCTCCTACATAACTACCTAAGGATGGCAATTCTAAACCCAATGGTCATTTAAGACTGTTAAGAGTGTACTCCCCACGAACGTGCTCAATGGACTTGTAGTGAAAGTAATGTATCCCAAAGCACCGCCTTGGGCACGAGACTGAGAGCTATGAATATAAGAACCCATGCAAGAAGAATGGGGTCACAATTTGAATAAGATGATGAAATGTTGCCACACAGCTACCTCAACATCAACCATCGAGTTTCACCATATGCCATCAATTCATGGTCTTCAAGGATGAGAGTCCAAGGGAGAACACACCTCCACCTTCTCTAAGTATCTCCAGACTTATTCTTTGGGATAAGGAGGGAGAAGGAGCAACCACCCTCATAGTCAAAACCAAATTCAAATTGGAGAAGCTTTCCACTGACCTTGACCAATCCTTGATCACTATTGGTGTTTCTTCCTTCTTCTTCTCTAAATTTGTCCTCCTTTCATTCCTTTCATTCTATTATGTCTTCCATTCCCATGTCTCACCACACTTGTAATTCCACCAAGCTACTCATTACTATGCATCTCTAATCATATAGCTTTGGTTGGAAGTAGCCCCTAAGGTTTGCCCAACATGCAAATACTTATATCTATTGAGTATATTATCTTACCAATGTTTATATTCATACTCTTATTCTAATGCTTTAATTATGTGTTGTTTGATTGTTGATGCCTCAAAAGAGTAGTTTCAACCTATATATAACAATTATGGAGTTGTATGAATGCATGACAATGTTGGGATGCTTAAGTTAATGATCAAATGGCATACTTGTGATTGTTTATTTTCCATCTTGAGAGAGAGACAACTTTACTATCTTGATCTATGCTAGGATCAGGAGAGGAGGGAATAGACACTAATGATGATTTCATATAAACTTACTAGGGGTATACAATGAGTGTGTGTATTGCATTTTGGTGAGAAACCATTGATGGTGAAACCCAATCCTAGTTTCCCATCCATACTTTATACCTTATCTTTTGACTTTCTTGTTCTTTAATTTATTTCTTAATTTGTTTTACTTTCTTTTACTCTTTTTTTTTGAAGTACCATTGTTACATAAGGAAGAAAAAAATCTATCTCACCCTTTGTTTGGTGAACTAAGATGATGCACTGAATTCTTAAAACATACCATCTTTGTCCCTATGAATCGAACCTGATTTACTACATCAGACCCTGTATTATCATCGTGGGGGCTTGGGTGTCGTTTTATGAGTTCAAAATCCCGATCACTCTAGATCTATTCCATTTTGGACATGTGATTTAGGACGAACAAGAAGGCATTGTAATCGAGAAAATTCTTGAAGTCCAAGTCTACCTTTGGCTCCACTAGAAATAGGTCGGAGAGATCAACATTGCAGTAGATGATGATCCTCTTCATGAGTCTACCAAAGTGCATTGGAAACTTCCACTTCTCTCTCTTCGCCACTTAGTATGATTGTCCAAGGAACAATACATTGAGGTTAATCTTCTCGATCCCTAGTAAGAGGAATTCCCATAACACAAATAGTTCTATCTCCTGGACATGCTTTATCTCTGAGTATACCTAGAAAACAAAGTGTTTGTTAGGATTCGATAAAGAAGATGCACAATGGAATGCTCAATGATGGTGACATTGGAATTGTGTCAGATGTTCCTATCATGGTATGCCAATATTTTATGCTTGCCCGATGCTTAAAAGTGGTCAAATTTTCCAGGGCAGTGCCAGGTCTTGACCATCCAAAGATGGTGTTGAATGCCTCTAGTGTGAGATGGTGGGAGGCATTGTAGAGCCTTAATTTCACCCATCCATCTTCCTGCTCTCTTCTCGTAGTGTGTTGTGCCAGGAAACACACCCTCAACAACATCGAGATATGTTTTTCATCCCCAAGAAGGAGTCAGTGGAAGCCATTCTTTGGCCAGTGCACACCGTATGATGGTTGTTGGTGAAGCTGTGGTGCTTATTGAAGGCCACACCTCTATAATGGGTGGCCCTAAAATCATTCATTGCAAGATTAAAATTGGTTTTCTTCTTATCATAAATCCCAAGATCCAAACATGGCTTGGGGATAAGATGAGACAAATTTACTAGAAAAGAAGAAGCTATTTTTTGGGTTCCTTTCTCATCATTGAGAAAGAGAGAGAAAAAACATGGGATATCAATGTAGCATTTGTTGGGTGAATAAATTCTTAGGGAAGATCACATAAGAGTCCTCTAGGAGGTAAATCCTCAGTTATGAGAACTCCAAATGAATTCTCCTACTTATAAAGGAGAAGAGGTTCCCAATAAATAAAAAATCAATGTAACCATCTTGTAAATTGGTGGTACTGTCATGCACTCTAATCCATGTGATCTGAATATCTAAAGTTGGTATTTACAACCTTGATTGTATGATATATTGACCCATTGATTCTACAGTTCTAGTAGCATCATAAAAGAAAATGGTATGACGTCAAAAGTTCTACCTATTTGGAATTTTATAACCATTTGATTAGAATACTTATGTCCCTTGGATTGGAGGCCACGGATCACTTTTCAACTCAGTCTCAGTGGTACTGACTAGCGTGTCATTGCCACAAAGATTTTACAATGTACCTTGCATAGACTCATTAGTAAACATATAATATGATTTTGATGGTATTGACTAGTCAGTGGTGCCATTGGAATTTTCTAATAGAATCATGTTGAAATTAATGTGGTTTTGGTGGTAAAGATAGTCATCTTGGTGTGACCTAGATTTTACTATTTTGTTTTGTATGAAAAGTTTGATAAACTCAAAATTATGTATATATGGTACCAACAAGGAGTCAGTGCTACTGGAGCACTAAACCAAAATTCATTAGTCACAGATAAGAAAAGTAGTGGTATCTAATATTAATTTGATGAGACCAGTTTTAACTTGTAAAATCATCAAAAATTATGTGCCCCTAAGTTTGATTTGGTTCCACAGAATGGGTAGTCATAGGTACCAACAATCTATTGTTGACATCTCAGTTCCCGAATGATTATGCATAGGTGCCACTGACTTGTGGGTTACTAGTACAGACTTTCCCATGTGCTTACATATTAAAAAACTCTTTAAGAATCATCAAACTACATAAAAACTATTTAACAAATACAATGACAAAAATCAATGTTAAACCTACTAAGACAAAATCAAAATGTGTGGCTTTCTGCCACATGAGCCCTTGTTTAAAGTTGTAGACTTGACTAATTCACTTCAAACCAGATGACAACCAAGATCTTAAGGTCTTCATGGTCATGAACTATCTCACTATCATAATAGTATTTCAATCTATGGCCATTTGTCTTGAAAATATCTGGGCCTTTTCTTAACTCTACTTCTACATGGAGGTAAACATTGAACAGGGTGTAGGGGCTCATCCATCTAGACCTAAAATTTCCTCAATTCACTTTTAAACTTGAACTGAACAATAAAACCGTGGGTTTGCATTTCCTATGCAAGATATGCATATCATGAATTTTGTTTATATGATCCTTGTACAATTTAGTATTTTCATAGGCATCCGATCTAATCTCATCCAATTTATTCAACAATTATTTTCACTTATCATGTTCACAAGTAGACCAACATTCAACTTATTAATTTCCCACATAGCCCTATGTTTTAGTTCCACTGAAAAATGACATACTGTATCGTAAACTAATATGTTGGGTGTGGTACATATAGGAGTCTTGAAAGAGGTACCATATGTCCAAATGGCATAACTGAGCTTCATGATCTAATATGATCGTGGATTAGGGACATTATTATCTAAAATCTTCTTCACCTCCAAATTGAGACCTCAACTTGAACTTAAGTTTGTTGATGGTATGGTGTGCCAACATGATGTGAAACTGCATACTTTCTCAATAAACCACCAAAATGTGAAATGTGTATTTGATATGATTATTTAATGAAAGGAAATTCCACTTATTATTTTAGTTTCATTATTGAGATAATGGATAATCCTAATAATGTCTTAAGAGTGTTTTGACTTGATGGCATATAATTTGGTTTAATGACCTAAATATGAGGTCATATGTATAAAGGGAATTCATTCTTACTATCACCCTAGGGAATTCATTCTTACTATGAGGTCATACTACATTCCATCTACAGTCAAATGGATAGTTTGAAAGGACAATTCAGACCTTGGAGGATCTACTAAGAGCATGTGTGTTGTAGTTTTTGGGAAGTTGATATATTGACCTTAGCTTGATAGAGTTTGTGTACAACAATAGTTATTAGAGAAGCATCGACATGGCAACATATGAAGTGTTATATGAGAGATGTTGTAGATCTCCCTTGTATTGGTATGAGATGGGGAAATATTAGCTTTTAGGTCTTGAGCTAATGCAGCATATGATAGAAAATATCAAAGTCATTCACCAGCAGCTAAAGGCACCACAAGACAGACAAAAGTCATATGTTGATAACCATCATAGATCTTTAGAATCCTAAGTGGGAGACGTGGTGTATCTTAAAGTCTCTACTTGGAAAGGTTTTCTAAGGTTTGGAAGGAAGGGTAAGTTAGCTCCCCGTTATATGGGACCTTATCCTATAGTTTCACATGTTGGGAAACTAGATTATAAATTGGAACTGCCATCAGAGTTGTAGAGGTTATATCATGTGTTTCACATCTGTATGTTGAGGAAGTGCCACCCTGATGTAGAGTTGATGCTTTAGCCTGTTGAAGTGGAATTCAATAATGAAATATATTATGTGGAAGGTCCTGTTCAAATCCTAGATAGAAGGATCAAAAATGTGAAGAAGAAGGATATTGTGTTAGTCAAATTTTTGTGGCATAGTCATGGCATTAAACAAGCCACGTGGGAACTTGAAGAAGAAATGCAGAAGAAGTATCCATCTCTTGTGTATAGGATTCTAAGGGCAAATCCCTATTAGGGGTTTATAGTTATAAGACTCCTAACCTAGCTTAATATCCAATTGTGTTTACTTGTATAATGAGATGCTTAAACCTTAATCTATGCTTGTGGGATGCTTTAATATCATGTGATAGCTCTATGGTTTTTATTTTGTCCAATTTGATTAAGGTTTGAACCATCTTTGCTATATAAGTGCTTATTTTGGACTAGTTTGCAATTTACCCATAAGTGAGGGTTAACTTGTAAAATGTCACACGTAGAGAGTGCTCCTTGTTCTTCGGTACCATGAGAGAGAGGATCATGACCTGGGGTGCCTTGTTTGAATGATGTTTGGTTATGGAACTATTTTAGGTGTTCTAGGGTTTGCTATGTAGAAGTGGAAACATAGCTAGGGTTTAAGTGTTGCGATCACTACCTCACTCTTGAGTAAGTGTAGAGACCACAACACCTATTCTATGTCTTGTTGTTTTGACCAAAACAACCTTGAGGTCAAAACACATCTTTTTCCTTTAGTGTTTTGACCTTGCATGAAGAATTAGGGTTTTGGTTCAAAACAAGGTGTGCATGAAGAGTGGCAACCACGATAAGATGGTAGCGACCATTGAGATCACTTCACTTTTTTTATAAACATATATTTTTGGTATTTTTTCTTGTGACATAAGATAATATTAGTTTCTTGAAGGGCATGTATCCTTAGATAATCTCTTATGGTAACACCTCATAATCACTTTCTCTCTCTCCCTTTAGGTATATATCACCTTTTCTCCCCTTGTGTGAGACTTTGTCGACTCCATATTACTTTTCCTCATGTGTGAACAACCTTGTAGATTCAGGAGCAAGTAGGGGAAGATCTTCAAGCTTGGGTGACTGATCCACCTTGCATGTTGAAGATCTTGTGCTAGATCAACTCCTTGGTGGTGATTAATTGGAGATTTTTTTCTCTTGGTAAGAGATTTGAACTCTTGATCTTGTTTCTCCTGTCTTCTTCATCTTCTTCATTCTCCTTCTCAACCATGTGAGATGTGGGTGATCCATGGTGACTTTGCTTGGGGATGTCTTCTTCACATGGGTCGAAGATCATGTTTTAACATGAGTTTTTCATCTCTTCTTCCTTGGTTTGAGTTAGGGTTTGAGTTTCTCATTCCCCGATCTCTCCTTAACCATGGCATTTCTGTCTCTATTGAAGGAGATCTTGTGGTCAAAGGATTGAATAATGTTTGGGCTTCTTTCTCTTTCTTGGAGTTTGAGATCTTGGATGCTTGGATCATCCATAATAGGCGGGTTATATAACTTCTTCCTCGTCTATTATGTGCATCTTAAAACCGATCATATGATGTTCTTATGTTGTTGTTCCAAATCTTAAAATATGTTCCTTTTGTAGAAAGAGTGATGATTTGTAAGATTGAACCATGTAGTATCTTAAACATGATTTAAACTTCTCATAAATCCTAAAATCATTGTACCCAAATTTGAGATAGTTTAGAATTGGATAATGATATCTTGTTCTTTGTTTATGGAACTATTTAATATTTTTTATGATCCATCCATCTAGTAGAAGTGATGGTTTTGATGATAATTACATGTATGAGAAACCTGATTCTACACCCTTAATCATGATCTTCAAGATGCTTTTCTAAGATCTTCTTCTAGGGTTTGAAGAACACCCTTCTGTAGAGTCTTTGCTCTTAGGTTGATGTTTGGTGTTCCCAAGATTTCTAGCTATTATGACCATGATGGTAGCGATCAAGACCGCATGAGGGTCATATAAACCATCTCTATGGTGATGGGTGGTTGTGACCATGTATATAAAAGGAGTTGAAACACTATGTGTTTTAGAGTTGGAACCATGTTCTTATTGGGTCTGATACACCTAGGTTTGGTGGAGGTTGAAACACCATGATGTGTAGGGTCAAAAATGTATGTGTTGTGTCCGTGACAGATTGAATATGTCTAGGTTGCTATACCTGGTAGCAAGTGGTCGTAACACATGTATGGTGAAGGGTCAATACACCTATACTCATGTATGAGTATATGGTCAATACATAATGTAATGATCTATCGATACACCTATACTCATGTATGAGTATATGGTCAGTACATAGTGTAATGATCTATATAAGATGATGTAACTTTGAATGGTTAATAATTAACTATAGTAGTTAGCTCTAGAACTATTAAACAAGGTGGGAGGTGATGGAATTAGGATTTAGAGGTTGAGTGGTGTTACTAAACCCTAATCGGGTACATATAAACTCTAATCTCATCTGATGAAAACATGATAAGTGTGCTTGCTATATTTGGAAATTATTATTTCCTGATAGTGTTTTCTCTCTCCTACTTATGTAACACAAACTTGCAGGTGAGACAAATGGTATAGCTAAGTGAATGCTATGGTGAGCCTATAGAATAGAGAATGATGACTGTGAGTAATGCTGAGGCTTTATGTGATATTGAATGTGTAGGAGTATATGAATTGGTCTAATGACCTAGTAAGTGCCTTGTGCATAAATTGAGGGATTGGTATCCCATAGTGAAGTGATATTAATGATGACATTGTGAATGACAATATTACAAGTGCCATGTGAAGATGAGACAAGTTCTTATTTAATACAATTTGTATCTTTTGAAGTTGTACCTACCTTAATTTTGTAGAATTTATTTAGGGTTAATATGTTGCAACTTGATTGATGCATAAAAAGATACCTAATTGACATGCCTAATCAAGTGAAACCATAATCATGTAGTTTCCCTATACCATAGATCCATCTTCAGTGTCAATATCTCCCTGGACGGTGAAATGGGTAACTCCTATGGGAAACTCGGAGTGCATATTACTGAATATGTGGGGTTTTAGTGAATAATTTCCTTATATCATTAAATTGCGAATGTTGATATAATAGTATGTGTTTAATATATAACGGACATTCGTGACCCTGTTCTCTAGTGTTGTGCCATGTACCAAGGCAGACTAGTTGTTTTACAGGACCACAGCCTTGACTATGAGTTTTTGTCTCTACAGGACTGTAGCCTTGACTACAAGTTGTTGTCTTTAGAAGTATGAGTATATGTCACTGCATTGCAGACTTGAACTGACCAAGTAGTGTTGGTAATGATAGTGGAGTTTGACTCTTCCATTGATTATGTATGGTACGATTTCAACTTAATAGTAGACGGTTGGAATGGAGTGGTACTTCTCAAATCTATAGGGCATTAGAATAGAAGTGATAATATATCCGTGTAGTATATTTGCTTTAGGTAAAATATGAATCATGTTGGATGACCCCATGCCTTATTTCTTGTATTGTTTAGTTTATAACAGTTATACATGTTCTTCATATTCCTTTTAATAGTATAAAATATTCTACTGCTCAGTTGTAACCACTTAAGCGTCTTTATTTACTACTCTTTATAGTACTATGCTTATAATAGATGTTGGCAAAGAATTATTTATCTTGCTAGGATGCTTGGTCTCACTCTGTGGGTTCCATAACTATTTAGGTGGTCGTGGATGAGGAGACTGAGGTCGTGGTGCAAGTGCTAAGAAGCATAATGAATAGTAGCAAGATAGGTTGGACATGCTACTAGTTAGAGCCTTATAGTAGAGTCCTATGTGTCGTCCATGTACTCTCAGATATTTGAGGATATTTTGTGGTTTTTATATCGACACGTAGATTTTTGCTTTATACCATGTTGTTGTATAAATGGCATGTACATATAAATAGGATGTGAAATGTAACAGTTGTATCTTGATAGCTTGTTAACATGAGATGTATCCTTTTTGACATATAATGACTATAGATGGCCGAAGTTGAAGGTTTTTTTATGAAATTATTTCACTTACGATATTGAATTTCAAATGGTTTAAATTTACCCTATTTTGTGGTAATAATGTAATTAGTGATAATTCCATTCTTGGTTTTGAGTAATCTCATTTTATGTGGTGAAGGGAGGCACAAATGTAGATGGAATTTGTCCCTCCTTTGGAGTTGTATCCCTGATCACTTGATAAGAAACACTATAAAATGTGTTTTTGTGCTCATCTGAGTCAATATATGACTTTAAGCTCACAATATCTCAAATAGTGTACTCTATTTTAAGGACTATAGACTTGGTCTTAAGAGGATGACATGTCATGCCTCAGTTTCAATCTAGATATTTGTGACAAGGGATTATAAGGTCATGGTAAAATAGGTCATTTCATGGTTGTAGTTGCTCTCCAAGTCATTCCTATTACTTGGTGGAAATAATGTTTTGCTAGAAATCAATCCTTGCTTATGAGGTTTTAAACATCACTACCAGTGTAATTAGGATCCTAATGGCTTTACACACATAAGAATGCATATGAGAATTGAATCATAATGAAAAACATGATTAGAATGGTTTTTAATCATAAAACATGATGATTTCCTATATATTTTGGATATTGGAATGTCTGACCAACCTCCCAGATTGGATGGGTGATTGGATCGATTGTCAATTGATGTTTTGAATTTGCATTTCACTGTCCTATAGTCCTCCAATTAGGTAACCTGAATTTTGATCAAATTTAAAAATGGAATGTCTTAAATTTCAAAACAATTCAGATATGAACCTAAACTGACCTGGTCAATCATTCAATGTGTTTTTGAATCCCAGTAGAACCCTATCATTTGATCAAAATTCCTATTTAATTTTTCAGTATTGGATTATTTTTATGATTGTGATTAGGAAAGGTATTGAACTTATGATTTTCCAAGCCCATGACTCTCATATATACATGGGCTACATCCCATGGGTTAGATAGATCTTTTGAGACAAATAGTGAGACAAGTTGACTACCATATTTCTTTTAAATAGAAAGAGAGGAAGAACCCCAAAAAGAAACCTACTCAAGAAGGATAAGAAAGAGAGTTTCAGGATGAATTGCACATCAACAACTCTTGTAGTCTTCAACTTGGTGGCCAAGGTGATGCACCATGATCTCCCCCATCTGTGTTGATGAATTAAAGGCCAAGGCATACATTCAAGGGATTGGAGAAGTTGTTCCACAAGATAACCATAAGGTGATGCAAAGAAGACACCTATGCAATAGCAAGGTGGTCAAACCAGATCTCTTGTTGATCTATTCAATTTTTTTGGTTTTCTAAATGGACCTTGATCTAAAAAATTGAGTTCTTCACCAAGAAAGGATGTGTATAGTTGTTGGACAACTCGTTTTCACAACGGTACTTATGCCTTTTGTGAATTGATGTTTATCATTATGACTGATCCAACAACTGGGATATAAAGGGAAGATTGTTTTTGCTATTCCACTATGGCCCCATCCTAAAAACTGAATAGTGGTACCACAGCCAACATCAAATTTTTAAACAATTTTTTGGTATAATTTTGTGCAAACTTGTATCCAAGATAATCACATAATATCATATATGACTCATGACTTAATATATTTTGGATGTGGACAATAATGTTATACCTTGAAAATCGCGGATATGCATATGTGGATATGACAATTAGATCATTTTGTCATGATTTAAAACATCTAATATCATTGTTTTGATTTTGATCGAACATCATGTGACATGTATATGGCTTGCTTTCCATGCCTCTTTATATCCATTCTACATGTAATGTTGGATTATGAAATCAATATATGATGATGTAAGAACATCATTAAAGGGACCACGGTGGGGAGGAGGAGACAATCATAAGCCTACACCAACGCAGATGGCCCTTAGAGGGTTCATGATCAAGATGAGATGACAAATCAACAACAACAAAAGAACTACCCAAATTAGGTACTACCAGTCGTCTGGTCGACATGCTTGATTGGTGATTACAAATGTGGAATGATATGATTAGGATCAATTTATATCTGAATGTCTTGGTTTCTTTTTACAATATTTGTTGGCTCAAGTTGTTGCACCAGTTGCCATATCTCATTTTATCACGCGTGGTGATTGTTATAGCATATAGTACATATAATAATGTATATGTTATGGTGACTAGATACATACCAATATATATGTATATATATATATATATATACATATATATATATATCAACATAATATCATTTTCAAAGATGCCTCCAAGTGAACTACACATGAAAGTTGTGACAACCTGGAACTTCACACACTAAATATCACTTCTAAGATGGACCATTCTCTTAACTACATTGTACATTTCATCTATATATGTTCTTTGATCACAATTGGTCCATCTGGTATGCATGTATCACCTTGGTGATACTCTTGTTCATAAAGATCATGTTTAATTTCATGTCATACATTGTTACATTTCCTTTGAATTTTGGTCACATTGTTGTTAACTTATATGACTATTCTTGTACTCATGTTATAGATCTCTATCCTTTTACCAACACATCAAATTTCACTCAATTTTGAGCTAGGATGTGAGAGATATGCCCAATTGAATATCTTGTATATAAACCCTTGCTTTTGTTCTTTTAGTCGAATTTTGCACCTTGTTGGGCTGAATTTTTTGGTGCACAGCCATCTTATATCCTACCTCTTTATCTTTTAAAAATGGGTCACAATTTAGTGATCCATAAAAGTTGGCCAATGGAACTCTTAACCATCGATCGGAGCACTGATCAGACGACCATGCTCTTTTCCATTCTGCCTTAAACCCTACCCGGTGTGTAAAGAGTCGAGATCAACTCTCTACTAAAATAATCATGGTAAACAAAAACACCAATTGTGTAGCAGCGGAAGTTAAAACTTTGACTATATTCAATTGTATAAAGAGTACTTTACAAAATTCCCCAAAAGGGTGTACACTTTATACAAAGAACAAAAGGATCTAGGTAGAGGAAGACTCAAACCAAATCAATATTGTCTCCAAAGAAAAACAACTTAATATATAGGTAGCTAAGTCCAAGCTAGATAGTTGAACTCATTATCCTTATCCTTAGGCAGGTTCACCAAGCTTCAACTACGCACTCTGATCCTATATCTGGATGGTTGGGATCATCCAGCAAGAGAGAGATAAAAGTATGTGTTAATCAAAAGGGATAAGGACAAATGATAAAGCACAACCTTGAATAATAGAATGATTCACTATACTAATAGATTTCAAGAGTATGAGGCATTAAATCAAATAAGTACTAGAGAACTGCCATAGTTGAATCAACAACAATAATCACATAGCATGAATGATATTATGACACAAAATCATACCAATGCAGGGTGAGGCACCTACCAGACCTACACCAAGAGGAGAGGGGAAATTCACATCCCAAACCTCAATAATGTGAGTGGAAATGCACATCCCTCAAAATATATAAAATGGGGAGAAAATCACATTCCCCTGGTCTCATGCCCACTATGGGTTGTTTGTACTCATGTACACTACATTGTCATTTGGTCAAAAATAAATAATGGTTCATAATTCACTTGGCAGTAGTGAAAATGTAAATAACATTGCATCATAGAAAATGGGAATAAAACCCATGAAATAATCTCATAAATGAATGTGCCAGCATTGGCAATAGCAATATCCAAATAATTCCAATAAATGAGCAAACAAAGGCAATAGAAGATTCAAATAAATAAAAGAGCCAAATAAGGCAGTCGCAAGATATCCAGGCTAGCACATAGGAAATGTGGGGTTGGATAAAGGCCCAACTGAAGAGTAGGTTAATTGTAGATTCACATGTTCATATGCATTCATAGGGATCACATACATAAATAGGGTCCACCTACTTAAATAGGGCTCACATACTTAAATAGGGCTCCCATACATTAATATGTTTCACATACCTTATTAGAGATTCATACCCATCATTATCACTGATTAGATTGTATCCAATATCATTTTCCCTAGTTATAAACATTTCACATGAATTAGCATTTATTAAGCATAAAGTATAAAGAAAGTTACCCATTTTAGTCCATATTCAAAAACCATTGATTTAGGACTCAAAACTAGGACCAAAAGCTCACATAGGTTTCACTGACTAAGAAAACATGTCTTATTTCTCAATTTGGAGTTAAAATGAATTAATTATGATTTTTAGAACATTTAATATACTCAAAATTCCATTCAAAGAAAACTTCGAAAAATCATTGGGAAACAGTTCTCAAAACTCACAAAATTGTATTCTACATGAAAAATCCTTTCCAACGACTATTTATTTGCATTTTTCTGAGCAAGGACCAATTTACTATGAATTAAGCAATCTGGACCAATCAGATTGTAAGAAAATGATACATAGGCTGAGTGGCTTGCGCGAGAGAGGGGTGGTGAAAGATGAAAATAACCTCGACGTTAAAATAGGAGAGGAGGTGCACGTTGGGGTAAAACTATAAAATGTTGAGTGGTCATCTTCTTTCCTCTCCTAGGTGCCATGGCCGCGTGAGGAAGCTTGGCCATTTGGAAGTTTCCACGTTTCTTAACCAAAATGGACGTACATGTACTCCAAACGAAGCTCAAGATGAGAGGAACTCACTGGTGTGCTTTATTTGGGTGCCACTAACACCAAGAAGCTATGAAAAGGGCCACAATACATGTGAGAAGGTGGAGGTTTCGGGGCTAAGCGGGGGAGCTTCGGGCCAAATTAGCAACTAGAAAAGCTTGCAATGGGGCCAAAGGAGGGGCGGTAGGTGGTATATATAGGTGTGGAGGTGCGAAGAGTTGAAACAATGTGGGAGAGGAGAAGCTGTGGCCGGTTCCCTTGGGCACTTTGGCCATGGTGCACGACGGCGGACGTTCCAAGGCTTAAACGGTGCGGCTCGAGGAGACGAAGCCAACACAAACTTAAATCTTGCAAAACGGTGGAGAGGGGAGGGAGAACGAGGTGGAGGAGCCTAGGCGTCATCTCATTCGGCAAGCTGGAGGTTGAAGATGACCCCAGATCTATTGGATCGAGATCCAATGGGGGTCGGGCGCGTGACACATGAAATAAATGACATAAATGAAAAATCGATTGATATTCTATAGTTAAACCTTATGGGAACTTGAAATATCTATTTGGAGGTTTAAATAAAGTCCAAATGACCACAAATTTTAACCATAGGTTAATTATAACTCCTAGAAGGATTCTATGTCATTACTTTCTCGAAAATCACATGGTTATGTCCTTAATTAATTTATAGACTATTAAAGTATATAATAAAGCATAAAAAGAGCAATTAATATAAATAATATCTTTTAATGACATAATAAGGTGAATATCGAGATATTAGTCACATAGAAACATTATGAGTCATATCTCATCATAGAATACTCTTATTAGTTCATTATTTCCTTATTTGGAGGAGAGAGAAAGTAAAGGGGTTAATTACTCCTATACATTAACTCAAATACACATTATTACTAGTATATTTATCTAAAAGCTCCAAATTAACATTATCTACTTATATTCTCTCATTAATGGTCAAATTTGATGATTAGACCTCACCTATTGCATTAGATGGGTTATTTGTGCAAAACCCCCTACATAAACATAAATGTAGGTAAATTGTGAATTATACCTCAAGAAAGATTCAAATACAACTTTGAGGTCCAAGAAGGCTCAAAAGGATGGGAAATTTATTAGAAGAGTCTGAAAGGACTAAAAGGAAAAGGAATGTAAAAAAGTGGGTAAATTGCGTAAGGAACCCTGAGATTCAGTATGTTACACAGTGTCCATGGCACCAAGTATTACCTACCAGAGCCCTTCTCACCCCTTTCCTCCCTTTTGATGCTCCTTCTCATTCCATTCCTTTACCTTCTTCCATTTCCATTGATTTTTCTTGCTCCCCATGCTCCAATCCTTCCCCTTTCCTCCTTTCTCCTTCTCTTCTTCCTCCCTTGGGTTGCTACCACAAAAACCTTGGCGACCCAACCTCAGACCCCATTTGTGTTGATCAAGGATGGAGTTGACCTCAACGGGATGCGCAGAGCTTGGGCGGCTAGATGAAGACCCCTCCCAAACTCTATGGCTTGGAAGCCAACCATCACCGGTGAGATTTGTATCTTCGTGCAACCGCCTACAAGGTGAGTTCATAGGAGAGAGGGCCTCGTGTGGGAGAGATAGTCATCGGGTTGTTGAATGAGATCTAACTAGATAAAAATGGATAACATTGTGTAATTAGGTTGGATCCTTCTCAAGGCTAGAATGAGCTTTATGTAAGATCTAAAACCTCATTTCCACCTTACACTACTACCCTCGACCCCAAATTACCCTAGGTGTTCCTATTCTAGAAACCTAGGCTTGACTAGACCCTAATTGAATTCCACCTAAACCCTAACCCAATTGAGCCTCATAAAGGTTGGTAGGAGGTGTTAGTGACTAATTACCCTATACAAACCCAATCCTATCCATGTCTAGTTAGTAGTTTAGGGAAAATTATTTGTCTCTAGCGTGTAGTTTGTTTGGTAATCTAAATAGAAGAGTAATGTTAACATGTTATCACCCCAACACAATTGATGAGTGAATTTCCCCAAATGGCTCACACCTCCATTAATTGGATTAAAACCCTAATAGCTTTATTGCTTAGCAAATGTTATCTTGGTCAACTCTTTACTTGATTAATTAATTCATTGCCTTTATATTTCCTTGTTCATGATAGTTTAGGTCTTTAATCGCTCTTGTGCTTAGTTTGCTATCTTTGTGTAGTGTAGATCTTTGTCTTGCTTGCATTAGTATAGTTTTCTTCTTTCATCTCTCATATTGTCTTCTCTTTCTAATTAGAATTAACTATGCAAGGTTAGCTTAGGTTTTGATCTTGTTTGTTCTCCTTTAATTGCTTGTTTCTTCACCCCTAGTGTAATCAACAAATCAACCTTTAAACCCTTTAACCCTACTGGAGTAGGAACCTAGACAAAACTAACCTTGAACTAGAACCTCCTTTTCTCCCTATGGATTGACCCTATTCTTGTCACTTTCCTATATTATGACATGACCCCATGCACTTGCAAGTATAGTGTGTTAGTCTAAGTGAGTGTCTTAGTGTAGGTTGTTTATAAATTTGAAAGAACCCTATTTTGTCAAAAACCCATAGGGTCTCATCTAATCTAACTCAATTGGTTCGTGTGTGGTTGTAAGGAGGAGAAACACATGAATATTTCTATCATCATTAACTGGGACAAAAAGCACCATATATACCTAGTAGTTGTGGTGTTGAATATCCCCTTTGACACCATATTTTGCATGTTTGTTTTGTTGTTTTTGAGAAAACATAACAAGTTTTTGTTGTAGTTGTTGGGGAACTAGTCCCTAACACCTCCTACCCACCCTTACATGGCTCAATTGGGTTAGGGTTTAGGTGGAATTCAATTAGGGTCTAAACAAGCCTAGGTTACTAGAATTGGAGTTCATAGGGTAATTAGGGGCCAAGGGTAGTAGTGTAAGGTAGAAATGAGGTTTTAGACCTCACATCACCCACATTCTAGCCTTGAGAAGGAACCAAGATAATTAAAATAAATACTCCTATGCAATCTACTTAGATCTCTCACCCATGTATAGGATAATTGATTATCATTTAGGAAAGTGGATAGATAGCTAGGGATCCATGAATTGGACTTAGGAGCAATTTGCAAATTAACCACATATAAGTAATTTTCCCAGAAACCTAGGTAAGTTCAAGAACAAACCACAAATCAATTCATGAGGAATGAGATAGGAATAGAACATAATCATTAGCATAAGAAACTACAATGTTTACATATCATTTCCCCCCAACATGGTATCGAAGTAACATTTGGATCCCCAAACAACCCACCTAAGGGGCCTAGCTACCCATAGAACTACAAAATACAAAAGGAAAGGAAGAAGAATGAGTACAGGAGTGGAAATCCTTAATGAGCTCAATGAAGAATCCTCCTTCTCCACCTCCTTACATATGTAGCTCAAGCTTCTTTCTCCAAGGTAGGTGAATGCCATGGATGCATGGTGAAAAGTGGCTGAAACACTAGAAAAATAGGATTTTAGTTGTGGAAATGGAGAAATGGAGGTGGAATGAGGTGGGAATGGATAGGGGGAGAAATGGGGGATCTGAAAGTGGTCTACTAGTGGATAACCTCATGTTAGAGCCGCCACCCAAGTATATATAGGTGGTGCGGAAGCACTAGGTTAAGTGGAGGTAAAATGGAGAATGAAGTGGAGAAGTGCAGCTAGGTTTATATGTAGAACGGCCATGCTAGGCAGCACATCTGTGGTGGTTGTGGGCTAGAATTCCTATGGTGGCATGAAAAGAGTAAGCTGAGAATTGGTAAAAAATAATGGTATAACTTGGGAACTTGAAGTGACAATGGCATGGTTGTGGTGGTTTATGGTGGTATTACTTCTCTTTGTGATTTGGTCGCTACAAGAGAAAATGAGTCAAGATTCCCCATTTTCATTCCAAGGTTTGACGTAGCAAACTTTGAACTGAAGCTACCCATAATCAGGATGATTCAAAATAAGTCATTTAGAGTCAATTTTAGAGATGAGAACCCATACCATCATTTAGATGCGTACAAGAATATCTATGACACCGTAAAAATGAGGGGAGTGGAAGAAGAGGTAATATATTGCAAGGGGTTTAACTTCTCTTTAAGAGACAAATCCCTATCATGGTACCTCTCTATACTTGAAAAGAATATTAATGGTTGGGGACCCTTGGTTGATGCCTTTGTCACCAAGTTCTACCCAATAGAGAAGACCCTCAGAAATAGGCACAAGATAAATGGATTCATGCAGAAGCCCAGAGAAAACCTATATGATGCATGGGAACAATTTTTGGAGTACCAAAGAGACTACCCCCACCACAATTACAAAAACAGATTCCTAGTCACAACTTTCTATAACAATCTTACACCTGCTGAGAGAACTTTAATAAACGCTATTGTAGGAAGCGACTTCCTAGGAAAAAACCCAATGAAGACTATGAAGATTATTGACAACATGGCTTCTCTATAGGTAGGCTTGGAATATGATACAGTAGACACAGGTTCAACACAAAAGATGACATTTGAAGGACTTTCTGCCAAATCAAAGGCCTTAGAAACCATCATTGCCCAAATGCTGAAGATAGCCATTGATGGAAAGAAACTAAAAAACTCTAGAAGCAAAGGTAAGAAACCCATAGAGAGAGTCATGAAATGTGTTAGATGTGGAGGAGGAGGCCACAAGTTTGATAATTCCATCTAAACTTAGCCTGAAGAGGAAAGTGAGGAATTCAAAGAGACAAAGAATGTTTCTTATGCTAGTTTTAAGAGACCAGATCACCATGGTATCAATTATGGGAACAAGGATGTTGTAAAAAACTCCTACTAGCTAAGTGATTCATCTATACCACCACCATGATTTGGGGGGAGGAGAACAAACAACATTCATCCAAACAACAAATTATCAGCAGAAACTACCAAGGCCAAGGGCAAAGTCAATTAAAAAAAAAGTTCAAACATGCAAAATCAAGTCCAGATCAAGGGCAGACTAAGGGCAACAACCAGCCGAATATGATGTCTCAACTATTTTAGTTTGCAAAAAGGCAAGACTCAATGAACACTCAGTTAACTCAAAGTGTAATCACCAACTCAGGTGTTTTGTCCACAATGCAGACCCAAATGGTTGATATGAAGATGCATAAAAGGAAAATTGACCAACAACTGGCACAACTTTTTGAGCTGATCAAGAATCCTCAGGGAAAGATTCCCTATCATACAAAAATCATGACGGTGGCCACCCTTCGCTCCAAAAAAGTACTAGAAAACAAATAAGAGGAGTCTGACAAAGAAGATAACATCGGTACCCAACCACAACCTGAACATATCGCAATAGAGGAAATGCCTAATGAAGAAGAAGCTTCTAAGAAGGATAAAGCTAAAGATAAAGGAAAAGGAAAGAAAACTACAAGCACAAAGAAACTCGACCCCTTTGATGAAGCATTTGTCAAAAGGGGTCCTTATTCCCCATGGGTACCTCTCCCTTACAAGATGATCAACGCTCACCTAAAAAAAGGAGCTGAAAAGTTCACGGAAGCCATAAAGAAATTACACCTTGATGTTCCATTATTGGATGCCATGAAAGAGATGCCTACATATGCTAAGTTATTCTTGGATCTAATAACAAAACGATGAAGAAGAGATCACAAGGAGATGGTACAACTAGTGAAAACATCCAACACCTTTCTTCAAGCCAAGATGCCAACAAAGAAGAAAGACCCTGGGGCATTCACAATCCCTTTCAACATTGGAAATAATGTAGAAAGGAACAAACTAGAAGATCTGGGGACAAGTATTAACCTCATGCCCCTTACTTTAGATCAGAAGCTTGGGATAATCAACATGCTAAAAATAAGAATGAGAATTCAACCGGCAGATCATACATTCACAAAGCCTAAGGGGGTCATGGAAGATGTCCCCATTCATGTTGGACGATTCTTTACTCCTTATGACATTGTTGTGATTGACACATTTGAGGAGCCAACAAATCCCATGATCTTTGGAAGACCTTTCCTCGCCACGAGAAGAGCACTAATCGATGTCACAGAAGGAATCATTGCTCTTCATGTTGGAAATGATCAAATTGACTTTAATGTCCAAGATTCTATGAGGGGACCCACACTATTTGAGTCATTATAATTCATGGATAGTTACACCCATTATTGTGAACAAGTATAAGAGTATAGTGCTATTGTTGATCTTCTCATGCGAGCTCTTAATGACCCTGATCCTAGCATCAAAGACCCAAAAGCTGTTGAGATTCTTGATTATCTAAATCAGCCAGAGGAGGAATGCAGTGAAGATGAACAAGAGATAATTGAAACAATAAACTATGCGTCTATTTGATAGACACAAGAAGAAAAGGAGGAACCCATGCCTAAGTTGTAGTTTAAGAAATTTCTCAAAGACTTGATGTATGAATTCATGGATGATTAGGAAAGGAATCTTGTGATCATAAATTCCACTTTGGTGAAAGACCAAGAGGAGAAGTTGTTAAATGATCTTAAACAACACAAAAAGGCAATACGACACTCAATAAATGAAATCAAAGGTTTGATCCCACTCTGTGCATGCACCATATAAATTTGGAGGAAACATCCAAGCCTCTATTCCAACCACAAAGTAAGCTATACTAAATGCTCAAGGAAGTACTGAATAAAGAAGTAATTAAGTTGGGGGATGTAGGAATCATATACCCTGTTAGTTACAGTAATTGGGCCAGCCCAATTCATGTTGTACCCAAGAAGGGAGGAATGACAATCATCAAAGGAGAGAATGGAAATGAGGTGGTAATGCAAACTATAATAGATTGGTGAATTTTTATTGACTATACGAAACATGAACACTTCAACCAAGAAGAATCATTTTCCCTTACCCTTTACTGGCCAAGTGTTGGAACAATTAGCTCATTGTGCGTACTTCTATTTTTGTAGATCGATACTCAGGATTCTACCAAGTTCTAATTCATCTAGATGATAAAGAAAGACAAAATTCTCAAGAATTTACGACATGTATGCTTTTAGAAGAATGCCCTTTGGATTCTGCAATGTACCTGCTACTTTTCAAAGGTTCAAGATCACGGTCTTTTTGTATTTTCTACAAGAAATACAGAGGTATTCATGGGTAACTTCTCTATTTATGGAGATGACTTTGATAGTTGTTTGAATAACTTGAATAAAGTATTAGGCCAATGTGAAGAAAAGCAATTGGCCCTAAACTGGGAGAAATGGCACTTTATTGTCCATGAACAGACAGTACTTGGGCATAAATGTTCTAAAAAAGGGATTGAAGTAGATTGGAGCAAGGCAGAAGCTATATCCAAGATTCCACATCTAATGTTGTGATAATAGCTTGAAGTTTCTTCGGTCATGCAACATATTATAGGAGGTTTATAAAGGATTTTTCCAAGATAACAAAACCTATATCTAGCTTACTTGTGAAAGATATAGTTTTTGAATTCTTGGAATATTTCCACAAAGCTTTTGTAACCCTGAGGAATGCCCTCGCTATGACACCTATACTGGAGGCTCCAAAATGGGGAGTAACTTTTGAGATAATGTGTGACACCAACGACTATTCCATTGGAGATTTTCTAGGGAAAAGGAAGGACAAGAAACACCATGTGATATATGCTAGCAAGACCCTAGATGAGGCTTAGGTCAACTACACAACCTCTAATGATGAAATGTTAGAAATAGTGTTTGCCTTCAACAAATTCAGATCCTATTTGATAGGGTCAAAATTTAAGGTGTATATGGACCACATTGCAATTAAGTATTTGATGAAAAAGAAGGATACCAAGGTAGACCATTAAGGTGGGATCTGCTGTTGCAAGAGTTTGACCATGAAATCATTAACAAAAAGGGGACGGAGAATGTGGTTGTCAACCACTTGTTAAGGATAGTTGTCACCCAAAAGAACCCGACATCAGTTAACGACAACTATGCAGATGAGGCCCTGATGATGGGCAAGTTGATTGAGCCTAACCTACCTTGGTTTTCTGACATCTACAACTACTTAGCATGCCAATAGTTACCTCTTGAAATAACATACAACCAGAAGAATAAGTTATTTTCTGATTTGAAGAATTATTATCGAGACTGCCCACTTTTATTCAAAACATGTGCTGACAGTTTATGCCAGAGGTGCATACTAAAAAAAGAACTCCCTCAGATTCTAAGAGAATGTCATTCTTTATCTTATGGAGGAGACCTGGGAGGAGAAAGGATGGCAGCAAAAGTCCTACAGTCAGGATTCTACTGACCCACCCTACTGAAGGATGCTCAAGCATATGTTAAATCATGTGAGGAATGCCAACAGACAGGAAACATTTCAGAAAGGAACAAAATGCCAATGTTTGACTGGGTAGAGGTGGAAATATTTGATGTTAGGGGAATCGACTATATGGGACACTTCCCATCTTCAAGAGGAAATCAATATATTTTTGTTGATGTAGACTATGTCTCAAAATGGGTGGAGGTTGTTGCAACCCCTACATGTGACTCTAAGGAATTAATCAAGCTGTCCAATAAGACTATTTTTCCTAGATTTCGTGTCCAGTCCACCATCATAAGTAATAGGGGATCCCAAATTGGGTAGAAATAGTTTGAAGATTTGCTAAAGAAATATAGAGTAAGGTACAAGGTGGCAACACCCTATCACCCACAAACATCAGGACAAGTAGAAGTGTCAAACCGACAGATTAAGCAAATTCTTGAAAAGGCAATCAACTATGTTGGGAAAGACTAGTCTACAAAGTTGGATGTTGCTTTATGGGACTACATAACTACTTATAAAACTCCAATAGGAACTACTCTCTACTGACTAATCGATGTGAAATCATGCCATCTACCTATGGAGCTAGAGCACAAAGCCTTCTGGGCTATGAAATTTCTAAACATGGACCTTAAAAAGCATGCAAAATGAGGTTTTTGTAGCTACAAGAGCTAGAAGAATTGAGTCTCCATGCATATGAAAATGCCCACATCTACAAACAAAGAACCAAGGTGTGGCACAATACCCACCTAAAAATCAAAGAAATTTCTAAAGGATATAACATCCTCCTATTCAAAATCCAGTATTAGGATGTTTCTTAGTAAGCTTTGGGCAAGGTGGTCATGCCCCTTTATAGTAGTGAAGATGTACCCATCTGGAATGATGGAAATTTCCAGTGAAAAGACGGGTACATTCAAGGTGAATAGTCATCAGGTAAAATGATACTATGAAGATGAGGCATTTGTAAGGATGTCTACACTCCCATTACAAGACCCTAAACCTACACCACCCAAAGAACCCTGAAGAGACAATTAAGAGAGTCAAACTAAGGACTATAAATTAGCACATCTTGAGAGGAAACCCAATTTTTTTCCCGCTTTCTTTAATTTTCCAAGTTTTTCACTTCTTTTATTGTCTCCAGACTATCCATAATATTTAGACTTATTTTTTGTTTGCACTATTCTCTTTAATTTTCCAAGTTTTTCACTAATTTTGTTTCAATTCCTATCTTGGTTAGTAATTTTAGTGTACATTGAATAAATTCAAGAAAATTTTGGATCCTATCTTTCATTTATGGTGTTAAGGGAGAAGAATATTATTCCTATGAGAGTTATGTGACATAACCATCAGATAGAAGTAACCATGTCGAGGTTTGTGGATGAGGTGATTTAGAAGTACCCTTCTTGTTTGCCTTTGATTGTGGGGGCAAAATCCCTATTATGTGTTTGTGGTTGGTTGACCTCTGACCTTACTTTTATTAACATGCTTGATTATGACAATTAAGTGCTTAAAACCTTAGTTAAACCTTTTTATATGTTTTGATATCATGTGGCAATCTTAAGTTTCACGTTTGGTCTAGTGTGGACAATGTTTGTAGAAGTTATGCAATTATATGCTACTTTTGGGCTTTTATGTAATTTACCAATATCTAAGGTTTTTTTGCAATTTCTCACATGCCTCTGGTGCCTTAAATGTTTTCTTATCATTATAGAGCTTGTTTCTCCATGGGGAGCTTGGTTGCACCTTGATTTGGTGGTGCTGGCTCTCTTAGGTTGATTTAGGATTTACCCCTTGATGGATGAGCTACCTTTGAAGCCATAACTCAATCGTTCTCCTATTTGGTTGGGATCCAGTGGTTTTCCTTGTAAGAGGAAAACCTATGGTGCTCCCTATATGTGTGAGGGTTGATGTCTTACCTCTTGAGGCTCCTTGGGTCAAGGGTTCACCTAGAGAGGTGTTCAAAATTATTGTTTGTCACCTTTTGTGACCTAGACTCTAAATATGATGGTCACCAAGCTTAAGACTCTATGGGAACCCTGGTAGTTCATCATCCAATGGTCTATCAGACTCCCACAACTTTTGGATCTTCTTCATTGCATAGACATGATGTTTTAGTCTATGGACACATGGAAAACCAAGTAGGACACTTCAAGCTTCTCTTCTCCCTTATCCATAAGCATTATATACAACCCTTTGGATCCTTATATCTCCTTTTCCATCTAGATCTTCTTCCTCCCCTTCTTGGTGGTGAAAAGGTTGCCCAAGGTAGAAAAAGGTGGGTGATCTCCTTGCATGAGTGGCTAGAGCTTGGATTTTCTCTTCTTTAGAGTTTATGGAGCTTCCTTTGCTTGTTCCTGACCTAAGAAAGTAAGTTTATCCTTCTACCCTTCGTTTCTCTTTCTGTCCTACCTCATTCTTGCTTCTCCCTATATGGAACGACATTGTTCCATGGTAAGCTTGCTCTAAATCTTAAAGAACCCTACTTTCTTGCTTCCTTGACCTATGGTTTGCTTCCTTTGTGGAGAAAGAGCTAGCTTGGCTGAGTTCAGAGCTAAATATAGGGTTCCCTTCCTCCTTTTCTCAAGATACCTTGGTGTTTCAAGTTTCATCTTCTTCTTAGAGGCGAGTTGTTTAACTTTCCTCACATTTATTGCTTACTGCCAACTTGCATGCTCATGTTCTTGCTTAAAAATGAAGTTCTAAGCATAAAGAAGCTACCTTTCCTAGGATTTAGGCTTATATGATGACCCTTAAGTAGTTTTCCTCCATTAATGGACCTTGAACCTTGTGCACATATCCTTTTTGGAATAAGAAACTCTAGACCTTGCTTTCATTTGCACAAAATAAGGTTTTTGCATAACAAACAATGGTAGAAAATAATGTTTGTGAGTTGTTTACATTCCTTTCTTTGCAATCTGATGGTTTTGTTCCTTTGTTGTTTTGCTTGGCCTTGATGTGCCAAATGATGGAAATTCCATAGATTCTATTTTTTGTCCTATCATGAGCATACAACTTATGGTTAGGAGTGTAAACATGAAGGCATGATGTGGGTCTGGCCATGCCCATACCCATACCCAATTAATTTAGCGGGTCTGTTTCCAGTTCCGGTTTTAGACCTGCATTGTAAAACTCTATATCCAAACCATATATACTCATACCCGTAATATTAGCGGGTACATGGTGTGGGTATGTGGGTAAGTATTTCAATATAAAACATTATATTGTTTACATAAAAAAAATTATGACTATGCTCTACATATTTTAATACTCCAAGTTATTGCTATTTTATAGGATATTAACATGTAGTAATTATATTAAATAATACAATACTTTGTAGGTTGAAGATTAATTAAGTCAATTGTTTACATATTTTTATTCATGTCTATATTGTTGTGTCTATGTAGCATATCATGTTAATATTTTGATTTTAAATGTACAGATGTTGCTCATGATTGTAATCAGAATGATAATACTGAATTAGATGACTACTCTCAACCTTATCACAATCAGAGTGGGATATAATCTCTAGTATGATATAAATTAGAATGGAAAAGTATGATATATATAACATATTATATAAGAAGTTATTTATGCATTACGGGTACACAGGTCTAGCGGGTCTGGGTCTAAGCATACCCATCAGTGGACCCTCTTATATGTAGGTCCAGGAGCATGTGGGTCTATGGGTACTAAAAGGTAGAACCATAATGGATTTTTTAAGGGTCTGCATTTGTGGGTCTGTGGTTCTACCCATAACCATTTACATGCATATCTATGGTCAAGTCTTTCCTTACATACAATGGTTTTTCCCTTCTCAAACAATAAATTATACTTATGGTTTTGGGTTGTTTTCCACCTTGTACAACATTTGATGGTTACCTTCTTGTTAAGAACCGATGGGTTAGCTTTTGGTGTTGTCTTATTTGTGTTATCTATGCCAACCTATTGTCACACCTTAGTTATGTTCTGGATGCTTTTGGATGTACAATAATTGATGGTTTTAGTGCCTAAGAATGGCTTCAACTGATGGCTTTCTATTCTTCATCAAATGATGGTTTCTCTTATGTTTTTGCCTTATTATCCCACCTATTGATGACAACTGATGGAGAAAATGGGTCTAACTACCAATATCCCTTCTGGTCCATCAACTAGTGGATGTTCTATCTCCAAGATTGCATGGTCTCATGACCTATGATCATCAATCAATGGTGGTATTGATTGAACACTCGATGGTGCCAACCGATGGGAGTTCTAACTACATGATCCAATGGTGACACCAAGTGTCACAAACGATGATGGTCCTAGACACCACAACATTTGGTAAGAGTGGTTCTCATGTGTTGATTCCTTCAATCCTTATTTCAATGGATTCCCACTTGAATGATCCAAGAGTTTAGACATAAACCTCAACTGATGGTTTTGAATGAAGAGAATGATCTTATAGTCAAGGTTTGATGCCTCAATATCTGATGGTTTTTGGAAAACCCCATGGTGTAATTTTTTGGTTTTGGTGGTGATAATTTGGTGAATTAATTCTCTTAACTTTATAGGCTTACCTTTACCCTTTTATGAACACAATTGATAATCATCATGATGAGTTCATAGGAAACTCTAACGTAACATAGCTTGTTATACCTAACCCTAATGCAATTAGGTGATGGTGATTAATCATGACCAATCATCCTGAATGATTAATAGAATAATGGAATACTCTCTTATTATTGTTGAAATGCAAGTATGCTATAATATGATGGTTAAACCTTGTGTTATGCATGGATCCATACTTGAGGATAGTATGGGATTTAATGGTAATACTTTAACTTATGCATCTGTGATCTTATGGGGATGTCATGAGTTAGGATTTGTGTATGAGAGCTAATTTGTATCTTCAATGTAACTTATCTTGTTGAACCTAACCCTAATGTGAATAGACGATGGTGGTTAATCACATTGCCCTTCCATGAATGGTTAATATAATGATCGAATATTCTTCCTAATGATGTGATAACTGTAGTATGTTAGCTGGTGGCTATCGTAACCTTATGATTGAAGTATATTTACATGTACACTATAAGTGTGACGATGGTCAATTATACCTAGTTTCCTTGTATGTTGCTATAATGAAGGAATGCTATTAATTCTAAGATAACCCCAGATTGCTATCCTATGATCACCTTTTATTTTTTTAATGTAATACCATGTTGAGCATGTGTATCACATGTATGGTGATGTTTGTTGAGCCTTATTATGAGGTATGGAAAGATAATGATGATCTTGAAAGGAATGATGTGATGGTATGAATGACCTTTGGGCATGGTTGGACTTTGAATGAGGTGTAACCCTCTTCATGACGTGATAAGGATTGGAAGTCTATAACAATGTGGTAAGGAATTGTAGATTGTGGTTGTATGATGACAAGCATGGTCTCATGTATGGCAATAAATAGTATCATGTGGTGATTGTGATTTATAATTATACCTCATACATTTTATATCTTTTGAAGATGTTATGCTCATATACCTTCTAGAAATGAATGGGGGTTTGTATGTCCACTTGTTTGATGTAGCCTTAGTTCACCCAATTTGAAATAACTAATCAAGTGAAACCATGATCATGTAGTGACCTATGTCGTAGACCCATCTTCAGTGTCAAAACTTGTTCGGTGGTGAAATGAGTATTCCTAAGGGAAACTTAGAGTGCATATTGTTGATTATGTGGGGTGGTAAGCTGAGTGTATATCCTTGTCATCCACAATTATAGGTTACTGAGAGAAGTTGAGGCTATGTCTTGGATACGTGTATATATGATATGACAATGTACGCTGCGGTTGTACTTTATGTGGAAGGATTTTTCTTTACATACCCTAGTGGCTAGTGTTGTGACCTGTACCAAGGGTAGACTAAGTGTTAGCAACTTGAATATATGTCACTGCATGCAACTTGACTATATGTCATTACATTCAACCAGTACTGACCAGGCATGGATGAGATCCTAGGATTCTATCTATCCTAGATCTTGTATGAAACTGATTTTGACTTCACAACAGTTAGTTGGACTTTGAGTGGTATGAACCAAACTCCCCATGGTTTAATAAAAGATGTAATACATCAGTGTAGCATATATTTTAGGGTTATACATAGTGCTCCACATTGGTTGATAACCATTGATTGCTCTTTCCTCATATAAATTATTTATAGTTCAATAAGAGAAGTATCCATGCTTATGTTGCATAGATGTACTACTTATGTTGGTGATTCTATGATGGCAATCATCTCCTGATGTTAACTATTCTTACATTGCTAGCCATGCCTCTGTAGTTAGAGATTCTTAACTGTCAATCATACTTATGAATATAGTTGCACTTATGTTGTTAGGACTACTTATGAAGTAAACATGTTCTACCTATTAAACATGCTAACATGATTATCCATGATAATGCTACTAGATTGTTTATGTTTCTGGCAATGTATATGATTATAGTCATGCTTATGATGATAGCTTTATCAATCCCTTTTATATACCTTATCAATCATGCATGTTATGTTTCTTATTTGATTAACATGCTTAATCTACTTAATTTGTTAAATTTATTTTTCTATTGTAATCAATAAACGATGTTGAGAGTTATATCTCTCGCTGGGACATGGGTCTAACCTCATGGGGCACCACATTTTATGGGTGATTGGGCGACAACGGCAACAGACTCGTAGAAATGAGGAGGAACTGAGGTGATGGACCTTAGAGATGGTTGTTTACTTGTCTAGTGTGTCCTAGAGTCATCCATGTACTCTCATGTCCGACTGGGAAAGTTTGAATACAATGTTTTGATCAAATTGAGCTTTTGGTATCATGTTGATGCTTATATGTGTTATATATGTGGATAATGATCTCCAATGTATATATGTTGTGGCTGAAGCCACTGAACAATTTGTATAAGATACTTGGCATTATATGAAATAAAGCAAGATGTTGGGCTCTTATGTAAATGTTTTCAGCATGTTGGTGATGTTGAAATCGATTTTAATTTACCTTCTATTTTGGGTTTGTTTTTAATAAGTGATTGTATGTGTTTTATGTTTTGAGTAATATCGCTTAGTGTTACAAGTTCTCATAAGTTGGTATCAGAGAATTAGGTTTGCTAAGTCTATATGGACACTAGGACTTAGGGCTAGGATTATGTCTAAGTAAGGAACACAACATGTAAACATGGTGCATACGACCTGAACTCAATATTTGGATGCCCCCGCCAAGTATTCAATTATTCAAGAAAAGGTAAGTGTGGAACTCTTAGATTCTATCTTTATGATTATTGTAATCAAGAATTCATTTTGAAACAATCTAAAGAGCATATAAATAAGAAATAATGGTCAAAATATCTTGACCTTATTATGAAGAAAGATGAAAATGACATCTCAATCTATCAAAGATTTAATATTTGATAATTAAAGAGAAAGATACAACACCATGAAACCTAAATATGAATATAAATAAGCAAAAGAGGAGTTCTTGAAGATGTAATTAAAGAAGTTAGTGAAGTAAAAGAGAGATGAATCTATGTTAATGAAATGATTCCAAGTATAAAATGTATGTACGAATAAGAGAGCTCTTGAGATAAGTGTAATAAAAGAAGACAAATAAGAACAATAACAAGTGAATACAGTGGAACTGAAGTAAAACTCAAACCAAACTATGTGAGTAAGAAAGTGTTAAAGTAAAATCTTCATGGTATGTGAAAGAAATTAGAGCGAGATGATCCCTATTTAATGAAGAAAATGTGGAATATGATGATCTATCCCTTGATAAGTGGTTGAAAAACATGATAACATGAGAGGACAAACACAAGAATGATTAATAGTTTAGTAGAAAAGAGCAATGAGATACAATAATCATGCTAATTCCTATGTTGATGGCAAGGAACCCAAGCTGAAAAAGGTAAAATGACACATAAAAGTTGTAATCTGCATGATGAAGATATAATTAGTAACTCCTCTCTAGTAACCTCTGGAAAATGTTCTTTCATTGTAGGAAGTGTTTTTCCCTTTGTGTTCTTTATTTTTCGGGTGCAACAATCAAGTGTGTAATATCCTTAATTTTGGGAAATTGAATTATATAAATAGAAACCATGGATTGAAAATATCCCAATAATGCTACTTAAAAACATGCCCTTGGGGAATGAGACACAGACATAAGAGATTTTGAGTATAAAAAAATAATGGGTTAATGAATTTTTGGATAATAGAAATATGAGATAATGTGCAAGTTCCAAAAGAAAATAAAATATATGATGTTTTGGATAATTAAAAGATTAATTGTCTAGCCATTAATGCAACACAATGTTTGGGGCACCAATTAGTGTTATCTCGATTATTCTTTTGGGATACTTGAAAATATAAATGAAAAGGAAGAGTATTCTAGAAGAAAAAAAAGATATACCATGATATAATGGTATTGTTTTAAATAATGTTTAAAAGTGCATGTTTTATACCTCAACAAAACCCCACAACTGGATATAGGTAGGAAACATATTTATGAGTTTCCATAAGTGATTTAAGGAATCCATTGAAGAGAAAATAATCTAGTTTGAGAAATAATTTAAGAATTGGTTTATCCAAAGTGTACCATAAATGTATATACTTTCTATTATGACTTTTGGTGTGTCAACCAAGTAATATGAATATTTATTTTTAGGAAATGTATTAATGAAAGGTAAAGAGAGAGAGATAGATAGGATTTGTGTGGATTTTATTGTGGATATCATGATACTATCCCCTTCACTAAATCAAAAAATTAACAATATTCATATGGAGAAGTAATAGAAGAAGGGAAGTATTTAAGCAGTTTTTAAAAGAGATGCTTTGCATAACTTGCTGACGAATCCACTATTACCCATTTCTATACATATATGAAGGGTCGAATACCCCCATGCCTTGAAGATAGTTTGTCTCCTTCCTCATCAAAGCTACATGTCTTCCTCCATGGTAGTCTAGGGTTTGCTTCTCCCTTACATAATGTTGATGGCCTGAAAGCATGTAGGAGACGAGAAGTAGGTTGCTTCTTCAACTCATCTTATAACAATGACATCTCAGCCAAAGAATAGCTGACATATCCTCCATAAAAGTTGTAGAGAGTATGGCTGGGAAGGTGGTGGTCAGTGAGGCTAGGAAACATCTAGCAACTTGGAGATGGCATCAGTTCTAGTGGAGATAGGTTGCTACAGTCAACCCCTCACCGGAGGACCCAAGAGCAGGGGGTAGTGCACATGTGAGGGTTGATGATAGACTTTTCATGCATGATGCAAGGTGGATGAGCCATATCTTGGTTGTTCCATGGTCAGGGCAAGAGCTAGGACGTCTACTGAAGATTGGGGGGGGTCACGAGCTTGCCTACATGAGTGTAGGTGGAGCTTTCCCTCCTTGTGCATGTTGTTGGCAGTTCTATGTCGGTCAAGAGAGTGGGGGAGAGGGACCATTATATTCTGAACATTATTGACCATGGATAGGAGTGGCCATCTGTGATAAAGATAGATAGGAAGAGGTGGGGGAGTTCCCAAACAATCCCCCAACCTTCGAGTCCTAGTAGCCGAAGCAGCCAATCTGGCAGTCGAATGCTACAGTCGTGAGGGAACTTCTTCACGAGGAAGAAGAACTGCCATGATCTAAGGACACATATACCCCCACTTGCACGTGTAACATGAGAGGGATAAGTAAATTTCGTACTCTCTAGGTGGTCCAACTAAAATGAAGAGGAAAACAAGTAAGTTGATGATGTGTAAAGCCATGATTGGCAAACCTATCTTTATCTTGTAAAAATAGTAGAAATTTCTAGGATGCTCGGATGAAGACAAGTAATATATGCAAAATTATTAGGAGAATTAGAGGAATGCAAATAAAATATTAGTGATATACAATTATAATTTCTTGTCTTAAAAGGCATAAAAATACAATCTTTAATGTAAAAATATACATAAAAATCTAGATTTGGTGATTATGGTGGTTAAAGTAGTAAATTTGGTTATTTTGACATGTTATTTCATATTGTTGTATAAGATGAGAAATCAGGAGCACCATGTTATTGATGATGATAATTGGTGTTTCTAAAATGGTTAATCATGTGTGTTAAGGATTAATGTTAGAGATCATATCTTGTTATGTTGATTAATGAAGTTAATTGGCTCAATGGGTCATAAACAAAGGATATAGTACAATAGGTGATCATGACAACAATTAATATGAGTTAGGGTTCTTAAGTTATTAAATCAATGAACATGGAAATTTAGGTATCAAATATAACTCAAATGATAACTCGATAAAAAGGAAACTTAAGCCCTAGAATAGGACATAGTAGGGTTTAATTTGATTCATATGTGATGGTGACACTTTAGGATTTATATTCTTGTAGACTAAAATGTGGATTGATTGATTTTCTTGTTGATTGGATAATATCTTAAGGTGTATTCTACATGATAATCTGAATGGCCCACCATCAAGGTACGTGCTTATGCCTAAAAATAACTACCTTAGTTTTCCAACACTTTTCTAGGTTTTTCTTGAGGACTAAACAATTAAAATTTTGGTTATATATTTATATTTTCTTCAATTATAATGCCACTATGACTTTCATGTAAAGAAAAATTATGTGACGAAAATGTCAGTTTATATTTGCAAGTATTTATTGGAATATATGTTGTATTTACTTGCACATTTTATATGCACCCCACATACTAGTATGACAAAATACTAATCATGTATTTTTTACACACCATTTTAGGTATAAGTGGATATACATGATAAAGGACATGATGATAATGACGCAAATTTCATGAAGGAAGTAAAGATTTAAAAGGAGGATTTATCCAGTTATCTCTTCTCAAAAGTATATTTCTAATGATAGGAAATTCATGTAAGAATCTTGTATATAATATTTTGAAATGAATGAAATTATCTGCTATTTTATATTGTTTGATTTAAATATGGATCCTTTGCAATTTTTCATAGGTAATGGCTCTCATCTTTTTGGCCTTCCTTAATTTGGGGTAGCTAAAATGTGAGGTTGTTACATTTGGTATCAGAGCACCAAATTTTTCAAATAATATTTTATAGTTTATAATTTCAAGTAATTTGTTGAAATATGAGAGAATTATTAGGGTATTTTCTAAAAATGATGGTGTCTAGAATGGACCACAACACATGGGTTGGAAAAAAAATTATCTGTACCGCTAGTTAGCTTACGAGGACTCAAGGGCCTATGCATCCTTCCTGGATAAAGTTGGATGATTTTTCCCAAAGTAAAATACATTTAGGTTTTCTTCTCATCATGATTCATCCACTTCTCATCCTATTTGCTTAATAAACCCAAAAAAATAACTTCTCTCCTCATCTAAAGTTAGGTTTTTTGAGAAGTAGGTTTAAGGCATCCTATGACAATTAATGTGCATATAATGTGGAAATGATAATGTATATGTAATGTGGAAATGGAAAGGTACATGTAACATGCAAACAATGATAAAATAAAGAAAGATGTTTTACGGGTTTTCCTTGTGTGTCTAACCTTAGATGGAACTAGGATTGTTTTGTGAAAACCCTAGTGGTCAAGGGACATAGAAGACCTAAGAGACAGGGTGTGGTCTCTATAACCCTAAACTTGGGACATGGGAAATAGAAATAGAATGGAAAATATGAAAATGCTTTCCCATATTAACCCTAATTAGGGTAAGAGTAATGAGAATTATGAAAAATGTAAAAAAGCTAATGGGGCCCAGTCACCAATGCATGAATGTGGAGAAATTTATGTTGGATGTGTGTGGAAAATATATAAATAAAAATGAGAAATATAAAATAACCAAGGGTTATCAATGAAAAAGAAAATAGGAATAGAACTTGTTCATGTCCCTAATGCAATCTTCGGAGGAATGTATAGATAAATAATACTCCCAGTTAGTAGGTATGCCACCCCAATGAGTGGATATGCAATTAAAATATTCCTTGTGAGTTTGATGTTGTGGACACCCCCAGTGAATGGGTATGGATGTATATCACCTACTAGAGAGTCGGTAGATCATTGAGAATACTCTAGTGATTCCATATGAATATCCTCAGCAAGTGGGTATACCACATGCATTAGGCAAATAAAGGTTGAGAAATTATAATATAAAATGTAAGTTTAACATATTATGGTTACAAAAAATGAGTTACGTGACTCAGTCTTCCATGTGTATATGCATGTGGAACAAGGCATTAATGATACAAGTGTTGAGAGAAATGGTTATATTTGAAAATGAAAATCCAAATATAACATGCTCGACCCCCCAATGCTATCTTTGGAAGTTTAAATATAGAAAGAAATAATGGAGATTTCTATGATCAAGCCCCTAGAGGATAAGGTCAGAAAAGATAAAGCCCCTAGAGGGGAAGTTCATGAATGATCAAGCCCCTAGAAGGGAAGATCATAGAAGGTCAAGCCCCTAGAGAGGAAGGTGGACATAGTATCAAGACCCTTGAGGGGAAGGTCAGAAGAGATCAAGCCCCTTGAGGGGAATATCATTATGGTTCAAACCCCTAGAGGGGAAGCTTTACATAGGCACCAAACCCCTGGAGGGGAAGGTGGCCCAACTCCACGGTAGGGACAAAACCCCATGAGAGAGTAATCCCAGAGATTGAGAAAATAAGGGTTGAGATGTCATGATAAAAATCATTCATAAAAATGAATATATGAAACCTTTATGGTTGGTGTCCCAACATGGGGTCAATCCAAGAGTTGGAGATAAGACCTAAGGAGGAGGCAAAACCCAAAACTCATGGGGTCAGGTTGTGGCCAAGAGATCCTAGCCTCCTCGTGTGAGCCATGAAGGCACCCACGGTTAGGACCTTCCCTTGAAGGGTGGTTTAACCAATTGGTTTGAGGATTGTGGTAACCTTAAACGTCACCTAAAGTGTAATGAAATAAGGATATAAAATATGAAAGCACATATGTTGAGTATGATTCTTTGGACCCAAGTATGCCATCTCTTAGGGACATGAGAAAAAGTCACTATGGAAGTGGATGATGGTATGAGATCGAGACCCAAGCCCAAATGAGAAAGTTGCCATGATTCTAATGAGGGGACATAAAATGAACATTGAGCATCATAAGAGATGGAGGAAATCTAGTTCAAAGAATTATATATGTAAATAAATAATGACCTTGAAAATGGTTAAAGTTGTGACATCTCAAAGAAACCCTTGGGAAGGGTAGAGACCTGGATCTATCCCAAGGTCAAGTAGGGTATATTAAAGGTACATAGGACTAATGGGATTAGGAGTTGATTATACCCTTAATGCATAAGACTATGTGGTCCAGAGGTAAACACTAGGTTTTCCCAAGGTCAATGGCTCAGGAGATTAGCTAACTTCATGATGACCATGAGGCCAAATGGGTGAATGTGAGAGGCACTCCCTAGATGCATAAGGATGATATCACATAAAAAAGTATCTATACCCCTAGAGACCTCAAGGAAGTAGGCAAGGCTCATAACACATGAGATATAAATGTAAAAGATATAAAGAAGTCATGTGACAATGAAAGTTGTTGTCTGTAAACTCAAGAGTGAAAAAGGCATTTGACTTCATGAAATATAAGAATCTTGCATAATTAAAAGGTAAATATGGTTTAAGGTCAAGTTGAGAATGATTCAACCTAAAGTATGTGATTTTTAGGTAATGTGTTGATATACCATCTCTACTCTTGGAATGAGATGAACTTTGTATTTGGGATGTAGTCAAGTGCTTATTTCATCTCATTAGGAGGGAGAGAGATTGGGTAAATACATTATATGCTTAAAAATTTACGTATGAGAATGAATACCATATATGAACTTACATACATGACCTAGGGTTTGAGGTGTTACCTCACCCTTATGAGGAAATAAATGAATGATAGATTGGAAACCTAAGTGAAAAGATTGTCACCTAGTGAAATTGAAATCACACATGAAAATGTAATCACTAAAAGGGTGATGGCATGCAAAACTAAGGATGTGGATGAACCTTGAATTGAATTCAAGTATCAGTCTTAGTGATAATGTGAGCAATTTGCATATCAATAAAATACCTAAAAGATATCTAAGATGGGTTGCTAACCCTAAGGTTGAAACTAAGATGAGTTATCATTCACCTTGAGCTTGCTAGGATTGAATTTTGTGAACAAAATCCCTTTTACTGAGGGGTGAATGTAATATCCTCAATTTTGGCAAATTGAATTATACAAATATAAGTTGTGGATTGATAATTTCACAATAATGCTACTTGAAAATATGCCCTTGGAGAACGAGATAAAGAAATAAGAGATTTTGAGTATAAAAAAATATTAATGGCTTTATGAATTATTGGATAATAGAAATATGAGATAATGGGAAAGTTCTAAAAGAAAATAAAATACATGGTGTTTTGAATAAATAAAAGAGTAATTGTATAACCATTAAAGGAAACGCAATGTTTGGGGCACCAAATAGTGTTATCTTGGTTTTCTTTTTGGGTTATTTGAAAATATAAAGGAAAAGGAAGAACATTTTAGAGGAAAAAAAGATATATGATGGAATAATGGTATTATTTTAAATAATGTTTAAAAGTGCAAGTCTTATACCTAAACAAAACCCCAAAACTCGATATAGGTAGGTGACATATTAATGAGTTCTTATTAGTGATTGAAGGAATACATCAAAGAGAGAATAATCTAGTTTGAGAAATAATTTAAGGATTGGCTTATCCAAAGATTACCATAACCATATATACTTACTATTATGGGTTTTGGTGTGTCAATCAAGTAATATGGATATTTATTTTTAGGTAATGTATTAATGAAAGGTAAAGAGAGAGAGAGAGAGAAAGATATGAGTGGTGTGGATGTTCTTGTGGACATCATGATACTCTCTCCTTAATTAAATAAACAAATTAACAATATTAATATGTCAAAGTAAAAGAAGAAGGGAAGTATTTAAGCACTTTCTAAAAGAATTACTTTGCCAAACTTGGGGACCAATCATTCGTTCCACATACCCATTTCCATACATATATAAAGTCTTAAATACCCCCATGCCTTGAAGATAGTGTATCTCCTTCCTCATCAAAGCACATGTCGTACTCTATGGTAATATAGGGTTTTCTTTTCCCTTGCATAATGTTGATGGCCCAACATGCCTGGAGGAGACGAGAAGTAGGTTGTGTCTTCAACTTATGTTAGAAAAGAAAAATCTTGGATAGAGGATAGCTAACATATCCTCCATCAAAGTTGCACATAACACAGATGGGAAGGTTGTAGATGATGAGGTTAGGAAACATCTAGCATCCTAGAGATGGTGTCAGTTCTAGTGGAGGTTCCTACAGTCAACTCCTCAGTGGAGGACCCAGGAGTAGGGGGTGGTGTTCATGTGAGGGTTTTTGATTCATAGTTTCTACAAGGTCTTTGAGACAAATATTGGTTGTTACATGGTTAGGATAGGAGATGGCATGCCTATCGAAGATGGGGATGGCCACGACCTTGCCTACGGTAACACTAGTGGTACTTACCCTCCAGCGTAGGTTGTCTGTAGTTTTGTGTCAGCCAAGAGAATGAGGAAGTGGGACCTCTGGCTCTGTCTGTTGTTGACCATGGATGTGGTTGGCCATCTATGAAAAAATATAGATAGGAGGGGGGGTCCTAAGCCATCCCCCAACCTTCGGGTCCCGGGGGGCGAAGTAGCCGACCAAGCGGCTGAACGCTGTAGTCATGAGGGAACTCCTTTGTGAGGAAGAAGAATTTCCGTGATCAAAGGACACATTTACCCCCACTTGCACGTGTAACATGTGAGAACATACAAGTAATTTTTCAACTCTCTAGTCGGCCCAACTAAATTAAAGATGAAAACAAGTAGGTTGATGATGTGTCAAGCCGTGATTGGTCGACTTATATTTAACTTGCAAAATAGTAGAAATTTCTAGGATGCTCGGAGGAAGACAAGTTATGCATGTAAAATGACCAAGAGAATGAGAGGAATGCAAATAAAATATCATTGATACACAATTATTCTTCCTTGTTTGAAAAAGCATAAAAATACAATCTTTAATGTAAAATATACATAAAAACTCTAGATTTGGTGATAATGGTGCTTAAAATAATAAATTTGGTTATTTTGAGATGTTATTTGATATTTTTGAAAAAGATAAGAATTTAGGATGACCATGTTAATGTTGATAATTGGTGTTTCTAAAGTGGTTAATCATGTATATGAAGAATTAAGGTCAAAGGTCATATCTTGCTACATTGATTTATGAACTTAATTGGATCAGAGGGTCATAATAAAAGGATATAGTAGAATAGGTGATCATGAAAAAAGTTAATATGAATTAGGGTTCTTAAGTTATTCAATCAATGAACATGGGAATTGAGGTATCAAATGTAACTTTAATGATAACTCGATAACAAGGAATCTTAAATCCTAGAATAGGACCAAGTAGGGTTTAATATGATTAATATGTGATGGTGACACTTTAGGATTTATATTCATACAAACTAAAATGTGGATTTCTTGATTTTCTTTTAAATTAGATAATATTCTTGAAATGTATTCTACATATAATCTGCATTGCTCACCATCAAGGTACGTGGTTATGCCTAAGCATAACCTCCTTATTTTTCGACGGTTTTTGAGGTTTTTCTCGAGGATTAAACAATTAAAATGCTGGTTATTTATTGACATTTTGTTTAATTATAATGCCACTATGACTACCAAATAAATAAAGATTATGTGAAGAAAGGTCAAGAGACCATTGAATCTTGGAGTCAGAACATCCATTCGTTGATGGAAAAGAAGGTTCATCATTTGCTAAACTCAGTTGCTCCATCGGTTGTCATCAAAAGGTGGGAGAACAAGGACAAATCATAAAATAAACCATCATTTGCTAAAGAATAGATAGCCATCGGTTGAATTCGTTCTTAGGCACTAAAACCATCTAGTCATGTACATCTAAAAGAATCCAAAATGGATCTAATGTGTGGCCATTGGTTGATATAGGTAACACAAATAAGACAACACCAAAAGTTAACCCATTGGTTCGTAACAAGAAGGTAACCATCAAATCTTGTACAAGCTGGAAATTAGCCAAAATCCTTAAGTATAACCCATCATTTTACAGGGGAAAAACCATAGTTTGCCAGGGAAGTCTTGACCATTGGTTGTGTTCACATGATAGGCCCCAAAACAACAACTAAGGTAAGGAGATTAGTTGGAACATCAAGGCCAAGCAAAACAACAATGAACCAAACCATTGGATTGGAATGAAAGGAATGTAAAAACCTTGCAAACCCTATTTTTTCCCATCATTTGTTAAGAAAAACCTATTGTTTCTGCATATTAAAGAAATCACTAGAGTTTCTTATACCACGAAGGGTACATGTACAAGGTTAAGGTCCTTTCATGGAGGAAAAGTACTCACGGGTCATCATATATGCTTAAAACCTAGGCAAGGTAGCTTATTTATGCTTAGAACATTACTTTTAAGAAAGAAGATGAGCATGGAAGGTAGTAGTAAGCAATAAACGTGAGGGAAGTTATATAACTCGCCTATAGGAAGAAGATGCAACTACAATAGAAAGGTATCTCAAGCAAAGGAGGAAGGAAACCCTAGCATTAGCTATGAACTCGGCCAAGCTAGCTCTTTCTCCACAAGGGAAGCAAACCCTAGGTCAAGGAAGCAAGAAATAAGGGTTCTTTAAGATTTAGAGAAACCTATACCATGGATCACCATGGTTCTATCCAGGGAGAAGGAAGGAGGTAGGAAATCAAGATAAAAAAGTAGAGAAGGAGGAACTTACTTTCTTAGGTCAGGAATCAGCAAAGGAAGCTCCGCAAACCCTAAAGAAGAGTAGATCCAATCTCTAGCCACTCATGCAAGGATATTGCCCACCTTCTTCTACCTTAGGCACCCTCTTTACCACCAAGAAGGGGAGGATGAAGCACTAGACAACAAAGGAGAGATAAGGATCCAAAGGGTCTGTTTGGGTGCAAAAGGAGAAGTATATAAAGCTTATGGACAACGGAGAAGATAAGGTTGAGGTGTCCTACTAGTTTTCCATGTGTCCATGGCCTAAAACCTCATGTACATATAATGAAGGACATCCATAGGTTGTGGGAGTATGCTAGGACATCAGATGATGAACTCCCAAAGTGTGTATTGAGTCTTAAGCATGGTGACCATCAGAGTTGGACCCTAGGTCACAAAAGGTGAAAAGGCATCATTTGAACACCTCTCTAGGTATCATTGACCCAAGGGCCTCAAGAGGGGAAAAAATCAACCCTCACACCTCTAGGGATCACCATAAATTGTAATCTTACCATAAGAAGCATCAAATCCCAACCAAATAGGAGGACCATAGAGTTATGGCCTCAAAGGTAGCGCCATGAGGGGACAAACCCTAAATCAACCCTAGTGAGCCATCACCACCAAACCAAGGTACAACCAACCTCACCATGGCACAAAAAGCTAAGCATTATAAGAAACCCTATAAGGAACCACACACATGTGACAAATTACAAGATAAATCTCAGATATGGGTAAATTGTAGAAAAGCAAAATTCTAGCATATAATTGCATAACTTGCACATATGGTGTCCAAATTGGACCAAACTTGAACCTTAAGCTTGTCGCATGATATCAAATCATATCAAAAAGGATTAATTAAGGTTTTAAGAACTCAATTATGATATGAAAGAATGTTGAACCAAAAATCAATGGCATAGGTCTCACAACCATAAACCCTTGATAGGGATTTCTCCCCCAAATCCAAAGAAAACAAGATGGGTACTTTCAATGCACCTCATCCATAAACCTCCACATGGTTACTTCAATCTCATGGTGATGTCACAACACTCTCATAGGAATCATGTTCTTCTCCCTCAACTTATGCATGTCTCATCTTAGGTTAGCACAAAAACATCCACATAAGAAAAGTCCTCATTCACCTCCATCTCCATTGTTTGTATCATTTGTATGTACCATGGTGACACTTCTTCGACATGGAACATAGAAACTATTGTGCAACCTATACAACTATTATAGAAACTTCTATCACAACAGTTGTCATGCAGTTTGAGATTCACTTGTAGTTTAGACATCCTCATAGGTGTTTCTTATTGAGTCAATTATGGGAGTGGCATCAAGGTACATGTATTGATGAAATTATTCTTTATAATTTAATGGCAAGGTTTCTCTATCAGAGGAAGGTTGCAGCTTGTCTATCATAGATTTGTTATAGGATGCGGGTTTACATCTTTTAATTGAGAGGGGACTTGATGGAGGTGGAATTAGGTAGACCCTGATGGAAAAAAAATTGCCCTTTGTAATTTAAAACATGTGTAAGTAAAAAAAGTTCCACATATATCTACAAATATGAGCTAACATATGGGTGATTGTCCATCCATATTATGAAGTATTCCTAGGCCCTTAAGTGCAAATAGGTTGTAGCAACCTTGCCCTTTTGGATGGACGATACAAGATGGCCATGGATATGGCCTTTAAGCGACATTGAGAAATTTCAAGTGTGTCTTAGTAGGAAGTTTCATCATCGAATTAAGACCATTTGGAAGCCCATTCCTTTTATTATCCTTTTGGAGTCTAGGGAATTGAAAATTGTATAAAATTATTAGTACCAACACTAATATTCCTTTTGTAGTTTATGTGGTATATAAAATAATCTTAAACTCATATCTTGGCATAACATAAGAAATAAGTATGATTTTCCAATAAAATAATATTTCCCTCCTCATAGATCCATTCAAATATAAGAATGAGGGGTTTTCCCATTTCTCTTGTCAATTAGTTTGAAGGTGGTGATGGATGACACATGATGTTTTACATTTTTCAATGCAACCTCAGTATGCCCATCTAGTTCCTTTTCAAATTGAAGAAGTAGACATATTTACCATGGATGAAAATTGATGTACTACTATTTGGGTCTTTGACTTAGTCCACAAAGTTTGACTGATGAATTGAAACTCAAAGTAATCAACTCGACCAATCTTAGAGGCTTTCTAACTTAAGCTACTAAGAAAATATTTCCTCCCTTGTGATAAATTTGTTGATCAACCAAAATGAAGACAAGGTTTCATATGTATATACAGATGAATAACTCATTTGGTTAGTAATTCTTATATATGGGTGTTTTCCCACTTTATATAGTGCAAAATTATCTTTGACAGATCTCTTGACCCCCATTTCTCTATGAACCACAAGACACTTTCTATATATATCATGATCTGCTGGTTTACTAACATAGGGAGAACATGTATCCAATTTTTGTTCCAAAGTTTCTTATTCCCCTTCCATGTCATCATTATATAGAATGAACTTGAAACCATATTTTAGCACATACCCAAGGATTGAGTATGTACAAGAACAAATTTTCCAAGATGTAGAAGATATACAACCTTGCTAGTGACAGACATAACCAGTGTTGATATTTCTATTTTGAGGGGTATAACACTTATTTGTAAATGTATATTCTTCAAGTGAGATATTGTTGAGATGTATACTAATTTTCTTTTGATACATATTTGTGTTTTTAACATTTCACACTATTTTCCATTATTTATATGTGGAGATTACAAGGTATAATTACATAGACTGATTTATATAATCTATAGTTAGGTAATTTAGATAGTTTTAGAAATCTTCCATGATAATGAATGCCTTCATCACATTTTGGAGCACAAAATCCTTCATTGTGCAAGTTAATTACTTGGAAATACATAAATCCCCTATTGATCACCTATATGTGAAAGCAAGAAATATCCTTTTTAGAAGGGTATAATTGTGTGTCTTTGTGATTTTGGGATGACCACAATTTTATGCTAATCAACATGTCCTGGACCCGAGGGAACATTGGGTTACCTTGATCTAGGTAACTTGCACCTAGTGTAATTAATTTTTGTATGCCAATTTTATTATGTGTGTTAAATTACCCTTGTATTATTTGTTTCTATAGATTTTATGGATGGAGAGTTAGTTGCTACTAGTTGGGATGCTCACAAAATTGTGATAATACTCGTAGAAATGTTTACTGGGAAAAAAACCAGTGATCCACTATTTATAAATGGTCCATTTCTTCTCCAATATGTAGAGGAAAATTATCCATCCTCCTTGAAGAAGGTTCTTGATCTATGTATAATAGAAGAATTCCAAAATGAGGATCTTAAGGAGAGAAAAATATTAAGTTACCCAACATCAATGATCAAAATCAGGTTGCATTGCTCCTGTATGAACCCTCGGGAGAGGTTGAACATGATAGATATCATGAACTTTCCAAATATGGTCATGACATAATATAGATTTTGAAAACCCACCCAATATCCTTTGTAGAGGTGATGTTAGTCTATCAATGACAATTTTTTATCTCATTTCTTGTTAAGGAAAAATTAATTCTTATTTGTTTTTTTACTTATAGATGCATGCATGTGTTGCATGTACATTATTAATAATTTTCCTCCATGGCTCCATGGTACTGGCTATCTTCATTGTCCAGGTGGACATCTACTCTTATTATCTTGTTAAATTTAGGCTATGATTGTATACATTAATTAATTTGATGTTGCCTTCTTTTCTTTTTTAGGCAACTTAATTACATGTAGCATTCATACTTTAGTTAGTCTATATAAACGAGATAGATGGGGTGAATCAATATATCTCTCTCATTAATAATAAGAAGATCAATTATGTAACTTTTAAAGAGATCATGCTTGAATAGGTTGTTTGCAGAACTTGTTATGAGTTATCAATGGGTAATTGTTTTTGAAGCTCACTGGAACTATACTTCCTCTATTTCATCAATAGTAAAAAATATTCGTAAAGGCAGAAGGGCCTAGGATAAAACCGTAGTGAACATTTATATTATTTAGATCATATTCAAAATGTATTCATGTAACCAATAATTGATGAGATCCCAGTCCCTTAATTTTAATTTGCAACCACATTGTTGGTTCTAAGATCCATCAGTTCAACATGTATTGTCCAGTCGCTTTGTATTAGGCATTCGAAAGCCTTCTATCAATTCATGTATTCATATACTCTTTGTTCATGATAAACTTTGTAGCTTGCTGGTCAAAGACTTCCTTCTTGCTTGGAGATGATCATGTGGTTCATTCAACATTTAGCCGGTGTTGGAAAGTGCCTAGAGAAGATGAGATCTACGAACAAACTTTATTGGAGTGGGATATGGCTCTTACAGAGATTCACACATATTGTAACAACATTAGACATTGTTTAGTCATCCAAGATTACTACTACGCATCATTCGATTTGTGCAAACAATGAATGATGCAAATTCTTCTGTTGTAATTGTGTTGCTATGTTGGGATAATATTGTTCTGTGCTTCATCCAAATGCTGACTGGAAACAAAATTCATGTGCAACATCTACTCCTATCCAATCCTAATATTCTTGAATCCATTTGTTTCCCTTCCAACCAACCAAAAATGCCTAGAGGGATAATTAATAATGCCTATAATTCTTGGGGTAGCGGTCAATGTCTTCCCTAATGTAGACTTATGGATATTAGTTGAATATATATGATGATTGAGCATTGTGTGATTGATTTTTTTTCAAAAGAATACTCTAATATTTCTTAGTATTGAAAACCTGGTTAATAAGCATATATCTAATATCATGGATTATGTATAAAAGAAAGTGGTAAATACTGCACAAATTCACTCTAATATGCGATGGTTTGATTTGTCATGTGTCACAATTTTGTGATCTTTCCTCTGTTATGATATGTAACTAGTATAACCCTCATTATTATAATTAGAAACCATATTTTAGATGGATTTCCTAATGTGACAAGCCCTCCAAAGGTGAAGGGCCTCATCTTGGCACATCTACTTTGTATTATAGTCACACCACTATGCAAATGTGATATTTATCATAGATACTCTAAATAAAGTTATTCTTAGCTCAACCCCACTTTTTGCATCATTGAAGATGATGGTGATGTTGAAATTTGGTGTGACATGCCACTTTGATGTTATTAATAGATAGAAGTTGATGTTGCTAATGAGGCAATGCAATAAAATTTAGTCAAGTTAAACCAAGCACCAGATGTAGTACCTTTAAGTAAAATGAGTTGCAATCTTCATTCAGTTGATCCGCAAGCCATGTATAAGGAAGCATCATAAATACAACATGAACATAGGTAGAAAATGAGAACACGTTTAGGTGCAGTTTTCATTGCAATATTAAACAACATTAAAAATTTCTCTTACATGTTTTCTCACATATGGTGGATAGTTCTTTCTGTTATAGATTATTCGACATATGTGTAGCAATATTTAATCCCTATAGTAATCCCTCCCAACTTGGAGTTCCATAATAAGGGATTCCATGTCGCATGTAATATTAATAGGGACCATTATATGATTTTTTGGGTGTTGATTATTTGCTAATGGTCTTTCTTTCACAAGAAAATTGGAAGAATAAGGTTTCTTCCTTCTCTAGTTGTCCATCAAGTAATGAATCAAAACAAGACAACCATTTTCTGTCAAACATAGATGCATATTTATGCTTGATTCGATTAAAGTCCAATTATTCTAAATTTAAGTGAACACAAAACTTGAGGACTACCTTTTGGGATAATTCCCATATCATTGAGGAATATTCTGATTTAAATAGAAAATGGTCACTCTCAAACTATTCTTTCCACATTTTAGTACATATTTTGGGAAAGGAAAATCGTTGTAGTCTAGAATACAATTCATAATTACAATTGAACATTTTAAATTTCTAATCTAACATTAGTCAATCATTAAATTTATGAAAATGACTACTTTTACATTTACTTAACATCATTCTAGAAGGTAATGCTTGTTATTAAATGAACTTATCTCAGGAATCTTGTATGAACATTCAGTTTTCCATCCTAGATAATTTGAATGAGATAAAATTCTAGATCCTTTACATTCTATATTGGTAAAGTACCTTGAAGAAATCTCCATTTGTGCCACTAATACATTTTCAATTGATAATTTGATGAATGCAAAGACTCTCAGACGATTCTAATTACATACTTATATATTACAAATGGGATTTGTGTGTCGAAGATGGTCCACCTATATTGTTCGGTCCTTGAGATGTTACCAAAAGGTCTTAGGTTCAGGCCATGTTGATGGAATGAATAGAATCACAATATTAATGATAGATGAACTTTTTGAACTACATCATAATTAGTGGGGGGGAGATGGGTGGTTCTAGTATATATTCAAATGATGATCTTCTATAAGAATTTTAAATCCCAGTATCCTCTCGTGCCTTATCCACAATAAAACTAAAACAACCTAACTCATCCACATTGAAAACAAATTTCTTGTTCTCCTGCAAGAATATTACTAAGCCCAATAATGCTCGAACAAACACAAAATATGTTGTGCAAGAATCATAATCCAACTATCTAGATCCCTTCAATTCATAGTAATGTAATCACATAAGAACGTGAATAACCTAGAAAATGCATTGAGTAAGTGGTTCATGTACATGTTATAGACACATTGATGTAGGGGTAGGAAAATGTCCTAGCCGTGTTTTCAATCTTTACAAAGAAACACATATATGCAAGCTACATATTTTGAAGTCCCCCCCACCAAATAAAACTTCTGCCTCTACTATTGTTCATGCATCAACCACTTGAGGTAAAGGAATGGAATACTTGCCTTGCAATCATTTATAAGGTGTATGAATAAGGGAGGTTTTCGTCCTGAAATCAAGTCATGATTGATTTGTATGGCAAGTTTGATAAAAAAACCTACTAGCATCCAATAAAATATAAAACTTATGTTGAGCATCTCTCATGCTCATTTACATGACATATATCTTGTGAAATCACTTGTATGACAATTGTATGCGTCAAGTAGAAAATCACTACTAATTTATGTTCTTACATGTTAATTCAACATGTTTGATTTGTTGAATTACATTGTATTAGATTACATTTTTGCATGCCGCAATAAGAATTTTAATTTTGGTTTCATGGAGCTGGAAAAGTCATAGAATCATGCATCTAAAATAGTTGACGTAAACTTTGGATTGTGCCCTCCTCAAAACTACCAGTAGCTAGGTTCCAGCTCATGCCTCACTTGTATGTCATCTGGTGTCTACTGTTCACCTATTGTTTCTGAACTTGTGCCTATTATAGGACTACCATTACCATCCTCTCTCACCCTTTCAAGGTGATTACTTTAGGTAATTACTCCATTGAAACCAAACCTAAAATACAAACTTGTTGAATTTTAATAATGAATCTATGAGAGGGTTATGTCTTTAGCCCCATATTGACGGGTATAGGAGTAATATCCTATCTACACTCCTATTTATAAAAGTCTTGTAATCAATTGTAAATCATCTCAACATAATAATATTTACCATTCTTACATGGTATAAGAGTCAAGATCCAATAAGAGTGTAAAAAGTAAGGACATTATTAGCAAGTGAGTGGCGACCCCTTCTCTCTTCTATGCCGCCAGTAGGCCTTTTTGTGCTATTAATATTTTCTCCATTTATTTTTTCTCCTCCTCTCTTTATATTATAAACTTGCCTTTTTATTTAATAGCATTGTCAGTTTTTCCCTTTTCTATTAGTTTTTTTATTAATTATTACCATCTCTTCAATTTTCTTTCTTAATTTTAGCAATGTTATTTTACTCTTTACCTCTCGTTTGTTTCTTTTCTAATGTTATCCTTCTTTCTGGTTTCTCCATCAAACCTCCTTCCTATCCATGCCAATCGCCCGCCTTCTTCTCCAAGTCATCGTCAAGCATTTTTCTCCAAGCTAGCCGCCAACCTTCTTTTCCAAAAAATCCCCCCTTTAATCTCTGAATTGCCCTTTCATCATTCAGTTCAATTTATCTATTTTTTTCTTTTCTTTCAATCATCCCTCTCCCTTTCCTCTTTTCCCATCAACAATCCCAAAAATATCTCTCTCTCTCTCTCTCTCTCTCTCTATCCCATCCCCTCCACCAAACTCCATACTGCTATATTCATGTCATGGTCTGCTCAAGAGAGGGGGCATCCAAAGCCAGGTGCACCACAAAATAGAAGTTGATGATAACTTCTACCCTATTGTTGTGGTTCCAATGATAGTGACATCAATGCCGACATTGCAACTTTCAAGAAAGGCAGGCTCTACCTCGTTCCCCTTCCACTTCTCAATCATCTTAGTCCTCACGTGCACATTCATCTTCCACCAAGAAGGTCCATCTACTAGCGCTCAGATGAGGACTGAAACGTCATCCCTCTATTGAAACTGAATAGTATTGTAGTCTCTCTCTTTCTACAACATGAAGCAACTCATTTGTTATCTCTCTCATGTTCAAACTCCTTGTCACTGTCATCCTCATCCATATCCATGCAGTATTAGCAGTAGATCTCGAGCTCACTCCTCTGACATTGTTCCAATTCACTCAAGATTAGGACTTTTCAATCCTCTTCCTTCTTAGCGTCCAGTCATCTTCATGCAAGAAGGTCCTGAGACTTTCAAATCCTCTTCCTCCACAATATGCAAGTCGTCTTCAAGCAAGAATGCTCATTACAACAACTCCACTCGTAACATTGTTATCTTAGCACCGACCTCGTCTTGCACCACAACAACAGTCAACAGAGGCAGAGAAAGACACTGAAGCAGCATCGTGGGAAGAAGACTACAAGATTGGTCTTTTACATGGTCTAAGTACATATATTTTATACTTGAGTTTTTCTTTATCAAGCTGAACATGCATTTCACACATACTCCGGCTTGAGGGGGATTATTAGATGGTTATGTCTTTAGTCTCATATTGATGAGTATAGGAGCATTATCATGTCTACACTCCTATTTATACAAGTCTTGTAATCACGAATAAGGCATATCAATATAATCATATTCACCGTTCTTACAACATATCGTAGACCTGGAGTTGAATTATATAAATGCAAGATGTTCCATAATCCTTCAATTCAAGCATGTCCATTGTGGAATTTAACACGTACGGTGATTGTGTCGACTGGTTCAGATGCAAGATGAATTAACATGCTATCCTTAGAAAATATGAGAGGACAGAGGAACCCATACAATACAATCGTAGTCTTTGATGACTCAACCTTGGCTCGTCAAATCACCAATTTGTTTGGATGCTTCTCATGAAAGCAACATACACATGTAATCCAGTTGATATTTTTTAAGCTCTACGGTTCAATGTTATTCGTCGCATCACGTGCATGATGAAGAAGGTATTCACTTCCAATGATGATGTAACGTTTGACATTGATAAATACTTAATGAAGATGCATGCTACTGCAGCTGGCATGGCAACGAAAACTCTGTTGCTGACAGAGCAACAGAACCAATCGGATAGTCGAACTTCAACCCGGTAATTGAAAACAAAGGGACGGGCCATGAGTCTTCGCTTGGTGGTGACGCAAGCCGATGTGGACGGGGCTCCGGCGTTTGGCGTGCAGACGTCAATACGTAGGCGTATGCTAGTTGCAAACCAGACAATTTTATTGAGAGCTAGTTTGGATAGAAAACCAACCCACAGTTTTAGGTATATATACTGAAACCATAATTTTATTTGGTTAATTTGGTTTTAAATCAAGCGTATCAGTTTCTTCAGTTTTGGTTTGATGCCAACTAGTTCTAGGCGGAGCTGAAGATAAATCATGTAAGCGGTCGTTCCGCTCAGCCCATTCCGACTCCTAAGCTTTGTTTGGTTCGCGATCCAATCCGGATTAGGTGTTGCTTTTTGTGCCATGTAAGTATTAATCCTGACTAATTCAGTGCGGTTGCAGTCTTATTTTGTTTGGCAGAAATCAGGCTGACGGGTCTGTATTGAATTTTATAATCCTCAAATCCAAACCAAGTCAGTACTGCTAGCAGCAGAATTTCATATCCCAGTCCGGATTTGACTAAGTCTTTTGTGTTATTTTATTTTATATGATAGATTGGAAAACACTAAGTTATAAGGTCAGTCCAATCTAATGAGTGCTCGAAACGAAATGAGCTACTAAACAAAAACAAGAGTGCATCTAGATAAATAATCCGGATCTATCGATTAACTCAATCCAGATTTCATAATCTCGATCTTGAATCAAACCGGGGCCTAATATTTGTATGCACGGACTCTACCAGATTGTGGGACCATTGCAGCTCTCTAGCCGACGAGTGCAGCCCTGAAAGATAAAATCAACTGTCGAGAACAACAGGCTCACATTTTAAAAAGGGAAAATATGCCTAGACACGTACCTTTGAAATGCAACCGCGCTTGGCTCGATTCGGAATCCTCCCCAATACGAAAATTTTAGGTTGACTCGCCCCAATAGTGACGCCCCTTTGACATTGGCTATAAAGCGTTTTCCATTGGGCTGGGGTAGTTTTCTCCTGCCGGGTTCCATTTTTTTCGCCATAAGGCATAGCTGCAAAGAGAAGAGCACAAAAAGGAAAAATAAGAAAGAAAAATTAATTTTGCTAATAACTTTTGATCCGTAATGAATTTTTTTATGAAATAAAAATTACTGGACTCATGACAACAAATACAATCTAAGTAGCTTAATTTTGATATACATTGAGAAAAAATGATGTGCATAATAAAAATGAGTACATAACAATATGAAAAAAGAAGAGGGAGAAAATCATTTTACTTACAACTTTTAATCCGTGATGCATTTTTTGATGAAACAAAACTCGTTAGATTCTTTAAAAAAACAATCCAACAAGATCAATGTCGATATATTTTGAAAAAATTATTCGATATAAAAATTTAATGTGTGTATAATCATGGTGATGATGATGATGATGACAATGATGATGATGATGATGATGAGGATGATGATGTTATGCACATATTCTAAGAAGTTGGCGTATTGACACCATAATTAGCGCATTTCTACAAATATTATGCACATTATGTAAATATTTGTGCTAATTTACTTGTTATACACAACATCTAAGAAGTAGACGCATTCACACAATAATTGGACACCGTAGTACCATAATTAGGTACTTTTTGACAAATATTTGGCGAATTATGTTAAAGATTGTGCTAATTTACTATTTATGCACATACTCTAAGAAGTAGACACATTCACACTATAATTGTATGCATCTGCATTATAACTGAATGTTTTTATATAAATATTTGGCACATTATGTTATCATTTGTGCTAATATGCTATTTATGCATATAATCTAAGAAGTAGGTGCATTCACACCATAATTTGTCGTATTAGCATCATAATTGGGCACTTTTCTACAAATTTTGGGCACATTATGTTAATATTTGTGCTAATTTACTATTTATGCACATACTCTAAGAAGTAGACACATTCACACCATAATTGGTTGCATTCACACCAGTTGGGCGCTTTTATAAATATTAAACACATTACGTTAAGATTCAAGTTAATTTACTATTGATGCATATACTCCAAGAAGTGGACGCATTGACACGCATTAGCATCATAAGTAGGCATTTTTCTATAAACATTGTCTGCATTATGTAAGATTTGTGCTAATTTGCTATTTATGCACATACTCTAATAAGTAGGCACATTCACACAATAAATAGGCGCATCAACACCATAATTAGATGTTTTCTACAAATATTGGGTGCATTATATTAAGATTTGTGCTAATTTACTAATTATGCACAACATCTAAGAAGTAGCCTCATTTACACCATAATTGGGTGTTTTTCTACAAATATTATGTGTGTTATGTTAAAATTTGTGTTAATTTACTATTATTGCACATACTCTAAGAATTAGGCTCATTCACACTATAGTTGGGTGCATTCACAACACAGTTAGACACATTCACATCATAATTAGATGCTTTTCTACAAATATCGGGTGTGTTATGTTGAGATTTGTGCTAATTTACTATTTCCGGGCATACTCTAAGAAGCAAGCACATTCACACTATATCTGGATGTATTCACATAATAATTGGGTATTTTTTACAAATATTAGACACATTATGTTAAGATATATGCTAATTTACTATATATGTACATACTTTAAGAAGTTCGCACATTCACACCACAATTGGATGCATTAGCATGGTAATTGGGTATTTTTCTACAAATATCACATTATGAAGATTTGTTCTAATTTTTTATTTATGCACATACTCTAACAAGTACACACATTCACACCATAACTAGGCGCTTTAGCACCATAATTGGGTGCTTTTCTAAAGATCTTGGGCTCATCATGTTATTATTTTTGCTAATGCACATACTCCTTTATTTTTTTCTTCTAAACGTGTGCAAATAATACTTATTTATTATTTGATTTTATTTTTTCAAAATATGTTGATATTAGCTTATTCAAATGTATTTTTCATAATGAATCTAATGGTTTTTTTTGGTCTAAAAATTCTTTACAGACTAAAAGATATAAATAAAATAATGGATCCCTCTTTTATTTTCCCCCAAAAAATAAAAAAAAATAAAAAAAGTAAAATTGGGTGTCGAGGCTAGGAGGGGTGGTTTGCAATGCGTCAAAAGCATATCCACCACGAGAGAGTCATGTAAATTAAGTCCTCCCTAATATAATGGTACAAGTACCACATGAAATGCTGATGGATGTTTTTGTTGGATATAATTATTATTTGTTATTTATTTACATGTGTAAAGCATAAAGTAGTTTGATGCGATGATTTTGAGTTGCATTTAGAGACCTATTTCATATGCGTTTTGTGCCTTAATTACTCATTTTCATGGATATTATTGCATAATTCACTTTATTTGGTCTTTGCCATCATTTTATATCAAATCCCCTTTGTTTTACTATTTTGAGCATTATTTATCATCTTATTATAAATTGTGTGGATTTACTTGGTCTTGTTGTGAAATTTCAAGAAAAACAAGTATCTGCTTCCGTCGATACCATCGACGGAAGTCGATACCATCGACCAAGCCACAGGTTGTCAGCCGAGAAGAGCAATACAGAGTCGATACCATCGACACCCAAGTCGATGGTATCGAGATCCCTTCAAGTTGGTGGCGAGGAAACTGTCGATACCATCGACCCAAGTCGATGCCATCGACACAAAGGAAGCTACATCGTCGCTAAACGACAACAACCGATGCTAAAGGAGTCGATACCATCGACACGCAAGTCGATGGTATCGAGATCACCACAGGCGCTCAGAATAAAAGAAAGGAAAGCTACCGCTAATCTGCTGGGTCGATACCATCGACCCGCGTCGATGGTATCGATGCCGGCAGATATGCGTTGGATCTGTTTTGATCTCGATCGGACGGCTGTTGTTATTTGACGCCCTAATTAGGGACTTATACCTAATGACGGCCGCTGAGACCAGGGGGATCTGATTTTTCGGATTGCACGAGTGCCGAGGAGGAGAAAGGAGAACGGAGGCCGAGAAGCTCATCTCGGGTGATTCGGACGCTGCCGAAGACGATTTCCACCACCGACAGGCGGGGAAGCTCGTGTTCTACGCCAAGGATCCACCGGTTCTTCTCCGTTCAGGGGTTTTCCCACTTATTTCCCATTTTTCTTATGAATTCCCCAATTTCTACCATGTATTCGTGTGAGATGAACATGAGAGGCTAAACCCCTCAATCTTTAGGATCGGGAGTAGCCCGGGAATGCATTGTATGACATTTTTATATCAATAATTCATATTTTTCTCTCAAATCCGTGATATAGATTCGTTTTCTCCATTTCTATTGTTATGCTTGATCACCATAATAATAATTTAACACCCTTAATCACTTCGACAGAAGGATTAACGGTTGAAAAGAGACGAATTCTACATTAATCAATAAAACCCTTGACAAAGGAGTTGTAAAATTAATGGTGGGAACTGAGAGACCGTTTATAATGCACTTAGTTTAGGGGAATGATTACTACGACGGTGGAATCAACCTAAATCTAAGTAGTGAATTACACCACGACAGTGGGTAATTCTGTTTTCAGGCCACTACCCGGATAGAGAGAGAAATGTGAGGAATTATATGAAACCTAATACAATGTTGACCCGCGGTGAAACTGCCATCCTAAAGATATCCCTTTGAATTGATTAAATTAACCTTTAATCGATTGCTTTCTTTGTTTGATTTTTATTTTCTTTTTAATTTGAATACAAAACCCTACTTTGTTAATCGGTCTAGCTGATTGCGATTAGTTAGTAGAAGTCTCCAATAATTCACGTATCCCTGAGTTCGACTCGGGCCTCACAAGGCCTATATTACTCGACGTGTATACTTGCGTTTAAGCGCGTAGTAAAATACACGTCAAGTTTTTGGCGCCGTTGCCGGGGATACGGCGAATTATTGGCACTTTGAGTGCTAAGAGTGGCCATTCTAGGCCACTTTTTTTTATTTATTTTAAAACAATTTCAAAAATTCCTTTATTTCTCTATAATTGTGTTGACTCGTTCAAAGCATTGTACTGAACCCCTATTTCCATATTTCAGGTACTTTGCATGGTGCACACACGTAGTCGAGACTACGTGAATCGCACACCTGGGGTTCCATCTGCGGGACCAGAGGACGAGGACTACTACGAGGAGGAACACCACAGTGATATAAATTCTGAATCTGAGCAAGAACAAGAAGAAGTAATGGCTGAAGCACAGACAATATGGGAGAAGATGAAGGCGTCTTCTTCCTCGGCATCAAAGGGGCCTATAAAGAAACAGGGGCTAAACATTCCAACCTATAAGATTGATCCAGCACTGATTAACCTGGTCAAATCAAACGCATTTCACGGATTAAAAAATGAAGATCCAGTGGCCCACATCAGCCAGTTCGTGGAGAACTGCGATATGGTGAAGATAGATCGATTTCCACAGGATGTGCTCTACCTCAAGTTATTCCCGAGTTCCTTGGCTGGAGTGGCAAGAGAGTGGCTTCATAACCTCGACGACGAGTTTGTTGAATCATGGGATCACATGGTGGAAGTTTTCTTTGAGAGGTTCTTCCCTCCTGAGAAGACCAATGATATGATCCGGAAGATCCACAATTTCACCCAACAGGCGGGTGAAACTTATTCTGAGACTTGGGAGCGATTCCAAGTCATGTTGAGGAGATGTCCACACCATGGACTGGACAAGGAAACCCAAGTGAAGATCTTCTACTTTGCTCTCTCCGAGCATGATAGAAGCAATTTGGACTCGGCTGGCTCCGGATTTTTCTTAAATAACACTGATACAAGATGCTGGGAAATACTGAAGAATATGGCACGAAAGCAATCTTGGGGAGAAAGAGAAAGAGGCCCAGTTGAGCAAGCAAGAGTTTCCAGTGAGTCAAAGGCAATGAGAGAGCTGAACGAGAAGATGGATCTTCTCGCAAAGAAGTTGCTGCAGAAGGAAGACAATGAGTCCGAGGATGAGGCTCAGGTCAAGTACATGAGGCAACAGCAGGGGTACAGGAATAATGATTATTCATGGCGGAAGGACAAGAAATTTTCATGGAAGGATCCAAATAACTTTCTGCAGGATCCGGATGCCAAGCCTGCACCGGTCACGGAGGACAAGAGCACGGAGTTGCTCAATCAAGTCATAAAGAAAAATCAAGAGTTGATGAACACTTTTGGGCAGCAAATAAAGCAGCAGGGTGAATTTATGAACCAGTTTGGGCAGACTTTGCAGAGCCACGGGGCTCAAATGAGAACTATAGAGACTTCCATGGCGCAGATGGCAGCCGAGATTGCAAGCTTGAAGAAGCCGGCACATCCGGGTTTTCAGGGGAACACCAATATTCCCGGGGGAAACCAACAGGCCAAGGCCATCTCATTGAGGAGCGGTAAGAACGTGTTAAATCCAAAGGCAGATGACACAAGCACACTGCAGGACACAGTTGAAGAAGCAACAGTCAAAGAGTAGCCCACACCTGTCATAGAGCAAACTGAGGACATAGCTGAAGATGGTAAGGAAGAACAAGCCACTGAGGAGGAACCACATAAATTAACTCCCTATGTGCCACCTCATCAAAGGGCACATACCGTTCCGGTCCCCTATCCCAATAGTGCAAAAGCAAGAAAGGTGGATGCACAATTTAAGAAATTTTTGGACAACTTTAGGAAGTTATCAGTGAATATTCCTTTGCTAGAGGCGATTGAACAAATCCCATCTTATGGGAAGTTTCTCAAAGATGTAATCACCAAGAAGAGAAAGATACCCGACACTGAGGTCATGGTATTGAAGGAGCAAGTGAGTGCTTTTATTATGGGCACTCTGCCGCCAAAGAGACAGGATCCAGGTTGTTTCAATATTTCTTGCTTTATCGGGAAGTTCAAATTTGGCGAAGCACTTTGTGATTCTGGGGCAAGCATCAATCTGATGCCCTTTTCTACGTTCAAGAAACTTGGATTGAAGGAGTCGAGGCCAAGTAACATGACCATCCAATTGGCCGATAATTCTGTGGTGAAACCGTATGGAATCTGTGAGGATGTTTTGGTAAAGGTAGACCGCTTTGTTTTTCCTGCTGATTTTGTCGTTATGGAAATGCAGGACGAGCACGGCAATGAGTTACTACTTGGTCACCCATTCCAAGCTACAGCTGATATGATCTTGGAGATGGGGAGAGGTCGCTTGACCTTGGGCATTGCGGATGATCGCTTTGAGATGGTCATGCCCAATGGTAATGCATTTAATAAAGCAAGAGCACATTGCAACATGGTTAAGCATGTGGAACAAAATATCTCACTTTGTCTTGGGAAGCCATTTTTGGATATGGCTCATGTTATGAGCAGGATAGATAATGGGACCCTAGCAGTGGACCTTATGGAGCAAACTAAAGTTGTCTCTTTATGCAAGGCTGTTGGGTTTCCAAATGATGAGAATGAGGACATTCCACCTTCATGGGAGGATGATGTGATTATTACTTCCGTCTTTGATGCATATCCGGAATTGCCTTTGGAGGCGTGTTTGTTAAATGTCACTTATGATTGGATGCGGAGTACTTCACTCAAAGAGTGCGCCAAAATGCTTCAAATGCTTCCAAGTTTCTACACGAGGCACTATGACGATTTGGGTACACTTCCCCCACCGCTACAATCATCTCTTATTTGCCCACCTGATCTGGAATTGAAGCCATTGCCCCCGCATCTGAAGTACGTCTTTCTAGCTGAGGAGGACAAGTTACCAGTGATTGTTTCTGCATACTTGAGTGCGGATGAGGAGGAGCAACTACTGATAGTGCTCAAGAACCACCGTGGAGCTTTTGGGTGGTCTGTGGCGGACATCAAGGGGATCTCCCCTACACTTTGCCAACACAAGATTCGGCTCGAGGAGGGACCCAAGCCAGTCATACAGCCTCAAAGACGTCTGAATCCAAGCATGATGGAGGTTGTCAAGAAGGAAGTCATAAAGCTTCTTGCTGCAGGGATCATTTATGCCATATCCGATTCAACGTGGGTGAGTCCCACACAGGTAGTCCCTAAAAAGGGGGGAATCACTGTCACTACAAATCTTTTGAATGAACCTGTCACCACCCGATTGGTAATCGGGTGGCGTGTTTGCATTGACTACCGCCGATTGAATGCCGTAACTCTTAAAGATCATTTTCCATTGCCATTTATCGATCAGATTTTGGAACGTCTAGCTGGTCGGTCGCATTTTTGTTTTCTAGATGGCTATTCGGGGTACAACCAGATTTCTATTGATCCTTTGGATCAAGAGAAGTCTACGTTTACATGTCCCTATGGGACGTTTGCTTACCGCCGTATGCCGTTCGGTTTATGCAATGTGCCGGCGACTTTTCAACGCTGCATGCTCGCCATATTCTCTGACATGGTAGAGCGGTGTCTTGAAGTTTTCATGGATGACTTCTCGGTGTATGGAGCGTCTTTTGATGAATGCCTTTATAACTTAGATAAGGTGTTGCAGCGGTGCGAGGACACACACTTGGTCCTCAATTGGGAGAAATGTCACATGATGGTGACGGAAGGAATTGTGCTAGGACACAAGGTGTCTGGCAAGGGTCTTGAGGTAGACCCCGTAAAAATTGAGGTGATTTCTAAGTTACCCCCACCAAATTCTGTAAAAGGGGTGAGAAGCTTTTTGGGACACGCCGGGTTTTATCGGCGATTTATTAAGGATTTTTCAAAAATCGCAAAGCCATTATCGGAATTGTTGGAAAAATACGCAGTTTTTGATTTCAATGAGAAATGTCTTCACGCATTCGAGGTTTTGAAGGAAAAGTTGATTTCAGCTCCGGTTGTTCAAACTCCAGATTGGACAAAGCCATTCGAGTTGATGTGTGATGCGTCCGATTATGCTGTGGGAGCTGTTTTGGGGCAAAGGGTAGATAACAAGCCTGTTGTGATTTTCTACACCTAAAAAACGCTTAATGATGCTCAATTGAACTACACAACCATGGAAAAGGAGTTACTGGCCGTCGTGTTCGCCTTTGAAAAATTTCGACAATACTTAGTGGGTTCTAAGGTGGTTGTGTGGACTGATCACGCTGCAATAAAGTATTTGATGGAGAAGAAGGATGCGAAGCCTAGACTAATTAGGTGGATTTTGCTCCTACAAGAATTCGATATTGAAATCAAGGACAAGTCAGGAATTGAAAATGTAGTGGCTGACCACTTGTCTAGGTTAGAGAGGTTGATGAACAAGGTTTGAACATACCCATTACCGAGACCTTTCCCGATGAGCAACTTTTAAAAATTGATTCTAAAGAACCATGGTTTGCGGAAATTGTGAATTATTTGGCTTGCGGGATCATCCCGGAGGATTGGTCCTATCAAGAGAAAAAGAAATTCTTTTATTCATTGAGATATTATTTTTGGGATGACCCGATTCTCTTGAAGCAGTGCAAGGATGGTATTCTTCGCAGGTGCATGCCGGAGGTGGAGTAAGAGAGTGTTCTCCACCACTGTCATGCGTCGCCTATAGGAGGACACCATGCTAGCTCACGGATAGCAGCCAAGGTGTTGGAGAGCGGCCTTTATTGGCCCACTTTGTTCCGGGATGCCTATGATTTTGTTAGGCAATGTGACCCGTGCCAGCGCGCAGGTAACATCTCAAGAAGACAGGAAATGCCCCTGAATGTATTTTAGGAAGTTGAGGTATTTGATTTATGGGGCATTGACTTCATGGGACCCTTTGTGTCCTCAAATTCAAATCTTTATATCTTACTTGCTATAGATTATGTGTCGAAGTGGGTGGAGGCAATCCCCACAAGGACTAATGATTCGAACGTAGTGTGCAGGTTTGTCAAAGAGAACATTTTTTGCAGGTTCGGGATTCCCCGAATGATCATAAGTGACGGAGGCACACATTTTCGAAATCAGAAATTCGCGACACTTTTAAAGAAATATGGGGTCAAGCACAACATCGGCACCCCATATCATCCACAGACGCAAGGACAAGTGGAGGTATCAAATAGAGAAATCAAGAAGATTTTAGAAAGGACCGTAGCATCCACAAGGAAGAATTGGAGTGTATTGCTACCGGACGTGCTTTGGGCTTATCGAACGGCGTACAAAACACCTATAGGCACCACACCTTTTAGGTTGGCGTACGGCCGGGCTTGCCATCTTCCGGTGGAATTGGAGCACAAGGCCCATTGGGCGCTAAGAAGGCTGAACTTGCGCTATGATGAGGCCGGGAGAAAAAGGATGTTTGAATTGAATGAATTGGATGAGCTACGCATGACGGCATATGAGAATGCCTGCATCTACAAAGAGCGCACAAAGCTGATCCACGATCGCCATATTGAGATGCGCATGTTCAAAAAGGGAGACAGCGTTCTATTGTTCAACTCCCGTCTCAAACTCCATCCCGGGAAGCTGAAATCCCGGTGGAGTGGACCCTTCATTGTGGAGGAGGTGAAACTGCACGGAGCGATTCTCGTGCGTGATGGAGGTGCCACGTTCTTGGTGAACGGGCAATGCTTGAAGTTGTATTTTGGTGAGAATTACAAGAGGAAAGTGAATGAGGTCAAACTCATTTCACTTGTGCATGAATGAGATGAAGGGAAGACGTCTAGCCTAAGACGCTAAACAAGGGCGCTTGTTGGGAGGCAACCCAACCATCGGTACATTAGGATAGTTTAATTTTAGTCATAGATTGCTTTTATTTCGTTTAAATTTTAGTTTAAAAATGATACCTTGATCCGTTTGTTGAATGTGCAGGCACAGGCAGGGTCGATACCATCGACACATCTGTCGATGGTATCGACATGGGTTCAGGTTGTCACCAGCAAAAATCGCACTGCGTCGATACTATCGACACCCCCGTCGATGGTATCGACATGGTCACAGACAAGTTGCAATAAAAGTGTCGATGGTATCGACACCCCAGTCGATACCATCGAGATCTCTGGAGATATTCAGACGAATTTTTCTCAGTCAACTCGATACCATCGACGGCCTCGTCGATGGTATCGACATCATCACAGGTTGAATGCAACACAACGGCGGTGTCGCAATGAAAGCAAGTCGATACCATCGACATCCGTCGATGGTATCGACGGACATGTCACCGATCCACACACAGAAATCGACGACGATCGCAACAGCCACGTCAGCGATCCAGGTGCTGCGTCGATACCATCGACTTCCGTCAATGGTATCGACCCGTCAGCAATCCGGGTTTCTCGATCCAGCAAACGTCAGCCGTCGATACTCGCGAGGGAGGCGGATACCCGCGAGATGTGTCGATACCATCGACCCGCGTCGATGGTATCGACAAGTCAACAGGGGCGCCGATCAAGCCTATTTAAGGGGACTTGCAACGTCACTTGACGTCACACCTTCAGAGCAAGTATCCTCCTTTGCGCCGAGCACTCCCCCGAGCCCTCCAAGACTGAAGAGAAGCGTCATCGAGCGGAGATCTTCATCGAGCGGAGAATTTCTTCTCCATCTTCACCGAGCTCTTTTCTTCTAATCCCATCTTCTCACAACCATGGTGCACACCGCCAGAGCGTCGTCCTCAAGCGCACACCCTATGGAGATCGAGGAGTTCATTCCTCCCCCACCCGCTTCCATCCCTCGTCCACGCCTAATTCATGCCAACATGGATATGAGGAAGGTCTACGAGGAGATAATGAAGCGAAAGTTCGAGCCCACCCGGTATGTGGACCGGGGCATGATCCAGGAGTTGGGGTTCGAGGCCAACTTGGCCTACGTGTTGGCTGGGCAAGCCCGGCACACCGGTCGCCTTTACGAGCAGATCGAATGCCATGCGGATGGGCAGCCGTTTTTCGGCGAATGGGCCACATACAAGGAACTGGTGGCTGCGTTTATGGCGTCTCTTGACATCTGCGTCGTACCAAACGACGTAGTACCATCGGACCAGGCGTGGATTAAGGGAAGGGTGTCCTTCCGACTCTTCAACAACAATTACAACATCACGTTGAAGCAGTTCAACGACATCTTCAACTGGAACCATGGCCGCAATGATCACCGACGCCCCGACGCCCGCACCGACTACGACAAAATCTTCGCCGAGCTAGTTACAGTGCCGGCAGGAAAGACTGTGAGCTACCATAATGCAGCGGTACCGGATTTTGAGCACCCGTTCGTCCGGGTCCTGCATAGGATGTTGAGCTTGACTTTCTTCGCTCGAAGCGATCTTGCTTTGAGCAAGTTTCAGGAGAGTGACCTATTCTTTCTCTACGCACTCCTAAAATGTCAAGAGTGCAACTGGGGGGCGTTCTGGCTACAGCGCGTCCTGGCCGTGAAGAGGAGCACAAGGAAGGCTCCAATCCATTTTGGTGGTCTTGTCACCAAGTTGGCGCTTTACTTGGGGCTGAACCTTCAGTCCATGACTCCGATCTTTACGAGGAGCAAGGTGAACGTGCAACACTTGCACCGTTCAAACCTCATTCTTCTCCGGGACGGGTTGGCGTACGCTCATTGCCACGTCAACCGAGCTTATCAGGAGAGCTTCCTACCGGACGACGTCTTCAACATAGAGGGCAAGTAGCACTTCCGGTGGCCAATCATAGCCATCGAGTCCTCCGAGGAAGAAGGCGGTGGTGCCGAGCAAGAAGGCGAGGCTGCAGAGGAAGAGGAGGCTTTCACACCTCTTCGAGCACGTGTGGCACCACGGAAGCGTCCTAGGATGCATCTGGGTGCATCTTCATCATCTCAGCCCCCGCCGCCATCACCACAGTACGAGCAGCCAACCGCGGATCCCTATTCCATGCAGGGGATGTACACCATGCTGCAGGACATCCAGCAGACTCAGCAGCAGCACATGGGTATGTATACCGGCATTCATGAGACTACGAGCCGGGTACTTGACAACCAACGGGCTATGTTCGAGAACGAGCGGCTCATCCTCGCCAACCAAGAGCAAATGCACACCCGGTTGCAGCGGATACAGACGCAACAGGAGCCCTTCTCGACCATTATCGGATTCAAGACTACTTTGGAGGCTATCCACAGCCTCCGCCGAGGACCCAATATGATCCAAGCTTCCAGGGGGAGTACCCGTCTTGGGATCCTACGGCACCGCAATACCCACCACCGCCTCCGCAAGATTGATCAGGGTATCACTGTTCCACCCTTAAGTTGGTTTTTGACTATGAGGCCATAGTCGATTTCAAGCTTAGGGGGGTGGCTGGAACAGCTCTATCTTTTATCTTTTCTTTAGTTGTTTTTAGTTTTTGCTTTGTTATTTGTTCTTGCAATTTTAGTGTTTGTTTAGGATCCACATCTATCTAGTGTAATCGTGGATGTCTTAAAAATTGTCATCTCGCTGTTTTCATGGGAAATTTAAGGGAATTTCAAAATTTTCTGTGTCTTTTGGATAGCTTAACTTGGTTGTCCTTGGGGAACTTGTCCTATGAAAATGATTGATTATGTCAACTCTAAAGCAATATGTCACACCCACACCCCCATTGACTCATGAAAAGTGGATAGTAACGGTTGTTTGAGCCTAACCTAATCAAATGGTAATGAGACCTTAATTGGATATACGAGAAAGAACCCTTTGAACTACTACACATGTCAGTAAGGAGGGACACATGATATTTTTTCTAAGGTTCAGTAACTTAATCTTATGATCCTTCCACTTCATATTTTTCCATAATCCACCAAAGAATTGGAAGTAAAGTACAGTTTTAATTCCTTCTTGCGTGCATAGCATGTGGATAGGATTTGCATTGTTATTTTCATACTTTTGCATAAAACGGAAAAAATGTATAGTGATTCATGCACATTACCTTTAGGTGCATGTCATGTAGTTGCACTCATAACTTTCATGATTTTCATGCATAAGTACACCATGTACCTCAGTTTGTCTTGAAAAGTGATCTAAATTGTTCCATACCCTCGAAATAGTACAAAGATTTCCAATCATGAAGAAAATAGCCTAACACATAAATCTATGAGCAATTATGGATATGTGGGCTAAGAAAAAAAAATTTCTGAAAAAAAAAATTGAAAAAAAAGAGAGAATTTAGAAGGAAATGGAATAAGAGGGAGTAAGGAGCATGATATCACTTGCATAATAAGGAAACTGAGTACATGAGGTGGCTTAATTAGATTTCCATCTCATTTTGAGGTGGAAGGTTAGTGCATGCATCATTCCACCCAATTTTAAGCATTAGGGCATTTTCAATGTGCATTCACATCATTTAGGGCATTTTGTTTTGTGCATGTTGAAACTGTGTAATACTTCCAGGATTCTTCCATGAACCACCCATTCCATCCACCCGTTGCTCGGATTGGTAGGCCACCGTGATTTTCTCCTCACTCATGTTTATCAGGAGAACGGCTTCCATGTAGATGGTAGTTAGGGCGAGCAACATAGTGTAGGCGATCACAAGATGCACCAATGCTGAATCGGTGAACCTTATTATGTCAACTGCCTTATGTGACAGTGTTCATCGGTTTTAAGGATAATTTCTCTTATTGATGATTATTGTCGCCTGTAGGGTAATTACTGTTCTGTGATTAGGAAAGGCCGGTTTGAGAACGTCCAGTGGGAGTCATGTGTGATGTGGGGTGATGTGTTGATTTTTAGTTGACATCTGCAATCCTATTCTAAGGATTAGTTGCTCGAGGGTGAGCAATGTTTAAGCTTAGGGGAGTTTGATGCGATGATTTTGAGTCGCATTTAGAGACCTATTTCATATGCGTTTTGTGCCTTAATTACTCATTTTCATGGATATTATTGCATAATTCACTTTATTTGGTCTTTGCCATCATTTTATATCAAATCCCCTTGGTTTTACTATTTTGAGCATTATTTATCATCTTATTATAAATTGTGTGGATTTACTTGGTCTTGTTGTGAAATTTCAGGAAAAACAAGTATCTGCTTCCGTCGATACCATCGACGGAAGTCGATACCATCGACCAAGCCACAGGTTGTCAGCCGAGAAGAGCAATACAGAGTCGATACCATCGACACCCAAGTCGATGGTATCGAGATCCCTTCAAGTTGGTGGCGAGGAAACTGTCGATACCATCGACCCAAGTCGATGCCATCGACACAAAGGAAGCTACAGCGTCGCTAAACGACAACAACCGACGCTAAAGGAGTCGATACCATCGACACCCAAGTCGATGGTATCGAGATCACCACAGGCGCTCAGAATAAAAGAAAGGAAAGCTGCCTCTAATCTGCTAGGTCGATACCATCGACCCGCGTCGATGGTATCGACGCCGGCAGATATGCGTTGGATCTGTTTTGATCTCGATCGGACAGCTGTTGTTATTTGACGCCCTAATTAGGGACTTATACCTAATGACGACCGCTGAGACCAGGGGGATCTGATTTTTCGGATTGCACGAGTGCCGAGGAGGAGAAAGGAGAACGGAGGCCGAGAAGCTCATCCCGGGTGATTTGGACGCTGCCGAAGATGATTTCCACCACCGACAGGCGGGGAAGCTCGTGTTCTACGCCAAGGATCCACCAGTTCTTCTCCGTTCAGGGGTTTTCCCACTTATTTCCCATTTTTCTTATGAATTCCCCAATTTCTACCATGTATTCGTGTGAGATGAACATGAGAGGCTAAACCCCTCAATCTTTAGGACCGGGAGTAGCCCGGGAATGCATTGTATGACATTTTTATATCAATAATTCATATTTTTCTCTCAAATCCGTGGTATAGATTCATTTTCTCCATTTCTATTGTTATGCTTGATCACCATAATAATAATTTAACACCCTTAATCACTTCGACAGAAGGATTAACGGTTGAAAAGAGACGAATTCTACATTAATCAATAAAACCCTTGACAAAGGAGTTGTAAAATTAATGGTGGGAACTGAGAGACTGTTTATAATGCACTTAGTTTAGGGGAATGATTACTACGACGGTGGAATCAACCTAAATCTAAGTAGTGAATTACACCACGACAGTGGGTAATTCTGTTTTCAGGCCACTACCCGGATAGAGAGAGAAGTGTGAGGAATTATATGAAACCTAATACAATGTTGACCCGCGGTGAAACCACCATCCTAAAGATATCCCTTTGAATTGATTAAATTAACCTTTAATCGATTGCTTTCTTTGTTTGATTTTTATTTTCTTTTTAATTTGAATACAAAACCCTACTTTGTTAATCGGTCTAGCTGATTGCGATTAGTTAGTAGAAGTCTCCAATAATTCACGTATCCCTGAGTTCGACTCGAGCCTCACAAGGCCTATATTACTCGACGCGTATACTTGCGTTTAAGCGCGTAGTAAAATACACGTCATAGGTGCAATCAGTAAATAAGAAGGGTAGAGGTGATAGGGTTATTGATGAGAATATGTCCATATATACTATGCAACCACGATGCAATGAAAAAGAGATATATGTGGACTTTAAAAAATAGATATATGTGCAATCATTACCGATGAGTGTGTAAACTCATGAATAGAAGCACAAGATGATAGAAGTGAAAAAGACTAGATTTTTATGTAGAAACTCTCACGATGTATGAGGGGAAAACTACCGTCCGACCACATGCCAATCCAGCAAAGATACTATTTTTCTTCTCAGGTTTTGGCCCAAACACGAGATAATATATCAAGAAGGAGAAATAAGAAGACATCGCACTATAAGGAGAGATCTCTACAATTCTACTACCCTCAGAACTTTTCAGGAAGACGACATCTTTCACAAAGTAGACAATAGTAGATGAACCAAAGAAAACACTTAGATGCCTTGTCCTGTCCCACTTCCTTTCTTCTTCCTTCTCTTCTGCTTCTTTCTTCCTTCTTTTCCTTTCCACCCATCTCTACAACGATGGGTGACAAAAATGATGCCTTTTTATTGCTCTACCTTGACACTGCTAATTTTTCTGCCTTTGGCTTTGGCTGCTCGCACCTTGCAATTGGCAAATGCTCAAGCTTTTATAACATTGCCAACCACTACGATTTATATTACACACACAACAATGACTTCTTTTCCCTATTGGGCCATGTTCTTCTAGGTTGGAAAGCACACATGCCCAACAATCTCCCCCTACAATCAAAGGAGGAAATTTTCATCACAAAATCATCACCAGGGAATGTATGTTGTTGAGCTCTTTGAAGAGTGTTAGCTTTCTCATTTTCACCACCTTGGTCATCATATCAAAAGTTGTGAAAACTTGTTACACTAAACGAGATTACTTAAAACATAAAACACAACAGATCACTAAGTAATCACATACCCAAAAATATGGATAAATTAAAACTGATTTCAACATCAACACCCGCTCAGAAACATTTGCATAAGAGCCCAATATCGTTCTTGTATCTATACTATAACAAGAATTTGATACAAATTATTTTATCACCTTAGACACAACATATATACACAGGAGAATAATATTTGTATATGCCACACAAACTAGAATTAACATGCTAATGAAATTCTAATTCGTTTGAAATGCCATATACAAACTTTTTCTGCCCGAATCTGAGAGTACATGTACGACTCTAGGACACACTAGACATGTAATCGTCTTTCTCAAAAATTCATTATTGTAGTTCCACTTTACTTCCACTAATTTGTTGACGTCACTGCCGATTACCTAAAAAGATGTGGTGAACCACAACGGTGAGACCCATGTCCCAGCAAGAGATATAACCTCCAACAACTCTTATTGATTACAACATTTTAAATAGTAGATAATTGAGAAGTTGGAGTATTTAATAATCAATTTAACAGATTGAATAGTTCAAGTTTGCTAAATAGATTAAGCAAATAATCTTAGAAACAAGTATGATCATCAATGCATGTATAGGTAACAAATAAATCCATTTCTCTGGATAGATATCTACTCAAATATCATTAAATGGCATCTAATAACAATCATTATCATTAATCTGACTATCATCATATTCCTTTATAACAACATAAGAAATCTAGTAGCATAAGCATTCCTAACATCATGAATATATCTAGTAACATAACATGGCTATCAATATTGACATCTCAAATAAAGGGAACATATCTATATCATAAGTAGAACTAACATCATAGCAAAATTAACTGCATAGGCATGATTAATAGTTTAAGAATTTCTAATTACATAGGCATTGCTAGAAACATTAAACATAGCTAGAAGCATCATCTTAACCATCAGTGTCAGTATATTTGACAACATAAGCATGTTTACAACATGAGCATAACTACATCATAAGCATATCTATTAACTCTTATTATACTATCCATGATCTCAGTGAAAAGAAAGCAAACAAGGGTTATCATACAATATGAAGCATTGTGTATAACTCTAAATAGATATGCTATGCGGCTGTCTTACATCTTTTATTATGCCCTAGGGAGTTTGAGTTGTACCACTCAAAGTCCAACTGACCACCGCTTGATCACAATCAGTTCTATATAGGATCTAGTAAGAGCCGCACTCCAAGATCTTATCCATACTCAGTCAGTATGAGTCTACACCGCAGTGATATATCGTCAAACTACAAAATAGCGACATATAGTCAGGTAACTAGCCCACCTTGGTACATGTCAAAACGCTAGCATCTAGGGTATTCAAACCCAATCACTGAGGTACAACCATAGTTATCCTCTAATCACATCATGTTATAATCACTAAGACCCGACCAAAGTCGTTCTCAAAAAGTGGGCTAGGTATGACTGCAGCCATCCTCCCAAAACACTTGGTGTTAGGATAAAAAGCACCCTCCATACTCAATAAGTATGAGCTCCGAGTTTCCCTTAGGAATACTCATTTCACCATCCAAGAAGTTCTGACACTGAAGATGGTTCTATGGCATAGGGCACTACATGATTAGAGTTTCACTTGATTAGTTATCTCCAATTGGATGAATTATGGTAGCATCAAACAAGTGGACATACAAACCTAATTTGTTTCTAAAAAGTATGTAAATATCACAACTTCAAAAGATATAAAACGTGTGTAACATAATTTCTCATATGATCATCACATGACACTATTCACATGTCATTCATGAGACCACACTAGTCATCATACTGTCACATGATATAAATTATTTTTACAATATCATAAGGTATCAACCCTTGTCAACATAAGAGGATTACACCTCATTCAGGGCTCAACCATGCCCAAAGGTCATTAAGAAAATAATAATATTCTCTATAAGATCATCATTATATTTTCATGCCATATAACAAGGCTCAACAACATCATATTCATAATTAACCTTCTAGCTGGGAGGCATTCATAAACAATCATAGCAGGGTTATTAACATTAAGAACATTCCTTTATTACCTCGACATGCAAGGAATCTAGATATGATTAACCCTCATCATATTCATATTGCACATGTTTAGCATAAGAAAATATTTATCATGTGGCTATGATAACCACCAATTAACACATTAAGGTTATGCTCATATAAGTAGATTATTCCACCATCATGACATCATATAAGAAGGTTAAACATGAATACTCATATTTATTTATTTGCACTAGAGTTAGGTTCAACAAGATAAATTATATTAATATTACTAATCAACACTCATACCTAAACTCTAACTCACATCATCCCCATTGGATCATGGATGAATAAGGGGAAGCATAACCATCACATTCCATACTATTTTCAACTATGAACCCACACATAAATCAAGTGTAACAATCGGGTTATAGTATACTAGGGTTTCAACAATACTAAGAGAGTACTCCATGATTGTATTAATCATTCAAAGACTATTCATACCCAATTACCATCATTTAGTTTTATTAAAGCTAGGTATTGTTGGTATGTATGCCCTGAGAGCCAATCATGGGATGATTGGTGGGATACATTAAGATTGGTTTGATAAACATCAAAGGCAAGCTTCCAATTCTTTCTGGTTCAGTCATATGAGATAGTGATAGAACAGATTGAATGTCTAGAGAATGACAATACTCAATGACGTATGCTTTCAGGTTAAGGACATGAACGATGAGATCATACAGATGCTAAGAGTTTGTACATTCTTGTTATGTCCCTAGTCGGATGTCATTGTGGAAGGTAGATAGACAACAATGATACACAAGACTAGATTGTGGTGTTGGTTGATGACAGAATTTCATTAGTCATGATATAGAGATATCAAACCAAACACATAGGTACTTGTTAGAGAACAAGGTACCGGACAGACCCATCGTGAGTTTGACACATGGAACCATGAGATGGTAGTCACAGTCAGTACTCACAGTGATGGTGGTGAGTGTGATTCTTAGACCTGAAATCACTACACTCAACACATGTCGTTGGGCACACTTTGACATCATCAAACGCAGTCCTGAAACATGGGTTGTTATAAAGGTGATGATTGGGTGGCTTTGACACATGGGGCTTTTGAGGGGTGAGTGATAGATATGGGATTTGTCCCTCCTGAGGGAGTTTGATATCCATGGCCACTTGATGAGTAGGATTGAGATAGGCGTGCGCACGCATGTGTGAATCAATATGTGATATTGATGTCATACATATCTCCTTCAATCTGCTCTAAGATCAAGAAAGTGAATGAACGTTGACAGGATGACTATTCCATGCCTTGAGTTCATTCGGGATATCTGTGACAAAGGAATTATACATTCACTGTAACACCATTCACGGATTGTAGGATGAAAGTTGTTCTTTAACTTTCTACTTTCACTTGGGTAGCACTGATGTGTGACTAGGCACCGCTCTTTGCTTGTGAAGTCATAAGTGTTATGGACTTTCACTACCAACATGAAATGGACCTGTAGGGTCACACACATAGGATTTAACCTGGAAGAGGAGTTTTGTCCACAAAGCAATGTTTAGATTGATTACTAAAGGAATTTAGTAGTTCAATTAAACACTCAATCAGTTGATAGCTCAATATCATATGGTTCAAGGTGTTGGACGCATTGATTGGAGTATCAGATTGATTGAAATCGCAATTGACTGATTTTGCCCAACCTGTGCTCCCAACCGATCGGCTCATGTGATGAACCGGTCGGCTGAGGTTGCTGAACCGGTCGGCTGGAGTGTCCAGGCCGATCGGCTCATGCCCAGGTTGAAACGACCGGTTCAAGGGTTGAAGCGATCGTCTCAACTGGTGCAACTGACCAGTTGGAAAAGTCATGTCGGCAAGAATTTTCCTTTGGTTTCAAATTGCCCAATTCGATTGGGAATAACATTGGTATTCGATACCAATTGAGAATGAAACAAGGAAAGTCTTTTTGAGCCGGATTAGGACTATGAACCGATCGGTTCAGGGCACCAACCGATCGGTTGGAGTGCCCCAAACGATCGGCTCAGGTCCAACTGATCGGCTCAATGGCCGAACCGATCGGTTCAGTTGTGAACCAATCATTTCAAGTTGCGAACCGGTTGCTTTTTGTGGAAAATTCTCGAACCCTTCTACTCCTGCTTTAGTCCCATATTGTCGGGCACAGAGAACCCTGTCCCATGACCCGCCTATATATATAGGGGTATTGGGGGCTTCTCAAAGAACAACTCAATGCAAGCCGGTTGCTTTGCGAAGTTGTCGTTCTCTCTGGTTTTGGTAACCGTGAGAGATCCCGAGCAAGTGCTTCCCGCAAAAGGGAGGTGTAGCAAGGGAAGGACAACTGCAGTTGCAACTGGTAGTAGGAGAGTGTGTTGGCGACTAGTACGTCAACAGGAGGGTGTGACTCCTTCCACTTCCTTGTGGGACAAGGAGAGTGCAGTTCCAGGTGGTCCATGTGGACTACTACAGAGGCGGGAGGACACTGCCGCTCAGGAGGACAACTGTCATCCGACAGTCCGGTAGGAGGAGGAGTCGTCAGTCCCGGTGCGACCAGGAGCTGCACAGATGCCGTCCAAGACCGGAGTTGAAGACCGCGCATTGCGCGAGGTATTGTTGCCGAGCAAGCCTCGTGACAAGGTATGATTCGACAAACCATCCTTTCCTATTATATAGACGTTGACGCGTTTCCTCGGTATGGGTTGGGGGAGAAAATTTTTTGTTTCTGCTGCCTTCTCTGTCTCCCCTAAAACCCAACAGTGGTATCAAAGCCACGTCAGCTGCTCTATATTTTAGGAATATCGATATGATCGATTTTGGTTTGTCACCTTTATTTATTGCATACGATGCGAATAATATCGGCTTTATGCATGTCCAATCCTAAATCCACAAATCCCAATTACATATATGATATGTATTATTAATGCACTCGATACGCGTCGCCCTTAAACGAGTTTTGTGGTGGATGTGTGTAGCATGATTATGGTCTATAAACCCTATCTGTGTGTGGTTGTATGTGGTTGCTTGCATCTCGGTCTGCACACCGATCTTCCTTCTCCTATTCCTGATGTAACTCGAAATAATTCGAGATTCTTTCCTACCTTTGCTCCCCCCGAATGTAACTCAGGGTTTCCCTTTTAAAGCAATGTAATAAATAGGATAGATTTTATTTCTTGTTATGTCAAAGACCGGCGGACATCAAGACGACTGCTCAGACGGTCGGTTCAAGGAGTGAACCGATCGGTTGACGTTCCAGACGGTCGGTTCAAGGAGTAACCGATCGGTTGATGACCGGTTCGAGGAGCGAGACGAGCGAGTGGCGGACATGACGAGATGCACGACGACCAGGCGAACCAATCGGTTGGAGGAGCCAACCGATCGGCTGGTGGCACCCAGACGACCGACTGGAGAGTACAGATCATTCATGTGATGAGTTGATCAACTCAGATGGCAAGGCATAGAGTTCATCTTGTATAGGTTGCATGTGATGTTGACCTAGATGACCGTGATTCCTCTTGGCTCGAGGAATCACATTAGGATGGCCATAATCATCGCTTTTTATCGTTTGTGCATGTTTTCTGTGGGATATAGCATGTATATGATACGTACTATGTATTGTGGTGATTGGATATGTATATGTATATAAAACCAAATCCCTCATTAAAATATTAAGTTTTAGATGCCTTCCAAATGCGACACACGTGAAAAGCTTGTTCGACCAAGTGTGGGCACGCCCTAGCGTGGTGTACCGTCTACCTCGTGGAAGCGTGAAGGATGAATGTGTGGGTCTGCCCTAGCAGGGTGCATATTCATCGTGTTTGCTTTGGGTCGGACTTAACAAGGTGACCTAGATAGGATCTAGCGCCTTGAGGCATGGAGATGATCATTGCAAGGAGTTGTATATGACATCTTATCAAGAGTTGCATATGATGCAATTGGCAAAAGTTGCCTACCTGAGAGATCTATGTTGTGGGTGACAGCCCAAGCTGGTCCATGACTTAGAGGATTTCAGGATCTTGCCCACTAGAAGGTTGTATGTTGCAATCTTCCAAATTGATGGTGAGGGCTATCAATTTGAACTAAAATAGTGGGAGCGATAATTAATTACAGGCCTAATTATATCATCAACTTTTCAAATCAATCAAACAAGTCAAAAATGAGTTTTTGGACTAAAATTGCACATATTTCCTTTTGTTAAAATAAATGGTTAATCAACAAATCACTTTATTTGCGATCGGTCTTTGAGATCAACAAATTTAATGGGAATAATTCCATGATTGGTTAGGACGATGAGAAGTGTTCTCAATCAAAGAGAAAAAGCTCTAAGTCCTAGTATACCAGAACCAGATGAACTCGATCCCACCACATCAATGGCTGAAAATATGCTTATGGAAGCATACTGAGGATGACATTGATGAGGAGTGCTTGATGTTGTGTTCTCTGAACTATGAGTTGCAGAGACAACATGAGACATATGATGTCTCCAAGACACTGTCCTAATATGTCATGACAGAAGGAGATCCAGTAAGGTATTCACACACTCAATGTGATTGGGTATGTGGAAAACCTGACTAAGAAGGATTCCCTCGGAGCCAAGAGTTGGCTATTGGTATGATACTGCAAGTGTTGCAAAATCATACAGTTCATGATAAACTACAATATGAACGACTTTGACAAGCGTTGACAAAGTTGATGGACATGTTGAGGATAGTAGAGGCAAAGATAAAGAAAGACAAACCATAATCTTTGATGTGATCAAAGAAAAGGTAATTGTTAAGGGCAAAGACAAGGGCAAAGCTAAGAAGTGTTCTGATGCTAGCCAGAAATCCAAGCCGTCTTCAGCCTCAAGGCACATGGGGAAAGGGTGTATGAGGGATTGCCCTCTATATCTGGAAGAACAAAAGAAGAAGAAGGAGGGGATGGAGATCTCCACCTAAGGTATCATGAAATGAACCGCTTCTTTATCCGAGGTATATGATACCAAGATATGGATATGTCATATATGATATGCAATATCCACAAAGAAGTGATGACCTTTGTGAAAGGACCAAGAAAGAAGTACCCATCATTGGAGCAAGTGTTGCTTCCATAGATAGGAGTATCTTTCAGTTTATTTCAGCCTAAAGGGCACGAAATAGAGTTGCGAACTGCTATTTCATATATTGCTAATAGATAGAAACACTTTATTATTGCATATTGTATGACAATGATGGCAATTAATAAAGTTGATGTTTCAATCTTAAAGATATGATCTTTGTGGTAATGCCTTGTTTATCTTGTGATACATGGTATGCATAAGATAAAATGATACCTAAAAGTTATTGATAACTCAAACAATTAGCATCAATCATGAGAAATTCATTTCTAGTTTCCATATGATGGATAAATCTAGACTCTTTTGGTTAGAGAACCAGTAAGAGACATGAATCTCTTGTACATGATTAATCAATCTTCACTACTGGTAGTGGGAGAATGATTGTCCTATTAGGTATAATACATGTGATGTATTTACATACCTATTGGAGAGAATGCTAATACTTCAAATGGTGTTTAGAGAAATACCAATATGAATATCTTGAAGTGTTCAAGATTATCATAAATGAAGTACAAATTTGGTAAAGTATTAATTCTTTATGAGATCAATGAATAAAATACTTGGACCAAATGTTTGAGATCGTTATGAGTGATTATGATAGTGTATCATAGTGAACTCATGATTAAGGCATGGTGATGTCTAAATCAAGAAGGAATCATACTCTAAGGAGTTAGAGAATGATTATCAAATAACTAAATTCTTCTTAATAAAAGAATACCCCACACTAATAAAGGAAATTAAGAATCACAAGGGTTGTGAGTTCTTATATCCTTAACAGATACACCTCAATTATCTATGTGATGAGTTGTTCATGTGATGAGTCAACTATCAAGATGAATATGAGGAACCGAATCTTGAGTTATGGTTTATGACCATTACATCCTAAATGACATCCATGTGAACCATAAGGTATGACCTTGATGGTAGCACTCATTGGATCATTTCCATAAGTGAAAATGAGTCTTAAGTGTTAAGACACAAGGATTACATTTTGAGAAGGATGATGCTTGTTGATTGCAACTTAATGACTAAGACATTTGGCATATGGATACTAAAACCGCATTCCTATGAGGAATAAAACCAGGATGTGTACGTGACACAGCCTATAATGTTTATGAATCCACTAATGCAAATGAAGTCTATAAGTTACAATGGACTAATCAATGTGATTGATTGAGTACAAGCAACTCAAAATTGGATCTTTACTTTGATGATATAGTCAAAAGGTTTGACTGATATGTCAAAGATAAAGAAGAGATCTGTGATTTAGTGGGAGCGTATTCACATTCCACATATTGATGTGAAATGGAATTGTTCTAGAATGGAAATCCAAAAGTGGAAATTATCTTTAAGGAAGATAGAGATGTTTCCTATATGATAGGAATAGAGATATATAGAGATAGTTCTCGACAAATCTCTTGACCTGGAAAAGAGAGAGCATACATTGGCAATCTGTACTGAAGGGTTCAGTATGCACAGATTCAGTGGGAGAAAACTTGTCCAAATTATATGGATATTAGTATCCCAAGGCCAAGTGTCCAATTCTTATGAAGAATGGGAATACTAAGAATAGATATGGATCTATCATGTATGCAATCATCCCATTGTCTTGCATGTATGACATGGCAAGAATAAAATGCATTCATCATCTTGTATGTAGGACATGGCAATATGATGTGCTCATCCTGATAACTCGTATGTAGGACATGACGAGTGGATGTCTGTCTACTTCCAGTAAGGGTTACTGGAATACCATAAGAACTTGATAAGTACTTGGGATGTACTAGTTCTATGGAGATAAGGAAGAGTTCGATGTAAAGAGTTACATTGATGCAAACTTCCGAAATGACAGAAAATTAATCGCAAAATATACATATGATGTATAAAAGTGAAAGTTTGTTGATAATTGGAAGTGTTCCAATAAAACCATTTAAAAGGAAATGCCAAGTATCCGTGTGTTAGAGAACATCAGTGGATACTATATGGATCTAGAAGTTCATGAGATGAACTTATAGATATTCCACTCATTGATGACAAGTCTGGAATCCTTGATCATGCAATGTGGCTAAAGGTTAGCAATGGAATATTAGATCGCATATTACGGCAACTCCATCTCGTACGTGCGACGTACAGCGAAGAGATGAGAGACATGCGATTTATACTGACTTTGGCAAGGTGTTTCCATTACTCACTATGTTGGCACTAGAGCACAGTGACATGTGGGACATGTTTGAAAATCACTATGAATATGATTCAAGGGTGATTGGCTCGCAGTGCAAGTGGGAGTCTGTTGGTATGTATGCCCTGAGAGCCAATCATGGGATGATTGGTGGGATACATTAAGATTGGTTTGATAAACATCAAAGGCAAGTTTCCAATTCTTTCTGGTTCAGTCATATGAGATAGTGATAGAATAGATTGAATGTCTAGAGAATGACAGTACTCAATGACATATGCTTTCAGGTTAAGGACCTGAACGATGAGATCATACAGATGCTAAGAGTTTGTACATTCTTGTTATGTCCCTAGTCGGATGTCATTGTGGAAGGTAGATAGACATCAATGACACACAAGACTAGATTTTGGTGTTGGTTGATGACAGAATTTCATTAGTCATGATATAGAGATATCAAACCAAACACATAGGTACTTGTTAGAGAACAAGGTACCGGACAGACCCACCGTGAGTTTGACACATGGAACCATGAGATGGTAGTCACAGTCAGTACTCACAGTGATGGTGGTGAGTGTGATTCTTAGACCTGAAATTACTACACTCAACACATGTCGTTGGGCACACTTTGACATCATCAAACGCAGTCCTGAAACATGGGTTGTTATAAAGGTGATGATTGGGTGGCTTTGACACATGGGGCTTTTGAGGGGTGAGTGATAGATATGGGATTTGTCCCTCCTGAGGGAGTTTGATATCCATGGCCACTTGATGAGTAGGATTGAGATAGGCGTGTGCACGCATGTGTGAATCAGTATGTGATATTGATGTCATACATATCTCCTTCAATCTGCTCTGAGATCAAGAAAGTGAATGAACGTTGACAGGATGACTGTTCCATGCCTTGAGTTCATTCAGGATATCTGTGACAAAGGAATTATACATTCACTGTAACACCATTCACGGATTGTAGGATGAAAGTTGTTCTCCAACTTTCTACTTTCACTTGGGTAGCGCTGATGTGTGACTAGGCACCGCTCTTTGCTTGTGAAGTCATAAGTGTTATGGACTTTCACTGCCAACGTGAAATGGACCTGCAGGGTCACCCACATAGGATTTAACATGGAAGAGGAGTTTTGTCCACAAAGCAATGTTTAGATTGATTACTAAAGGAATTTAGTAGTTCAATTAAATACTCAATGAGTTGATAGCTCAATATCATATGGTTCAAGGTGTTGGACACATTGATTGGAGTATCGGATTGATTGAAATCGCAATTGACTGATTTTGCCGAACCTGTGCTCCCAACCGATCGGCTCATGTGATGAACCGGTCGGCTGAGGTTGCTGAACCGGTCGGCTGGAGTGTCCAGGCCGATCGGCTCATGCCCAGGTTGAAACGACCGGTTCAAGGGTTGAATCGATCGGCTCAACTGGTGCAACCGACCAGTTGGAAAAGTCATTTCGGCAAGAATTTTCCTTTGGTTTCAAATTGCCCAATTCGATTGGGAATAACATTGGTATTCGATACCAATTGAGAATGAAACAAGGAAAGTCTTTTTGAGCCAGATTAGGACTATGAACCGATCGGTTCAGGGCACCAACCGATCGGTTGGAGTGCCCCAAACGATCGGCTCAGGTCCAACCGATCGGCTCAATGGCCGAACCGATCGGTTCAGTTGTGAACCGATCATTTCAAGTTGCGAACTGGTTGCTTTTTGTGGAAAATTCTCGAACCCTTCTACTCCTGCTTTAGTCCCATATTGTCGGGCACAGAGAACCCTGTCTCATGACCCGCCTATATATATAGGGGTATTGGGGGCTTCTCAAAGAACAACTCAATGCAAGCCAGTTGCTTTGCGAAGTTGTCGTTCTCTCTGGTTTTGGTAACCGTGAGAGATCCCGAGCAAGTGCTTCCCGCAAAAGGGAGGTGTAGCAAGGGAAGGACAACTGCAGCTGCAACTGGTAGCAGGAGAGTGTGTTGGAGACTAGTACGTCAACAGGAGGGTGCGACTCCTTCCACTTCCTTGTGGGACAAGGAGAGTGGAGTTCCAGGTGGTCCATGTGGACTACCACAGAGGCGGGAGGACATTGCCGCTCAGGAGGACAACTGTCATCTGACAGTCCGGTAGGAGGAGTCGTCAGTCCCAGTGCGACCAGGAGCTGCACAGACGCCGTCCAAGACCGGAGTTGAAGACCGCACATTGCACGAGGTATTGTCGCCGAGCAAGCCTCGGGACAAGGTATGATTCCACAAACCATCCTTTCCTATTATATAGACGTTGACGCGTTTCCTCGGTATGGGTTGGGGGAGAAAAGTTTTTGTTTCCGCTGCCTTCTCTGTCTCCCCTAAAACCCAACAGGTATAACAAGATATACCTCATTAGGGTTACCCATTAATTCATTATGGTGATTATCAATCATAATCATATGACGGTAAGGGTAAGACTAAAAGTTTAAGGCATTGAACCATCAAATTCTAATATTTAGAATCATAACATTACACTATAGGCTTCACCAAAAACAATTGGAGTATTGAGGCATCAACTTCTAACCATTAAATGTTGAAAAGGTAAATCCATTGGTTGTTGACAGAAGTAAACATCTTGAAAAAACCACCTATGAATTCATTGAGTTGTTATCTAGAAAGAGTCACCATCTAACCCTAGACATCCCTTAATTAACAACATAAAAAGTTCCATTGAGAGTAGGGTAAAACCCACAAGCGATTGTCTATTTAACACAAGTCATCGGTTGATGAGATTCTAAAGTTGATATCATAAAGGAAACCATTTAAATCACTTTATTAGGACCAATGTATTACATTTAGGAATCACTCCAATTTATTGGATGAAGAAACATTAGTTCTTAACCATTAGGTTAAGTTCTTATATTAAAAACATCAATTGGAGTATAGGTCCGACCATTTCATCAAATGACCGAAGAAACCATTAGTTTAAAACTTAATTGATGCTACATCTACATGCTTAACTCACCATAGTTTGTGGAGACCTGATCCACCATCACTAGTGACCATTAAGTCACCATAGGTTGTTAGATCAACACTATATTTATTAATCACCATTGAATATCAAGCTAATGTCACAATTGACTGATAGCAACATTAGGGTACTTAGTTGTTGATCATTAAGATTCTAATTAAGCCAAAACATGACCTAAGGGGGTGAACGTAAGTTTACACCATTGGCCACCACCATTGGTTGTCATGAAAACAACACCATCGATTATTGCAAAGGTACCACCATCGGGTCATGGGTTTATAGAAGAAATCAGCTTAAAACCCTAAAATTGACCACTGGTTGATAGGTGCTTTGTACCATAGGTTGTCAAACCAACCTGATACAAGTCATATTGTACCTCAGGAAGAACTTACACATGAATATAGGTTAATGTAGAACTGAAATCAAAATTGGGAACATTATAAAAATTGAAATCCAAGTCAAGCATAGGTTTTTAGTGCATGGATCATCATTGAAAAGTAAGAACATGAGATAGCAAGTTTATGGTAACCAATAAACATGGAGCAAGTTATTAAACTTGCCTCTAATTAGAATATAAACTCCCAGAAAGAAGAAAACATGAGCATGTTGGGTAGAAAATCCAAGCATAAGTTGTGAACTCGTCCATATAGAACCTTTATTCATCAAGTGAGCAAACCCTAAGCATAAGGAGCAAGAAAGGTAGGGTTTTAGAGCTTTAGAGAAATTTCTACCACGGAATAGAAAGGTTATGACCTGGAGGAAGGTCTAAGGAAGGAGAAGAAAAAAATAAACAGAAAAATAAGGAAGAAAACAACTTGCCTTGGTCAAAATCCCTAGAAGATGACCTTGGAAACCCTAGGTAGGGCTAGATGGAGCTCTACAAGACCTTCTTCTCCAAAAATAGGTTGTCTTCTACCTTAGAGAAGTTGGTTCCACATAAAAATAGAGTGGAGTCATTGAACTAGGTTAGAGGAAAGAGAAAACAAGTAAAGTCTCGTACTTGAGCAAGGAAGAGGTAAATTTAGCCCATGGATAAGGATGGAGGCAAGCATGAGGTGTACAAGTAGCTTCCTCATGTGTCCATGACCTTAAACTATTTAGGATATACAAGAAGACATAGAGACATCTGACCCACCATCCATGGATACCTGATTTTCCCTCATTTCTTGATTTTGCAAGAAGAGCAAATAAACCATTTGCTTGATAGCTCCTAAAGGTAGCTCATCCATAAAGGGGTAAACTCTAAAATACCATTAAGGAAAACACCTCCAAACCAAGGTTCAACTAGGCACCCCATGGCTCAACAAGCTCAAAAATGATGAGATAACATCCAAAGAATATAATGAAAGTGAGAAATTGCAAAGAAAACCTCTCAATTGGGTAAATTGTAGAAAAGTCCAAAATGTGCATAAAATTGCATAACTTGCAGAAACAATGTCTAAATTGGACCAAACATGAAACTTAAGCTTGGATTATGATTAAAAAGCATATCACAAGGTTATATTAAGGTTATAAACATCCAATTATGATAGTTAAGCTTGTTCAACACTTTAAGCTAGGTTAGGGGTCTCACAACCATAAACCCCTGATAGGGATTTCGCCCCCAAAATCTAAGGTACGCATAGATGGACACTTCTCATGCACTTCATCCTCAATATTACACATGGTTACTTCCATATTATGGTAATGTCACATCACTCTTATAGAGGTCACGTTCTTCTCTTTTAATTCATACATATCTTATCTTGGGTCAGCACAAAAAATGCCCACATAAGAAGACATTTGCAAATATGGAACATAGAAACTTGTTGTGCCTCATGTAAAAATATAATAGTAACTTTAAACTTTAAATTCTAGCTAACATCCTAAAAGTATATCTGTTGTATCAACACATTATTCAAAATTCACACTCACTGGATCTTATCAAACATAGAATATTATGTATCTCTTATCATATGTAACTTTACAAGGTTTCATCTCTATGATCCTTTCATGGTTGTTGTAATTAACAACTCAATCAACCATGTAGGCATTCCCTAATTTTCAAAAACTATGAGGAATATGTTTTTAGAGGATTTTCCAATCATCTCAATGATGGACTGACCATCTGTTTGGTTGAAGAATCATACATTTGTATGTAACCGTTACCAAATATAACTTCCTGATTGACCTTGTTAGGGGTGGATCAATGATATTGTCTTTATCTTATCAGGATTCACATAACATACTTAACAGTGGTGTCATAACTTTAGGAGGATACTCTAGTCAACTCCCAACTCACTCTTGCTAGAATTGTCACACATAAGTAAAGTTACTTCAACATTCTTAAGGTTTAGCAAAGATGTTTTCGATGTTACTGACCGTCTCGAAATACCTTGAGATGTCATCATTCAAAGCTTTCTACAACTTGTTAGACATGACCTGAACACTCTATTCCTCCTATTCTTAAATTCTATTGGTACATTGGTTATTCTAAAGGACGTAACCATAAATTCATCACGGTCATGTAACTTATGTCATCCACTCTAATTCTTATGCATTGATATTTTATCCTAGGTTTATCTTAAAGGAACACGTTAGCACATGACTGCTGATCAACAAACCATCTATCCTTGATAGTGGTCTTGCCCAACTATCACTGAATCATACACAACATTATAAAATCACCTTTGTTTTTCCTTCAAAACAACATTTATAGGGTCATCATCAACTCTCTCTTTCTCTCTCTAAGGGAGAGGAATACTTGGAATGTCCATTTAATAAACATCTCCAACCTTCACATACTTCCCTTATTGTTGATACATCTTGGATACTAGGATTCATTACCTCAGTATCCAATTCATGTGCTATAAGGAACTCACATCCTTATCTCATCTACGTTTACCAACATAATAAATCTCAAGATATATAAGAGGAGTCTTCCTAATTATTGTAAGGCTTAAAAGCAAACTCATCACAAAATTTATGATCTTGGAACCGTAGTCCAAGCAACCTTATGCTATAATAAGCTAGAAACCCTCATGTTTACAACGATTCCATGCATACCAAGTGGCAATGATCCACTTGAAAGTTGTACCCTAGAAAGGAAAGACACAAAGGGAAACACACTTCCCACATCATAGTAGCATTGTTCAAGGGGCACTAGTAAAAAGGTAACCAATTCTATTTTCATTATGCAGGTTATAACTTCTTATGTTTCATTTTATCTTTTTCAGTTTGGGTTCATTTCCATTAGCATATGAATCATCATGATTAAGATATATCATTACTACTTCCTTGATAACTATTTATAACACTTGGGTATGTTCTCTTATTTTATTATATTTTTCAACCACTTATCAATAGGTAAATCATCATATTCCACATTTTCTTCATTAAACATGGATCATCACCCTTAATTTCTTTCACATGCCATGCTGATTTTACATTAAAAATTTCTTACACACATAGGTTGGTCTGATATTAACTCAAGTTCCAACTTATTCCTTTGTCATTGTTCCAATTTATCTTCTCATTTTAAACTCATCATCAGATTTTTCTCCGTCTTATGTGGATTTCATACCTTGAATCACTTTATAAGCACATACTTATCTATCTTCTACTTTATTATCTTCTTGAATTACATCTTCAAGAACTCCTCTTTTGCGTATTTGTATTCGAATTTATATTTCATGGTGTTGCATCATTCTCTTATAGTTACCAAACATTGAAGTTGTGATAGATAATGATGAAATTCTCATCTTCTCTTGAGGTAATATTGAGTTATCTGCACCATGATTGTTGATTCATTATGCTCTTTAGATTGTTTCAAAATGATTACTTGATCATTGTAATCAAAACGATAACAATATAAGAGTCTTGTACTTACCTTTTCTTCAATAATTGAATACCTAGAATGGGCACTCAAGTATTGATATTAGACAATGTGTATTATGTTTTTGTGTCATATTCCTAATTTTGACATCATCCTAGTCCTAAATTCTAGTGTACCTTTAGACTCAGTGAACCTAAAGCTCTGATACCAACTTGTGAGAACCCATTACACTAAATGAGATTACTCAAAACGTAAAACACAATCGATCACTAATTAATCACATACCCAAAAATATGGGTAAATTAAAACTGATTTCAACATCAACACCTGCTCAGAAACATTTGAATAAGAGCCCAATATCTTTCTTGTATCCATACTATGATAAGAATTTGATACAAATTGTTCTATCACCTTAGACACAACATATATACACTGGAGAACAATATTTTCATATGCCACACAAACAAGCATTAACATGCTAACACAATTCTGATTCGTTTGAAACACCATATACAAAATTTTCTTGCCCAGACCTGAGAGCACATGGACGACTCTAGGACACACTAGACATCTAATTAGCTTTCTCAAACATTCATTACTATAGTTTCTCTTTACTTCCACTGTTCTTTTATCGTCACTGCCGATTACATAAAAAGATGCGGCAAACCACAAGGGTGAGACCCATGTCCCAGCAAGAGATATAACCTCCAACAATGCTTATTGATTACAACATTTTTAATAGTAGATAATTGAGAAGTTGGAGTATTTAATAATCAATTTAACAGATTGAACAATTTAAGTTTGCTAAATAGATTAAGCAAATAATCTTAGCAATAAGTATGATCATCAATGCATATATCAGTTACAAATAAATCCATTTATCTTGACAGATATCTACTAAAATATCATCAAATTGCATCTAATAACAATCATTATCATTAATTTGACTATCATCATATTTTTTACAACACAAGCAATCTAGTAACATAAGCAAACCTGACATCATGAATATGTCTAGTAACATAACATGGCTATCAACATTGGCATCTCAAATAAAGGGAATAGATCTATATCATATGTAGAACTAACATCATATCACTATAAACTTCATAGGCATGATTAATAGTTTAAGAATTTCTAATTACATAGGCATGGCTAGCAACATTAAACATAGCTAGAAGCATCATCTTAACCATTAGTTTCAATATATTTGACAAAATAAGCATGTTTACAACTAGAGCATAACTACATCATAAACATATCTATTAACTCTTTTTGTACAATCCATGATCACAGTGAAAAGAAACAAAACAAGGGTTATCATACAATATGAAGCATTGTGTAGAACCCTAAATAGTTATGCTACGTAGTTGTCTTACATCTTTTATTTTTCCCTAGGGAGTTTGAGTCATACCACTCAAAGTCCAACTGGCCACTTCATGGTCACAATTAGTTCCATATAGGATCTAGGAAGAGATGGACTCCAAGATCTTCTACATACTCGGTCTGTATGAGTCTGCACCGCAGTGACATATAGTCAAATAGCAAAATAGCAACATTAGTCTTGTAACTATCCCACCTTGGTACAGGTCATGGTGCTAGCATCTAGGGTATTCAAACCCAATCACTGAGGTACAACCGTTGTTGTCCTCTAATCACGTCATGTTATAATCCATGAGACCTGACCAAAGTTGTTCTCGAAAAGTGGGCTAGGTATGACCGCAGCCATCCTCCCAAAACACTTGGTATCAGGATGATAAGCACCCTGCATACTCAATAGTTTGTGCTCTAATTTTCCCTTAGGAATACTCTTTTCACCATCCAACAAGTTCTGACACTGAAGATGGTTATATGGAATAGGGCACTACATGATTAGAGTTTCACTTGATTAGTTATCTTCAATTAGATGAATTAAGGAAACATCAAACAAGTGAACATACAAACACTAATTCACTTCTAGCAAGCATATAAGTATCACAACTTCAAAAGATATAAAATGTGTGAAACATAATTTCTCGTCACATCATCACATGGCAGTATTCATTTGCCATTCATGAGACCATAAAAGTCATCATACTATCATAAGATATAAATTCTTTTCACAGTATCATAGGGTATCAACCTTTGTCAACATAAGAGGATTACAACTCATTCAGGGCTCAACCATGCCCAAAGGTCATTAAGACTATCATACTATTCCCTATAAGATCATCATTATCTTTTTCATGCCTTATAACAAGGATCAACAACATCATTTTTATAATTAACCTTTTAGCTGTGTGCTGACCCGATAACAAATCCAGCCATCACCAGTAATAATTGTGGAATAACCATAAGTAGCGGAATTAACAAAAATCACTAAGAATTAAATACAATTTGCACATATATCCTCTTAGGAAACTCTTACTGAAAGAACCAAAACTTTATATTCAACATGGTTCATATTGTACATACATTGTACCGTCTCAGCTCGAGGATAACAAGTATCAGTTGCTTTACTCAGATATATACAATAGCAACGTAAAACCTCGAGGTAAACAAACAAAAATCTAAAGTCGTTCGTAAAAACAACTAAGAACTATCTCACAAGGACCTGAGAGTACAAAGATGACACATAGGACTTCTATCTACAAGACACGACAAATAGTACACTCAACCTGAGCTACTACTGATGTCCCTACTGATGTGGTCCTTCCTATGCAATCTGGTTCCTACTTCCTTGTCTGTGTCCACTTAAAAATTGTGGATCCCATGGGGTGAGACTATTATCCCAGTGATAGACATAACTCTCTACCAACAATACTATTATCATAGGAAATAGTATAAAAATGAGAAGAGCATACTTTATGAAAGTAAGCATGTATATTTTCTGTATAAAGCAATAACATTGGTAATATCATTATAAGTCATCTATTTATTTTATAAGGAATATGAATAACATGTATAACATCTTTCTACTAAGATATATAAAAGTAACGAGGCATCAACCAATGTTTTCCGTATTTGATCCTTTAACAAATATGCTACACGGTTGATTACATGTTCACATTCATACTTATGCCCAGAGGAGATGAGGTATACCGCTCATGCTCCAACCGACCACGACTAAGTTAAGCATCAGTACCATACAAGGTCAGTGGCAGAGCCGGTTGTCAAGACCTCACATGTCTTGGCCAGCACGAGATAACTGGCAGGACATCTTGTGTCAACTACAATTAGCTTACCAGGGTATAATGGTATCTTCACTATAGAGTTACAACCACAACATGTACTCTCTTTGGGAGAAGACCACTGAGCTTTCTCGGATTATTTTTCATTAGGAAGTCCACTAAGCGATCCTGGTTTAGTTTCATTAGGAAGACCACTGACCGATCCTGGTTTAGTTGGGGAGTGCACTAAGCAACCCATGTTTAGTTGGGGAGTCCACTGAGCACCCGAGTATAATAATTACATATTCAAAAATATGTATACCGAGTTAAACTCATTTCACCATTCAACAAATCCTGACACTAATTGGATCTACGGTCTGTGCAACTACATGATAACATTTCACTTGGTTAATTAAGTGTATTACAATATCTTTTAGCATCAACCAAGTTGTAAGCAAGAATTATATCAAATGCTATAAAGAAAGATATAATATGTTTATCAAGTACTTTCATGATTCTTTGGAACACATATAAAACTTAGGATCTCCATTTCTTATCATCATCATGCATGGGTATTCAAACCCTTAATTCATCACGAAGTACTGTTACGACTTATCAGGTAACCATTACCTTTAGGTCATCAGACCAAGGTATTAATTCACATAGTTCACAAAGCTCATTAAATCTGTATCATATAAACATCATAGCTCTTACTTATATATGCTCATTAGCTCATGATAGTTGCATGGTTAGAGTATCCAATACATGCCATTACCATGCAATGCAAAAGAAACACATTATTCCCATTAAATTATGGTTAGGATTTCCCTTCATCAACCAATCAGGGTTTCAAATCATCTCATCACCCTTCTTAGGGTTAAGATTTACCTTTATTAACCAATTAGGGTTTCAAGATCTCATCATAAAAGATTAAGACCTAATTCATACTCCATTCATAGTAGGAGTATCAACATATACTTATTACATGAGTATCATTCAAGTCTTAGTTTCTCTCTCATCCTCACTAGGATGTTGACTGCACCATACTTTTACTAAGTTGGCTCAATTCTCCTCTTAGGGCACATTAGCTTACAACTATCAAATTACATTAAATTCATTGCATCCTAATGTTGCATTTAATTACAACAAACCACATATGTCACTCAATCAAGTACATATGATTGACGTATCCCGACCATATCAGGTATCAAGATGTGTTTATACTACCATATAGTGCTTGAGATACAACCTTGATATCAAATCGTGTATCTATATTGGACGTGTGGTGTAAACACATCATCATATCATGTTTAGGGTGTATCCTCTAATACCATATCATGTAATCATATCGGATTGGCTATTACTTAGATCTTATCATCTCAAGTTAGTCTTCATATATCGTGTATGAGCTAATTGCTTGACCTCATATCGGGTATAACGGTATACTTGTTGCCATATTGTGCACAAGGTGTGCACCATATTGGGCATAGGGAATATGTCTCATCATGGTATCATATAGTAGTATCTACACAATACTATATCAAGTTTCTATGTTGGATTGTCATATTGGGTTACCATGTTGGCTAACATATCGAGTTAGCATATTGGGTAGACCATTATGCTAATAAATTTTCCTGCCTTCAAGGAATTAGTCCAATCATGTTTTTGAACGAAAATTAGATATCAGGTTGAGCTCTTTCACAACAATCCTTCATACAAAATGATAGGGTGTATCAAGTTTCATTCTATCATGTAGGGTTTCAATTCTATATTAGTTAGAGTATTCAATTAACACTATATCGTGCATGAAGTATGATGTTTACCTTATATCGTGTATAAGTGTAAGTAGGTAACTCCCATATCGTTCATAAGGTATGCCTCATATGGTTCATGAGGTATCACCCGTCTCTATATCAGATTACACATCATCTTGGGTTTCATATCAGGTATGCCTCCCACTTAGCATCATTCTCTCTCTTATGATGTTAAAACACTTAGGGTACATTCAACATGTGACATTTGCAATATAACCCCTCATCTTGGGTAAATTGTACTTTATACTCAAACTATCATATAATGCACACATAGTTTGCAAATAAGCTCAAAAATGAAAATAAACTTCACAAAGAGCCTTAATTACTTTTCAAAAGATAAGAAAAAGTTTTAAATAACTTACTTAAGCAAAACTTCTAGGGTTAGGCCATAACCCATGTCGGGAATGTTACAAGCTGGGAGATATTCATAAACAATCATAGCAAGGTTATATTAACATTAAGAACATTCCTTTATTAACTCAACATGCAAAAAATCTAAATCTAATTAACCCTCATCATATTCATAATGTAAATGTTTAGCATAAGAAAGTATCAACCATGTGGCTATGATAATCACCAATTAATACATTAAGGTTATGCTCATATAAGTAGATTATTCCACCATCATGGCATCATATAAGAAGGTTAAGCATGAAAACTCATATTTATATATTTGCATAGAGTTAGGTTCAACAAGATAAATTATATTAATATTACTAATCAAAACTCATACCAAAACCCTAACTCACATCATCCCCATTGGATCATGTATGTGTAAGGTGAAGCATCACAATGACATTCCATACTATTCTCAAGTATGAGCCCACACATAAATCATGGTGTAGCCATCGGGTTATAGCATACTAGGGTTTCAACAACAATTAGAGAGTACTCCATGGTTGTATTAATCATTCAAGGACTATTCATACCCAATTACCATCATTTAGTTATATTTAAGCTAGGTATAACAAGCTATGCCTCATTAGGGTTACCCATTAATTCATTATGGTGATTATATATCATAATCATACGAGGGTAAGGGTAAGACTACAAGTTTAAGGCATTGAACCATGAAATTATCATCATTATAATCATAACATAACACTATAGGCTTCACCCAAAATAATGGGAGTATTGAGGCAACAACTTCTAACCATTAAATGTTGAAAAGGTAAAGCCATTGGTCATTTACATAAGTAAACATATTGATCAAACCACCTATGAAATCATTGAGTTGTGCTCTAGAAAGAGTCAACATCTAACCCTAGACATTCCTTAATTAACAACATAAAAAGTTGCATTGAGAATCGGGTAAAATCCACAAGTGATTGTTTATTTAAAACAATTCGTCTGTAAATGAGATACTTAAGTCATAACGGAAACCATTTAAATCACTTTATTATTACCAACATATTATGTTTAGGAACCATTAGGTCAAGTTCATATATTTAAACCATCAATTGGAGTATAGGTACAACCATTTCATCAAATGACCCAAGAAACCTTAGTTTAAGGCTTAATTGATTCTACATCTATATGCTTAACTCACCATAGGTTGTGTAGACTTGATCCACCATCACTAGTGACCATAAAGTCACCATAGGTTGTTAGATCAGCTGTAACATACTAGATCTCAGACCCTACCTTAGAAGTTGACATTTTGGACTTATCCAAACAAGGTTGAAGGTTAGACCTAAATAGATGTTTAGGATAACCCCAATGGGCTAATGCATGTATAGATAACCTTAATGTAACCTAATGTTCTAACATTAATCTTAGGTTTATAATAGATACACAAAATATGCCACATAACTCATTTTGGTGGTAATATGAAGATAAGAAAATTGGATGAATAATTTAGATAATGGGTCGTTAATGGGACATATGAAATATCTAATAAAAAGAAGTCTGAAAAGTGGAAACAAAATTCAAACTCAAAATCTACATATCAAAATTACCCTACATGTCAAACTTCATCTAATTTGGACAACCTTGAAATATTATAATAAGTTTAAGAGAGAGAAAATGAGTGAAAGGCATAAGTAATGAGTAATGTGATTATATATGTTATGACCCGTTTTAAAGCCTATTGGTAAGCAGTATGATTTGATCCTAATTAAATTTATTTGAATTAATTTATGTGCTCATGAGGTAGTTAGTGAATCATTAACTTGATTTAGTTGAATCAAGCACATAAGATCAATTAGTGCATAATTAAGATGATTAATTTGAGTAAAGTAATAATTGGATGCAATTGGAATTTTGAACCAATAAAACAGTATAATTAGCATGCTTTCATGCCTTGGGATTGTATCGGGCCTCATTCTTGAAAAGATGCAAAAGAAAACACATGATTTGGACTTTCGAGTCATTAGTTATGATCTTTTCCGATTCCAGGGTCGAAATTGCAAAATTTCCAAAACTTTTCTTTATAAACCTTCATTTATTTCCTTGTTAGTTATCCGGTTTCATTTCCATCGGATGGAGGCGGTGCACAGGAGGTGCAGGCCCGTGGGCGATCGCAGGAGCGATCCATCGGCCGATTTCCAGAATAGGTTTCTGTTTCCTTTCTTCTTTTCTTCTTTACTTCTTTCCCCTTCCACTCTTCTTCCACCACTCCACCCTTTCCCGCCTAGCTTGCTGCCAATCCTTGTTGCTTGGGTGGCCAGCAGGTGTAGCAAGCTGCTACGGAAGCAGCAGCCAGAGATCTTCACGGGCGCCAAGGCTATAAAGGAGGCTATGTTGAGCTCCGTTTTGGAGATACAAGCAAGAAGATGTAGCGTCTATTTAGATCCAACAATCAATTGAGCCTCTCCGTCAACCTATACACGTGAAGCTCCTGTTCCCTGAACCGGAACAGTAAAGAGATAAATCAAAGGAAGAAGACAACCTAATTTTGTCCGGAATCAGGCCTTGGACGCATCACCGGACGAATCCGGACAGTCCAAATCGCTGTGAGTAGAATTTCATTCATCTATCATTAATAAACTCATGCGTTTGAATATTTCCAGTTATGTGCGCGAATTACGCTGATAACAGGCGTTATCAGGCGTAGGGCAGCGTTGGCGTCGCCTGACTTTTTATTTCATAAACTGCTTCTAGACGCTGTTATATGATTAAATTTAGCATTTGATCAGTGTGGATTGAATCGTTTGATTTATATGGTTCATTGGAACCTAAATTGCTTATTTGAATGTTGAAATTAGAAATTCATATCTGAAAGTGGTATGGTTTGGGTATGAACCCAGACAATAGGGATTTCTAATAAATTATCAGATGTACAATTTCAAAGTTGATATGAATAAATAAAAATATGCAATAAAACCCTAATTGCATATATCTTTTGACGTTAATATGTGTAAATTGATATTTACATGAAATGGCACATTTCTCTGAATTATTCCAGAAATTCTCAAGTATTGTTATTAAATTGTGTTGTGATATGTAATTAACTCTTAATTGAGTTAAGTGATGCACAAACCAAGATTTGGGTTAATGTGCATGTTTTTCGAGAATTTTAGAGAATTGATAATTGTTGAGTATGATTCTCATATGTGAAGTAAATTTCTTTAATTTGTGCAATAAGATGTTCAATTGCGTAAATTCGCTATGTATGTGCCAAATTGAAATAAGTTGGGTTATTTATGCATTTCTAATTTGTCTGGATGCATGGTATGAGAATTTCTCAGAAATTACAATGATTTAAAATATATTGCTCTGTCAGTTTAGAATGACAGTGTATTGTGGTCTGATATGAAATCAGTAAATGTGATTTTCCTGTTTAAATGTTTATATGTTAATCAGTTAATAGACTTAGGTTCCCTAACACCGTAGAACCCCTTTGACAGATCTTCTTCTTAGGGGTGAAACTCGTGTTGCAACATTATCCGTGCGATGTCATGGAGACACGAGGATAGAGAGGCAGTGTCCAACAATAACGCGTGCGATGTCACGGTGGCACTGGAGAAAATTGGGGGTTATTGCAACAAGATCCGTGCGATGTCATCGAGGTAACCCCGTGAGACTCTCCGCTTGTGTACTCAGGTTAGAGTAGGAGTCTAGAGAACTCGATGTAGTGTAGTGAGGCCGATGAGCCTGGGGTCCTGTGGCAGAGCAGGGCTGGCGTCAGACTTAGCATTTCCCGGGTGTGTCACTAAGTCTTGTACGGTGGGATCGTAGTTCGCTACGGATCTTCATATACAGGGTACACTGTATATGATTTGGGCTTAATAATAATATAAATTGGTACTCATATAGGATCACAGTAAATTAAAGTATTCAAACTTTTGTGCTATTTCTTTATATCTATTTATCTGTTCAAATTATTTGTTAATGCATGGAAATGTGATTATATTCTGCAAATCTGTTATGTTATTAGAACTGCCCTGCTTAGTACTGTACTTATGTTTTATTTAAATCTATAAACCTGATGAGTTGTTTAGTGATAGCTAAATGAAATGCTATTCACTGAGCGAGTAGGCTCATACCTCTACTCAAAACATTTTCAGGTCAGCATCAGCATCAGGAATCGGAAGGGTCGTTTCATCCTAACGCCTAGTTATAAAAGGTTTGTAGTTAGTCTAATTAGAGGTCTCTTAGTCCTTTCCCCTCGGTCCTTGGGACATGGTGTGGGTAAGAGAGAGTGTGTATGTGGTATGTGTATAAAGATGTAAATTAACTGTTATGTTTACTTTATGTTGAACAATGTAATTTGCTGTAGACTTTCTTTATATTGCTTGTCAGTTTAATACAAATGCTTCCGCAGTTTGTTTAGATTTAGTTTACAGCATAAATCAGATTATCTTTTAATGTCTTTAAAATGTTTTAAAAAGCTTTGAGTGGTGTGGCTTGTGAGTAATCCCTCTGTTGCGCCCTAATCTCATGATTAGTGGGAAATGCGAGATCGGGGTGTGACATCTTGGTATCAGAGCATAGGTTGAGTATATAAATACTCTAAGTCAAGATCAGGGGACGATAAGAGACCAATAGGATTAAGGTTTAAGAGTTTTTCTTCTGTCTGTAATTTTCTAACAGGAAGTGTTCTGTTATACTGTTATAGATGGCAGGAAAAGGATGTGGTCACGAGAACCAAGTAAAGAGTTTGTGTTGAATTGTTAGGGATCATTAGGATCAGAAGATAGAGTTATAATTAAGATGGATAAGAAATGATGTGTTTTTAGCTCTGGAAGGTCTGAGTGTTTAGATACCCTGGCCAGGTGTCTGAATACTTAGATTGACCAGTATCAAGCTACTCTGTCTATTCTTCTCTGGATGCCCTGGCCAGGTATGCAGAGGAAGGATAGGCTAGAGAGAAACCCTAGAAATCTTAGGGTTAAGAAACTGGAAATTAATACAGGAATAAGAGATTAAACATAGGATGCGATGCAACTCTTGCCTTATATTGCTTAATTGATTGGAAATCTCTAGAAATGCCCTTATATGTATGAATTAAATTTTTAGTTTGAAGAATTAATATGATTCTTTTATATGGTTGTGTGTCATGAAGTGATTTATTTATTGTTTTTATTCTCTATATTAAGTAGACCAGAAGTTATTCTTAAATGAGTCTGCCCTAAGTGGATATTCTTTCCACATGTTTGAGATTAATAGGAGTTGGTTAATCCTGAGTAGCTCTTGGCTTCAGGACTACAGGTTCGGCCTGGTCCGGCTGGCAGTTTGCGTTACTGAGATCTAATGACTCCTATTAACAGTATAATAAGAGTAGACTCTGGATAATTTAGACTCACATCATAGTAAGAATGTACATACATTAAGACGTTGAGATGTAAAAGAAAGATTAGAACAGCTAAGAATTTGTTGGAAATGATATTAGAGGCCCAATGTTGGAACCTCATATGAACAATCCTTAATTAGAAATAAAGGAACACAATAAGGTTCAGATTAAATTTAATGATTAGGTGAGAAATACCCTTAATGGTACTAATCAATAATGCATAACCAATGCATGGATCCAATACATGATTAGTAAACCCTAGTGGAGGGTGTATCATTGTGAAACCCTAGTTGAGGGTGTATCATTGCAATTGTTTATAGGAAACTTTATAAGTTATGCCTCAAACCAAGATAAGTCCATATCATGTGAGATAGCTGGACAATTCTAATGTGTGGCCTATGCATTATATGCTAAGGGTGAGTATTCTGTGATAGAATGCATTAAGAGGGGAGATACCTTAATACAAGATAAAGTTGGTTAACTCAAGAGGGTCTGAATTAATGAGAAATGGGGAACCCTAAACCTAATTTGGGGAAAAAGGGAATGATAAGCCATGTTTGATAGTGAACCCTAATTCCTGGTCAAGGAATGATGGTATTACTATTGTATCACATGATGTGATGAATATCTTGTATGACTGTTATCATGCCTAATAACCATGCAGGTATGATGAGATGATGAATATAGCCAAGTTTGGGCTGTGACATTTATATAATAAATGTTGATTGGCTTTTTGTGTGTTGATGTTGTTGTTGCTTAATAAAAGTAATAATGTGTACGGATTTTCTGAACCATGTGAATAAGTTGTTGCCTAGTGAGAGGTGACAAGATGTGAATGGCCTTGTGAGCCATGTGAATAAGTTGTTGCCTAGTGAGAGGTGACAAGATATGAATGGCCCTGTGAGCCATGTGTGATGCTTGGGTAACAAGTATCATGTTTATTTGTAGCATTTGTGTTAATAAGTTATGCTAGAAAACTTGGTTGATGTTACATTCCTGTTATATATCTATAGTTCATTGATGATTATTCATATCTGTTGTATTCATTACAAGTAGATGGATGAACTTATGAGATCTAAAGTTTGATTTCAAACTAAGGAAGCAAAGTCACACCACAATAATGCTATGTTGCTGATAAGGACCAAACCCTAGAATGTTTAGAGTTGAAGTAGTTCAAGGGATGTCGCTAGTGATTTGACCTTGAATACTAGTATCTTTATAAAACAAGATCACTATTAAGAACAAGTACCCTTTGCCGAGAATAGACGATCTGTTTGATCAGTTGCGTGGAGCGACGATCTTCTCTAAGATAGATCTGAGATCTGGATATCATCAGCTTAGAGTAAAGGCTTCTGATATTTCCAAAACAACTTTCAGAACCAGGTATGGGCATTATGAGTTTTTGGTCATGTCGTTTGGGCTGACCAATGCCCCAGCAGCCTTTATGGATATGATGAATCGGATTTTCAAACCGTTCCTAGATCAGTTTATTGTAGTCTTTATAGATGATATCCTGATCTACTCCAGAGATGATGTACAACATGAGCAACACCTGAGAGTAGTGTTGCAGTTGTTGAGGCAACACCAACTGTATGCTAAGTTTAGCAAGTGTGAGTTCTGGTTGGCTGAGGTAGCATTTCTTGGACATGTTATCTCGAGAGATGGAGTTAGCGTTGATCCTAAGAAAGTTGATTCTGTGCTTCAGTGGGAACAACCTAAGACTCCTACTGAGATCAAAAGTTTCTTGGGATTAGCAGGTTATTACAGAAGGTTTATACAGAACTTCAGTGTGTTAGCATCACCCTTGACACGCTTGACGAGGAAGGATGCACCGTTTGTTTGGTCTGATAACTATGAGAAAAGTTTTCAGATCTTGAAGAAAAAGTTGACCACAGCGCCAGTGTTGGTTTTGCCAGAGGCAGATAAAGGTTATACAGTGTTTTGCGATGCTTCCAGGAGAGGCTTGGGCTGTGTACTGATGCAAGAAGGCAAAGTTGTGGCTTACGCATCTAGACAGCTTAAGAAGAATGAAGAGAATTACCCTACTCATGATCTGGAGTTAGCTGCTATAGTTCATGCTCTTAAGACATGGCGTCACTATCTGTATGGTGAGACATGTCAGGTGTTTACGGATCATAAGAGCCTGAAGTATATCTTCACTTAGAAGGATTTGAATTTGAGACAGCGCAGATGGCTTGAGCTGATCAAAGACTATGATGTGACAATCGATTACCATCCTGGTAAAGCGAATGTTGTGGCAGATGCCTTGAGTAGAAAGTCAAGTTCAACAGCAGATGCATTTTCTATGGCATGTTTCAAGAGAGACTTGCTTGTAGATATGCGAAGGTTGAACTTAGACTTGAACGTGACTGGACAGAGTGGGCTGATTGCTCAGATGCAGGTCAAACCTACTTTCTATGATCAGATTAAGGAGTTGCAACAGAATGATGACGGGTTGTGGCAGGTTATGCAGGATATATGGGAAGGTAAGAGAACAAAATTCAGGTTCTCTGACGATGGTGTGTTGTATCTTCATGATAGGTTGTGTGTACCTGGGAACAGTGAGCTGAAAGAGCAAATTCTTGAAGAAGTGCATGCTTCTATGTATGCTATGCATCCAGGTAACACGAAAATGTACAGGAATCTCAAAGAGCTTTACTGGTGGTCTGGTATGAAAAGAGATGTGGCTGAGTACGTGGCTAGATGTGGAGTGTGTCAGCAGGTTAAAGCTGAGCATCAGAAACCTGTTGGTACCTTACAGTCGCTTCCTATACCTGAATGGAAATGGGAACACATCACGGTGGATTTTGTGGTAGGGTTACCCAAAACGGCTCGAGGTTCGGACTCGATATGGGTGATTGTGGATAGACTAACTAAGTCTTCTCACTTTCTCCCTGTCAAGTCAACCTTTGATGTTCCAAAACTGGCCAAGATTTATGTGGATGAGGTAATCAGATTACATGGAATTCCGGTTTCCATTATTTCTGACAGAGATCCTAAGTTTACATCTAGATTATGGAATCAGTTACATCGTGCGTTGGGCACAAAGCTGAGGTTTAGTACAGCGTTTCACCCGCAGACAGATGGTCAATTTGAGAGGACCATTCAAACTCTTGAAGACATGCTGAGAGCATGCGTTCTGCAGTTCAGAGGTAACTGGGGAGAACACTTAAGCCTGATGGAGTTTGCATATAACAACAGCTATCATTCTAGACTTGGAATGGCCCCATATGAAGCTCTATATGGTAGAAAGTGTAGATCACCAGTTTGTTGGTACGAGGTTGGCGAGAAAGAAATTCTTGGACCTGAGATAGTAGACATGACTACAGAGAAGATGTCTGTGATCAGGGAGCAGTTGAAAGCTGCTCAGGACAGGCAGAAAAGTTATGCAGAGAGACGACGTCGACCTCTTGAGTTTGAGGTTGGTGACGAGGTTTATCTGAAAGTTTCACCGTGGAAGGGAGTGTTGAGGTTTGGTAAGAGAGGCAAATTGACTCCTAGGTTTATGGGCCCATATCCTATCATTGAGAGGATTGGACCTGTAGCCTATAAGTTGGATTTGCCATATGAGTTAGCTAATCTTCATGATGTGTTTCATGTGTCTATGCTTAAGAAATGTTACCCTGGTACGGAAAAGATAGTTGACCCAGAACCTGCACAACTTAGATCAGATGTGTCCTATGTTGAGGGACCAATCCAGATAGTTGATCAGAGGATCAAGAAGCTTAAGAACCGTGAGATACCATTGGTGAAGGTTCTGTGGAGGAATCATAACCTTGAAGAAGCTACGTGGGAGCTTGAATCTGAGATGCGTAGCAAGTTTCCTTTTCTCTTTTAGGAATTTCGGGACGAAATTCTTATAAGGGAGGGAGATTGTTATGACCCGTTTTAAAGCCTATTGGTAAGCAGTATGATTTGAGCCTAATTAAAGTTATTTGAATTAATTTATGTGCTCAATTGGTAGTTAGTGAATCATTAACTTGATTTAGTTGAATCAAGCACATAAGATCAATTAGTGCATAATTAAGATGATTAATTTGAGTAAAGTAATAATTGGATGCAATTGGAATTTTGGACCAATAAAACAGTATAACTAGCATGCTTTCATGCCTTGGGATTGTAGCGGGCCTCATTCTTGAAAAGATGCAAAAGAAAACACATGATTTGGACTTTCGAGTCATTAGTTATGATCTTTTCCGATTCTAGGGTCGAAATTGCAAAATTTCCAAAACTTTTCTTTATAAACCTTCCTTTATTTCCTTGTTAGTTATCCGGTTTCATTTCCATCGGCTGGAGGTGGCGCACAGGAGGTGCAGGCCCGCGGGCGATCGCAGGAGCGATCCATCGGCCGATTTCCAGAATAGGTTTATGTTTCCTTTCTTCTTTTCTTCTTTACTTCTTTCCCCTTCCACTCTTCTTTCACCACTCCACCCTTTCCCGCCTAGCTTGCTGCCAATCCTTGTTGCTTGGGCGGCCAGCAGGTGTAGCAAGCTGCTACGGAAGCAGCAGCCAGAGATCTTCACGGGCGCCAAGGCTATAAAGGAGGCTATGTTGAGCTCCGTTTTGGAGATACAAGCAAGAAGATGTAGCTTCTATTTAGATCCAACAATCAATTGAGCCTCTCTGTCAACCTGTACACGTGAAGCTCATGTTCCCTGAACCGGAACAGTAAAGAGATAAATCAAAGGAAAAAGACAACCTAATTTTGTCCGGAATCAGGCCTTGGACGCATCACCGGACGAATCCGGACAGTCCAAATCGCTGTGAGTAGAATTTCATTCATCTATCATTAATAAACTCATGCCTTTGAATATTTCAAGTTATGTGCGCGAATTACGCTGATAACATGCGTTATCAGGCGTAGGGCAGCGTTTGGCGTCGCCCGACTTTTTATTTCATAAACTGCTTCTAGACGCTGTTATATGATTAAATTTAGCATTTGATCAGTGTGGATTGAATCATTTGATTTATATGGTTCATTGGAACCTAAATTGCTTATTTGAATGTTGAAATCAGAAATTCATATCTGAAAGTGGTATGGTTTGGGTATGAACCCAGACAATAGGGATTTCTGATAAATTATCAGATGTACGATTTCAAAGTTGATATGAATAAATAAAAATATGCAATAAAACCCTAATTGCATATATCTTTTGACGTTAATATGTGTAAATTGATATTTACATGAAATGGCACATTTCTCTGAATTATTCCAGAAATTCTCAAGTATTGTTATTAAATTGTGTTGTGATATGTAATTAACTCTTAATTGAGTTAAGTGATGCATAAACCAGGATTTGGGTTAATGTGCACGTTTTTTGAGAATTTTAGAGAATTGATAATTGTTGAGTATGATTCTCATATGTGAAGTAAATTTCTTTAATTTGTGCAATAAGATGTTCAATTGCGTAAATTCGCTATGTATGTGCCAAATTGAAATAAGTTGGGTTATTTATGCATTTCTAATTTGTCTGGATGCATGGTATGAGAATTTCTCAGAAATTACAATGATTTAAAATATATTGCTCTGTCAGTTTAGAATGACAGTGCATTGTGATCTGATATGAAATCAGTAAATGTGATTTTCCTATTTAAATGTTTATATGTTAATCAGTTAATAGACTTAGGTGCCCTAACACCGTAGAACCCCTTTGACAGATCTGCTTCTTAGGGGTGAAACTCGTGTTGCAACATTATCCGTGCGATGTCATGGAGACACGAGGATAGAGAGGCAGTGTCCAACAATAACACGTGCGATGTCACGGTGGCACTGGAGAAAATTGGGGGTTATTGCAACAAGATTCGTGCGATGTCATGGAGGTAACCCCGTGAGACTCTCCGCTTGTGTACTCAGGTTAGAGGAGGAGTCTAGAGCACTCGATGTAGTGCAGTTAGGCCGATGAGCCTGAAGGCCGATGAGCATGGGGTCCTGTGGCAGAGCAGGGCTGGCGTCAGTCTTAGCATTTCCCGGGTGTGTCGCTAAGTCTTGTACGGTGGGATCGTAGTTCGCTACAGATCTTCATATACAGGGTACACTGTATATGATTAGGGCTTAATAATAATATAAATTAGTACTCATATAGGATCACAGTAAATTAAAGTATTCAAACTTTTGTGCTATTTCTTTATATCTGTTTATCTGTTCAAATTATCTGTTAATGCATGGAAATGTGATTATATTCTGCAAATCTATTATGTTATTAGAACTGCCCTGCTTAGTACTGTACTTATGTTTTATTTAAATATATAAACCTGATGAGTTGTTTAGTGATAGCTAAATGAAATGCTATTCACTGAGCAAGTAGGCTCATACCTCTACTCAAAACATTTTCAGGTCAGCATCAGCATCAGGAATCGGAAGGGTCATTTCATCCTAACGCCTAGTTATAAAAGGTTTGTAGTTAGTCTAATTAGAGGTCTCTTAGTCCTTTCCCCTCAGTCCTTGGGACATGGTGTGGGTAAGAGAGAGTGTGTATGTGGTATGTGTATAAAGATGTAAATTAACTGTTATGTTTACTTTATGTTGAACAATGTAATTTGCTGTAGACTTTCTTTATATTGCTAGTCAGTTTAATACAAATGCTTCTGCAGTTTGTTTAGATTTAGTTTACACCATAAATCAGATTATCTTTTAATGTCTTTAAAATGTTATAAAAAGCTTTGAGTGGTGTGGCTTGTGAGTAATCCCTCCGTTGCGCCCTAATCTCGTGATTAGTGGGAAATGCGAGATCGGGGTGTGACAATATAACTTCCAAATATGGAAATAGTATCAAATTCATATTCAACACATCAAAGATAGCTTGTGGATGAAGTTTGGTCCAATTTGGATGTTGTTTGTGAAAGTTATGCAATTTTAGGTACATTTTGGACTATTCTATAACTTACCCAATTGGGAGGTTTTCTTTGCAAATTGTCACATGAATTATAATACTTATAATGATTGTCAAGTTTTTTATCCATGGGACACCTACTAGAACCTTGGTTTGAAGGTGTTTCTTTCCAAGGGAATTTTCGGGATTACTCTCTTTATAAATGAGCTTATCTTTAGAAGCTATCAACCGATGGGGTTATTTCTTTGATTGGAGGTCATTTGGGATGGCCTATAAGTTTCTATAAACCAAAATTTGATATTAAATAACCCTCTATGATCTGTCCTCTTGCATGGCCACGAAATCCCTAGGCTAAGGAAACATGGGAAGCTCCATGGACACCTCATGCTTGACTTTTTCCTTATCCATAAAGGTTTGCATGTCCATAGGCACCCTTAGCATTGGACACATGGAAAGTAACTTGAAACTTCGTGCTTTAATTCTTCCTTATCCATAAAGGCTTGCATGTACATGGACACCCTTATAATGAAACATGTAAACTCTCATAGACACCTCATACTTGACCTCTTTCTTTATATAGCCATATCCACCCCTTCCAACTCCCAGTTCAAAAACTCTTGATCTTCTTTCTTTCCTCTAGCTTAGAGCATAATTCCTACCCTAATTGGCCATGAAGGTGTTGTCCCAAGGTAAAAGGAGATGCCTACCTTGGTGAAGAAAGCTCCTAGGGTTCCAAATTTCTCTATTTAAGATTTCTTAAGATCCTCCTTGATGATTTTGACCAAAACTAGTAAGTACCCTCCTTTCCTTCCCTATTTTCATGTTGTTAGTCTTCCTTCCACCTTCCTCCTGGTTGGAACCTTGGTCTTCCATGGTGAAACCCCACCTAGAGTCCTAAAAAACTCCATCTCCATGTTCTTTGGTTAGTGTTTTTCACCTCTAAAGTGGAGAAGGTGCTTGTTGCATGGGAACCTTACTTATTGGACCTTTCCACCTTCCCTAGAGGTTATTTGGAGGCCTATGCTTGACTTGGACTGTTTAGACTCTGAAGTTGAGGTATGATGTATCCCCTATTCTTCTATGTTGAGCAATTCACCTATGCTTATTCATTCTCTTTTTCCTATGGACATTAGCCTATACACAACATCTTTTTTTTAATCATGGTTCATGTGAACTACCATATTTGATATTGATCATGTGTTCATGTATATTCTTTTGAACTCTTATATTATGCTTGATTCATGACGGAACTCTAAAAGATGACATGTGATGTCTTTTTCCCACATATGAGGTGGTTGTATATGTTGGTCACTTATGTGGTGACTAGTTTATATATTCTGCCTATACTTTCTTCTTGCCTCTACATTTAACATGCTATGTGATTTAGTAGCACTAGAGTAGTGTAATTGCATTGGTTTTTATTGTAGATGTGTTATTTCATGCCAAGCAGATGTGATATTTCCTGCTCTTTTGGGAAGGAAAGGAACCTCATTCCCAGGGCAAGATGTGTGATTCTTGGCCCATGTTTTATATATGTGGGAGATTGGCAGTATTCCTTTCTCTATCAGGTTTCAAGTTTATGAGACTTGGCCACCTTTGTGTTTATATTTTTATAGGGCTATGTTTATGTCACATGGATGTAGGTTGATGATATGGGGTGTGTACCCTAATTCTTTACATGTGCTCGTGTGGCACAATCTTTATGTTTTTAATAATGGCAAGTATTCTTTTGTAATCATATGATTTCAATTCCTTTTCTCTTGATACCCATTTGGGTGGTCCTTATCTTTTCTATGGAAATCCTTTTATATTTTATGTCCTTTATTCCATATATTTCTCAATTTCCTATTTAGTATGCACATACCAACCTTTTCTGATGTCATCTATTTTCTCTTCTTGTTGGGATATGCTTCTAACCCTAGGTGAAGGACTTGGATGATAAAGCATGAAGTTTTGGGCTAGCTTAAGGCATTAAAGCTTGGAGAGAAAGTTGTTATGGTTTATATTTCCCTATACTTAGATCCTTATGTTGTATCATACATGTAAAACATTACGGGATATTATAATGTACTTTTGTAATAACCTTGTTCTAAATTGAATATAGTCAACATTTTTATTCCGCTGCTATACTTTGGTTGTTTTGAATACCATTTATTAAAATTTTAAAATGTTACACCTATTATAGAATACCTTTGAGTGTGTTTGGAATTGATGTTTTATTCTTCAAATTTTTTTCTTTAGAAAAAGGGTGATTCCGCCTCCTTACATCAACACTATATTTATTAATCACCATCCAATAACAAGCGAATGTTATGATTGACTGATAGCATCATTAGGATACTTATTTATTGATCATTAAGATTCCAATTAAGCCAAAACCTGACCTAAGGGGTGAACATCAATTTACACCCTTGACCACTACCATTAGTTGTCATGAAGACAACACTGTCGGTTGTTGCAAAGGTACCACCACTGGGTCATGGGTTTATAGAAGAAATCAGCTTAAAACCCTAACATTGACCACTTCTTGATAGATGCTTAGCAATAGGTTGTCAAACCAACTTGATAAAAGTCATGTTCTACCTTAGGAAGAACGTACACATGAATACAAGTTCATCTAGAACTGAAATCAGCATAGGGAACATTATAAAAACCAAAATCCAAGTCAATCATAGCTTTTTAGTGCATGAATCATCATTTAAAAGCAAGAACATGAGCTAGCAAGCTTATGGTAAGAAATAAACTTGGAGAAAGTTATAAAAATTGACTCTAATTAGAAGATAAACTCCCAAACAGAAGGAAACACGAGCAAGTAGGGTAGAAAATCCAAGCATAAGCTATGCACTCGTTCATCTACCACCTTTCATTATCAAATGAGCAAACCCTAAGCATAAGGAACAAGAAAGGTAGGGTTTTAGAGCTTTAGAGCAATTTCTATGAAGGAACAAAAAGGTTCCGACCTAGAAGAAGGTCTAAGGAAGGAGAAGAGCAAGAAAAATGGAGAAGGAAGGAAGAAAACAACTTGCCTTGGTCAAAATCCCTAGAATATGACCTTAGAAACCCTAGGTAGGGCTAGATGGAGCTCTAGGAGACCTTCTTCTCCAAAAAGATGTTGTCTTCTACCTTAGAGCACTTGTTTCCATAGAAAAATAGAGTGAAATTATTTCTCTAGGTTAGACTAAATAGAAAACAAGCAAAGTTTTGTACTTGGGAAAAGAAGAGGTAAACATATCCCATGGATAAGGATGGAAGCAAGCATGAGGTGTGCAAGTAGCTTCCCCATGTGTCCATGGCCTCAAACTAGTAACGATATACAAGCAGCCACACAAGAATATGACTTATAGTCCATGGATACCTGCTTCGCCCCCGTTTCTTGATTTTGCAAGCAAAGCAAATAAACCATTTGCTTGATAGCTCCTAAAGGTAGCTCATCCATAAAAGGGTAAACCCTAAAATACCCTTAAGGAAAATACCTACAAACCAAAGTTCAACTAGGCACCCCATGGATCAAAAAGCTCAAGAATGATGAGAGAACATCCAAAGAACATAATGAAAGTGATAAATTGCAAAGAAAATCTCTCAATTAGGAAAATTATAGAAAAGTCCAAAATGTGCATAAAATTGCATAACTTGCATAAATAGTCTCCAAATTGTACCAAACATGAAACTTAAGATTTTATTATGATTACAAAGCATATAAAAAGGTTATATTACGGTTATAAATATTCAATTATGATAGTTAAGCTTGTTCAACACTTTAGGCAAGGTTTGGGGTCTCACAAAATTATTCTTTTTAGTATGTATCTTCTTCAGAATCAACAACCTCTTATCAATCACATCACACAATAAATGATATCTCACATCAATGTGATTTGTCTTTGCATGATGCACTATGTTCTTGCTTAAGTCAATAGTACTCTGACTAGCACACAATACAGTCAAATCAACCTAATTCATACCCAGCTCACCCAGAAATCTCACAATCTAGATTATTTATTTTCTTGCTTCCGATGTTGAAATGTACTCTACCTCTATTAAAGAAGTGCAACATACTTTTACAATATGAACGGAAAAATATGGATCCCCTGCAAATGTGAAAACATACCCAGAGTTAGACTTCCAGTGATCAATATCACATGTCTTGTCAACATCAACGAAGTCTTTCGGGATTGGTTCGCAACCACCAAACATCAAACATGTGTTGCTAGTTCCTCATAAGTCCTTGAGATCCACTTGACCGCCTCCTAGTGATATTTCCCAGGGTTTAAGAGAATCCTGCTCACAACATCAAGATGAGTACACACCATTGTGTACATCAAACACCCATAGTTGATGAATAGGGAATCCTAGCCATCTTGTTCTTCTCCACATCAGTAAATGGGCATGACTTCTTACTTAGCTTGAAATGACATGATAGTGGAGTACTCATGCATTTGGACGTGCTCATGTTGAACCCCTCCAAGATATGTTCAACATAGCTCTCATGTGACAATCACCACCTATGCTTATTCCTATCATGTGTAATTTGCATACCCAAAATCTATCATGGTGGTCCCAAATCCTTTATATCAAAGGCTTTGGAAAGCTTTGTCTTTAGTTTCTTGATCAAACTGTTATACTACCCTACTATCAACATGTCTTCTACATAGAGTAGCATAATAATTAACTTGTCATTAGGAAACCTCCTAATGTAAATACATGCATCTACACTTGTCTTTTGGAACTCATGAGTCTATGTGAAAGAATTTAACATATTTTATCACTATTTGGGAGCATATTTCAAACCATCAAAACTCTTCTTTAATCTATGGAATAAGTGCTCTTTCCCTTTTACCTGATAACTTTCTGGTAGATCCATGTAGATTTCCTCTTCTAGGCACCATGAAAAAAAATTGTCTTCACATCCATCTACTAAACTTCCTGGTCTATGATAGTGACCAAGCCTAGAACCAATCTAATATATGTCATCTTCACAACATGAGAAAATATCTCATCAAAATCCACCCCTAGTATTTGATCAAAGCCCTTCACAACTAGTCTTTCTTTATATCTGATAGCCTTGTTGTTGTCATCTATCTTCATCCTATAGGCCCATGCATTCCTTAGTGCTTTCTGGCCCTTGGGAAGCACCAAAAACTCATAGGTATCATTCTTCTGCAAAGAAGACAACTCTTCCTGCTTCACTTGATGTCAGTGTGCTCTGTCTCTATGAGTTTGTGCCTCCTAAAAAGTCTCTGACTCCTCCTTATTAGTAAGGAGAATACACTAAGATGCCACATATCTAAATGAAGGGTGACAAACTCTATCAAAACTCCTCAACTGTTGCTCTGAGGACTCTACCTAGTGATGATCTTGCTCCCCCTACCCAGGAGTCTCTAACTGTGAATGTCAATGACTCAATTGTGTGTCTAGACTAGGAACACTTGATGTGCTCTCACTCTGCTGCTTAGAGTGATCATGTTGCTTTTCATTTTCATCTGAAGACTGCACCAGTGATGTGGTTGAAGCATCCTTATAGTTATCATCACAAGGAATGTCACCTAATCATGCAACATGTGCATCATCACTCTCAAGCTCTATCATTGTCTGACTCTAATAGAAAGGAACATATCTATGTTTTCTCAAGGTTGTTTTTCACGTGATCCTATAACCTATAGGCAAACTATTGATCTCCATTTCCAAGAAAGATATATGAAACCTATTTATCATCTAGAATTTACCTCTTTTCTTTTAGAACATGTGTATAAGACTTGCAACCAAATACTCACAAATCATCATAAGAAGCATCATTTCTTGTCAATACCTTATCATGTTTCAAATGTTAAAGGAACTAATAGAAATCAAATAATAAGATAGAAAAAAATACTCACTACCTCACCCTAGAATATCTTTGGCAACTTTATAGTCTTCAACATACATCTGAGTTTCTTTACTATGGTATGGTTCATCCTCTTGGCTATACTATTGTGTTGTAGTGTTCCAGGATCTATCCTTTCATGCCGTATGTGGTGTTTCATGCATTAGTCATAGAAATCCCTAGAGGTGTACTCATATTCATTGTTTTGTAGAGACACTTTAGCTTTTTCTCTATCTCATGCTCCACCATGGCATGAAATTTTTGAAAATACTAAAATACCTGATCCATGGTCTTCAATAAGTATAGCCACACATTGCTAGATGCATCATCAATAAATGTGACAAAATACCTATTTCCACCTAGTAAACCCACTTCAAATAGAGAGCATACATTTTAATGAAATAACTATAGAACATTTGGCTTCACCTTTGATCTTGTCATGAAAGAAACTCACCAATTCTTTCATGTCTGACATGTATCACCTGAGTTGACACATGTGTTCTTGCAAAAAAGATATCAACCTCTACTTTGATAGTTGTTGCAGGCCTTTCTGACTGATGTGTCCTAGCCTCCTATGCCATATATCTTCCTAGTGATCCTCAACTGCATGTATATCACCCCCGTTGAGCACTTTAAACTATCTTGTAGAATATGCAACACAATTTGCCAAATAAAATCACCAAATCCCCATGGTAATCTTGCATTTTCCACCACCAAAACCCAGATGACAACCTTCTCTATCAAAGAATGAATTAGATATCAAACTCAGTCACAAATTTGGAATGTCAAGAAGATCCTTGAGTGTGAGCGTGCAACCGAGACTTGTTTGACCACACATGTATCCAATCTTGATAATTTTAGAAAAGATGGAATTTCCCATATTGACCCTACCAAAGTCTCCCTTCTTGTATGAAGTGAAGTACTTGTTACTCAATGAAATATCATAATAAGTTGCAGTATCCACCACACACTTAGAATAATCATCCTGAATAAGCAAATACTGCTCCCGGACAATTAGAACCACATCGTCATCATCGTGTCTTTAATATGAAATTGCCCCTTCATTATTCTTATTGTCATCTTCCTTGTCTTTGGCTTCAAACTCATGTTTCTTTTTCAAAACCTTGCAATCCTTTTTGAAATTGACTTGGCTTCTTGTAATGGAAGCACCTTGTACTCTTTGACTTAGATCTACCGTGTGACTTATCAAAATCCCAGGACTCACCACAACTCTAATATATACCATGGAATCTCACTCTGTTAGTGCCCCTACATTCTGTGAAGTTCACCTCTGATTGACTTTCTCTTGAGGCTCGTCATCAAATGTCTTCATTCAATAAACTTCTCTTCACCTGATCAAGTTTCAACTTGCCTTCCTGTATAGAATTGTTGATTATCACCATGAGTGTCTCCCAACTATCAGGTAATGATCCCAAAAGAAGTAGTGCATAGATTTCATGATCAAGAACCATCTTCATGGACCGTAATTGATTTACAAGTCTTTGGAATTCATTTATGTGTTCGATAATTGTTGTACCATCCTGGTATTTTAGATTCACTGACTTCCTAATTAAGAAATCCTTATTGTGGCCATTTTTCACCCATATAATCCCTTAAGCTTTTCCCATAAATCTTTGTCATCGGTATCTTCTTAGACATGGTGGAACATGTAAATATCAAGATACTTTTGCACTAGTCCCATAGTCTTTCTATTTAGTTTCTTCCAAACCACATTAGACACATTCCTTGGATTTGTCTCTCTATCAAATCACAAAAGTCCCCACAATATAAATTATCATTCATTTTGGGTTTCTAGACTTGCCAATTCTTGTTCGTCAACTTTTTCATCATGGCATCATCATCCTTCCCCATATGGATCTAGATATGCCCAATCTAGGATCTGGTACCACTTGAAAGGTTGGTTGATGGGGAATATGTGCATGTATGGTATGCAGCCACGATGTAATGAATAACTGATATATGCAGAAGTGTTACCGATGAGTGAGTAAACCCAAGAATAGAACCACCAGAATATAAAATATAATGGATCTTGGGTTTCTAGACTTGCCAATTTGTGTTCATCAACTTTCTCATCATACCATCATCATCCTTCAACATCTAGATCTGGATCTGCCCAACCTGGGCTCTAATACCACTTGATAGATTTGTTGATGGGGAATATGTGCATGTATGCTATGGAACCACAATGCAACAAATAAGTGATATATGCAGAATTGTTACTGATGAGCGAGTAAACCCATGAATAGAACCACAACAATATAGAAGACAAAAAGATCATATTTTTACATAGAAATTCCCCATGATGTCTGAGGGAGAAACCACGGGGCCAACAATGGGAAAATCCACTACAAGTAACAAAGATATAATATTTCTTCTTGAATTTTGACCCAAACCTGAGATAATACATCAAGAAGGATAAATAAGAAGATGTCACATTATAGGGAGAGATCCATACAATTACACTACGCCATAACTTCCTAAGAAGATGGCATTTTTACAAAATGCACAGTAGAAGATTTCCCGAAGAAGACACTAAGATGCCTTAGTAGTCCTATCTCACGTCTTTTCTTCTTCCTTTTCTTTTTCTAGCTTCTTCCTTCTTTGCCTTTCCATATGTCTCTACTTCAGTGAATGACAAAAATACTACCTTTTTATTTCTCTTCCTTGGTGTTGCCATTTTTTTCTACCTTTGGCTTTTATTACTCACACCTTGCAACTGGTGGCTGCTCATGCTTTTATAACAAAGCTAGTCATTAGCATTTCTGTCCCACAAACGACAACTACTTCTTTTCCCTAATGGTCCATGCTCTCATGGGTGGGAAAGAACACATTACCAACAACATGAAAAGGTAGTTTATTCTTTTAAGCAAACTAGGAATAAGACTAGAAAATTAACTTTCATTTTTCATCTCTATTTTGCACAAAAAGATAAGTTCTTATTACTTAATTGATTGTTTAATTAATACTTTTTGGATTGGAAATAAAAATCCTTGTTTTTCTTAATAATGTGAAAGAAACATTTTCCTTCTTAATGGAAAAGGGACTCTTTATTTTGCTTATTAATTGCAAAGAGAAATGTTGCTTCTTAATTGGAAACAAACTCTGTACTTTAAAATAAGAGTTCATTTTTTCATTTTACAATAGGTGTTAAATGTTTTATCACACCACATGGTCTTATGATGAGCTGCTTTATACAACATGTGATGCGAATGTTGTAATACATGTATTTTATACAATAGTTGAAACATGTTTTATTTCAATATATCACCCATTGTAATATGGGTGTTTTATAAAAAATGTGGTGCACCCCTTGTAATGTATATTATACAATAGTTAAACGATGTTGTCTTTTATGAAACACATCCATTGTAATAGGGGTGGTTTTTTACAACATGTGGTGCACTCATTGTAACATATATTATACAATGGTTGAATCATGTTGTCTTTTACTAAACACACCCATTGTAATAAGGGTGTTTATTACAACATGTAGTACGCCTATTGTAATATATATTTTTATACAATAGTTGAAGCATGTTACTCTTTCGATAGATACACTCAATGTAATAGGGGTATTTATAGAACATGTGTTGTGCATGTTGTAATAAACACATTTTATATAACAGGTGGTGCATATTGTATTTCACAAGACACATCTATTGTAATAGGGTCTGTTTTCCAGACATACCCATTCTAATAGGTGTGGATAACACAACATGTGTTTTTTGTTATTAGTATCATACTTTTTGCAACATGTCATTAACTGTTGTATTTATTAGAGTTTGACATGTCACATTGAAAAAAATTTATTGACCAAATCAACCATATTTTAAAAATTTATAATAAATATGAAACTATAATTTTTTTCAATTCACAAACAAGCACATGATTGAATACAATTTCCATCAAACCTTGAAAAAACTTGCAATAAATTTAATAAATAATCAATCATCCTTACAAAGATTCAATAATGCAAAGTAGTGAGCACACACTCTAGAATCAAATTGAAAATTAACTACAAAAGTTTCACACATTGGTCTATGCTAAAGAATAGATGCCTCCCCCTCATATCACATAATTTTTTGTGAGCTCAAGAACACACATCACCTACTAATTTTGGACCTTTTCAATCCCTTATTGTTTGAATCAACGGCCAATATACTTCAAATAATATTGAAAATATATGTCAAATATATCAACATATTGTCATTTATTGGATTTATTTAGAAACTGAAATAGACTAAAATAATATATTAATAAGTATCTTACACATTCATGAATATTTTTAATTCTCACATCAATGATGCATCTCATGTAATTTAGCACATAATACCCACAATATGTGTTGTTTGTCTACTTTGGACACTATATAAAATAAATATTACATAAATCAAAATAACATTCTGATGTGCTAATGGTTCCAGAGTATTTTAACATATTTTCTCGAACCACTACATTTATTCAACCAAGAGTGATAAAATGTGAGATCAACCTTACATCTTGAACATTGCATATATAATTAAAATTGTTAAATGTTCCCATAAGTTCCTCGACCTTTAGAATGGTCTTTAGGTTCAATAGTAACATATTCAAGAGGACATCCCAATTCCACTTTGAGTCAATTTTCTTAACATCAAAATAACATCTTTGTTTGAAGTAAATTACCAAGTAGTGCGTCTAAATGCATAATGGAGAGAGGATGAGAGTGGGTATTAAACAGTAGTGTAATTGTCAGTAATAACTGAAAAAAATGTTGTCTTACCTTGGAAAATGAAATAGACCAACAAGACATTCCGTTGGTAATACATTATAGCATGCAAAATATACAAATTCAGTGAAAAGAATTGTTAACTTTTTATATAAGGGAAACTATGAAAGAAACAACAAATAGAATAGGAAGGATAATAGTACCCAAAAGAAGGGTGAAAACTATGAAAGAAACATCAAACAGAATAGGAGAGATCGTAGTACCCAAAGCGTCATGGACTATGTATGCAACATAATGGGGTCCTTTCCTTGGATTAAATAGTAGTACGAGCATCAAACTGCGACCTCGTTCAGAGATAGAGATTTTGATTTAGTCAATAACTCACTCAGGATGGTGATGTTAATAATGAATTTTCTTCAAAAGATAGTTATTTCATCATCTGAGTTGATGACCTACCAGATTAACCCTCATCTAAGGGGGTGGATAATGGCACTTTTTGGGGCTTCTCTATCAATAATAGGATCTATATTTTGCTTGCACTTAAGAAACCTCCCCAACAATGGGATACCTCCAACCAGCTTCATTGAAACATGCATCTAGAGAAGAACTTGTCTCGTTAGTTCTGCAAGATCTTGACAAAACACAAGTTACCCTAGATTGAAAATAAAAGGAAGAAAAGTGGTTATATCATTTTAAGGTACCAGTCTAGATCATGTTCCACTCATAGACCTTCATCTGATTATGTCTCAAGATCCATTTGACCTTGCATTGGTATTTCTATATGGGGAACACACCATTGCGTTCAGGATGGCATGGATATATGAAGAACGAAGGAGAGGTGTTGGAGATTAGTTCGTACTGAAAAAATGAAAGTAAGGCAGATACGAGAGATAGGATAATAGGTAGCGAAAAGGGTAGAGATAGGAGGTGATAATAGGAAAGTTGTTGGGGGGAAGCAAAACATGCATGAGTGGGGAGTTATGGAGAGTAGAGGACAGAGAGAGAAGCAACTTTTTTGAAAGTGAAAATCTATGGCGAGTAGGGTAATTATAGAAAGAGTGATGGAGATTGAGTGGAATTCTGAATAGACTGGGGAAACTATTGTAGAGAGAGAGTGAGAAAAATGAATCATTTAGGAATGATAATTTAAATACAGTAAAATAATAACAATTAATAAGACATGGGAAAAGATAGTAAACAATGTTTGGAATATGCATTGTATTAATTTGTGGAATGTGTATACATGGTAAAAAAATAGTAAACCACTTAGTTTTCTATGAAGTTTATAAACTTTTTACTTTTGACAAATTTGTCTTGTATACTAAAAAAAGTTATTGAAAAGTAAAAGAAAATGTAACATTTTAAAAACCATGAAAGGATAGATAAAATAAACAATAAAGTGGGGATGTAACTGATGATAGTGTAAACCTATTCATCAAGAATTATTTAGATGATGTGTGGTTGCTACGTTGGTAATATGATTGATTATGAAGAGAGGAATGAACTAAAATAGGAAAGACATTTGCAGTGTGTAGTTATGGTCAGAGGGGAGAATAGGAAAAGAAAGGAAGGGGGACTAAAGTGGTCGTGAACGTGTTAATTGATTGGCATGTAACCTAACTTTTTGGTAGAAATATATATACATGTAGCATATATTGATGTGTATGATTCATGTAGGGTTAATAATTTATTCTACTATAATATCATATAGGGGAAGTGGAGGATCCAACTCCTAAATGGGGGGTACATATAAAAACAATGTTAAGTATTTATGTAACATATATATATTTTTAGTTTAGATAAAAAGTAAATACCACTTCAATTATCACCATGAGACAAATGGAGCATCGACATGTTATTTATATATTTACTTGGATTCAGAGAGGAAAATAGATGGATCTTAGATAAATCGAAAAGGAGGTTGAAGACAGCTCACCACGTTGTGGAGTACTTAATTTTAGATCTGATTAAAATAATCGCCTATGTATATCTATTATTGCAAATGATTATGTATACTACAACATTCTACATATGCTTATGACTTTTTTACAAATAATATGAGTTTGAAATGACAACCAATGACATTGAAAAATTTTAATTTTTTGTATCATACCAACCATTTTCTTAAATTAATTTCCACATATATATAGGTTGTTTCAGAAAAACCACAAAAGTTTAATGTTCTATATTGAGTGTGTGGATTATTATTTATTTTTTTAGATCACACAAGTAACTTCCTACAAGATGAGTTTGATAAGTCAAGTAATTAAAAAGTAACATAAAGTTAAGAAAATTGAACATATAAACAATATCACATGGCAATTATTATTATTATATATAAATCATGAAAACAATACTATAGTAATTTAAAGTTAAATGAAGATACATATGATGGTGTTAAACTTATTAATTGATTTTACCAAATAAACTAATAAATGTTATGACAATTTACTGTTCACTAAGTTATATAAAAAGTTAAAGACTTATTTCCATATTGTGTTGGAAATTAAGAAAATATCAAAATTTGTTATCTTTGAATTATAATGAAATACTATTTATAGAAGTATAACTTGCAAATAGAAGTATAATTTTAAGGTTTGACTCAATAATGATACATGATTTACGTTATTTTTTAAAAAATATTTATTGATGTATAAAAATTCAAAAAGTATATATTGTAAAAATATTATTACAAATTTATTATGACACCATGTACTACTAAGAAGTATCATATTTCATTTGACTTTACCTTTCATATCATGCATGACACCTATAATAGAAAAGAATCCACATACATCATTTGCACAAGTGAAATATACACCGATAGAACAATGTGCTTGTTATACTTTTATATATTCAATTGTTTCTACATAGTATAATAATATTTGATATCTCATGAAGTATATTATTAATTATAGATATTGGATTTTTTGTTTCCTGATTACCAATGTACTTGCTATATTTGTTAGATGCTAAATTATTTATGTATTATACAAAGTATTTGGTATTTCATAATGTATATAATTAAATATAGATATCCATTTTTGTTTCCTCATTACATATATAACTATGTACTTATTATATATTTTATATGTTTAATTATTTTATTTTTAAAAATAGTTTTCATTTCATAAAGTATATTTTGAATTATAGAGATAAATTTTGTATTTAATTAATACAAAAATTAGTGCAAACTAATAGTTAGCAAGTTGACATTAATGTATTTATTATTGATATAGTTGTTCATATATTCAATAAAACATTAAAATTTGTTAAGTATGAAATATTGAGATATATTTATAAAAATTCAATGATTTTTATAAAATTTATCCTAATTGAATGCTTTTTTTAAATTGTTGGGGGAAACCCACCCCCTAGTCGGAGGCCCAGATTGAAGGATGGTAAACCTGGGAGGCCCGTGTGTCCACACACTGGTATCTCAATAAGTCGCATTAAAGGCGGGTTGACACTGTAGAAAATTTATTTCTGAGCAGCACTTCCAGTGGGAGTCGTACCTGGGACCTTTTGTGAGAGGCCTTGAGCTGCGACTAGCTGGGCTACTACTTGTCAGCTAATTTATTTATTTGTCACTCTTTAGTTAGAATTATAGCGGGTGTGGAGGCGATCGTAGCGGCGATCGGGGGTACCCAGTGGACGACGACGATGGGGGGGCCGACGAGGAGACCCCATGCCATCCCGTTGGGAGTGAAAGGCATCCATCTCCAGTTTGCAACCTCTAGCTACATGCCGTAAGTGGTCTATGGACGCGCTGGCAAAGCCATGGAGGTCGACAACTCGTCGACATCATAGAACCCTACCTTCCCACCTATGCAAAGATAGAACGCGGACTCCATGCAGCAACCCCCCCTCGCGGATGTCCTACAACGACTCAGTGGGGAAAAGCATGATGGAGATGAACCACGACTTCATCAAGATCGACGCGGACGACTGTGATGTCTCACTTTCATCCAACGACATCACCATATTCGTTGAAGATGGTTACCCCACCTTCATGCTGCAACAGAAAGTGAGGGACGAGCTACTGAAACCATGGAAGTTTGCTGTGGTAGTCAAGCTGTTATCGAAAGGAATTAGGTATCTAACCCTAAGGGATATGATTAAGTCCTTATGGAAACCTCACAATGGCTTTAACCTCATTGACCTAGCCAATGATTTCTTCATTGTTCAACTACAGCATGAAGATGATTACGCCCGTGCCCTAATCGGAGGACCATGGCCCATCTTTGTGGCCTACCTTACCGTGCACAGATGGAACCCCGACTTCTCTCTAGAATCAACGACACCTCCCAAGCTCGTGGCATGGATCCGGATACCTAACTTGCCAATTCATTTATACCAAGAAGTTCTCCTTGCTAGCATTGGAGACCGCATCGGCAAGACAATCAAGGTAGATCCCAACACGTTGATGCAGCGACGCAGCCATTTTGCGAGAATTGCAGTCGAGCTCGACCTATCAAAGCCCCTCACCCCACTGATCTTTATAGAGGGGAACATATATCGGGTGGAATATGAGAACATCCAGTTCATCTGTCTCCACTGCGGACGTGTCGACCACATTGAGAAAGAATGTTTGAAACGCATAACCGATGAAAATGTGACACGCCAGGCAAATGTGGAATCGGGCACTGTCATCCCGAATCCTCCCCCGCGTGCGCAAGGTTTCTCGGACCACATCCATGCTCAGCCGACATCGAGGAAACCAAGGAAGTCGCTGCCGCCCATCCAAAAGAGCTCGCTAAACCACACAAATCACTACCAATCCCTAGCATACCGAGACGAAGACATGGCCCATGAAGTTGTTTATGTAGACTCCCTCGCCAAGCGGGTCACTAACGACATTGAGTCGAGCCCCATGAAGAAGATTGACAGATTACCCAAGAAGCCAGACATCCCACTTGAAAGGCCTTCTCAGCATCACGCTACGCTTGTGGCTCACACGGCCGTTGCAGCTCAATCCGAGGGAGCAGCCGTCGCACCTCAATCCCCGAATCACACCTCCGTCACCCCTTCTGGCGATGATGTTATCCAAGGCAGAATTCTAGAAACCCATCCATTTGTCACCACACCATTTGTAGTCGGAGACACAAATATACATTCACCCATCCCTCCTCCTCCTACCGCAGCCTGAGAAGGAACTTGATTGGCATCCACCTCTGCAACCGCAAAATCGTGCAACCCGGGGAAGGTGGCAAAGCCCCAACAAGAAAGAGGGGGAAAACCTCTCTTCTAGCGGATCTTGAGGAAGAAGCTAAGGCGATGGGCAGCTCCACCCTTAATGAACCTAATCAATGAGAGCCCTAGTTTGGAACACACAGGGTATCTATGATAATGATACCCAGATCCATGTAAAGCACCTTGCTCAGAAGTACAATATTCAAGTTGTTTGTCTCTTGGAGCCCAGATGCAGCGGCAACAAAGCTTTGGGCATCATCAAGAAGTTAGGCTTTCCCCACTCCCATAGAGTGGACATTGTAGGCTTTTCTAGTGGTATCTGGGTCCTCTGGAGGCAGGGACCATTCATCGACATTCTCCTCTCTCATAAATAATTCATTCACTGCATCATTGATAGTGTGCTCTATACATTTGTGTATGCTAGCACCACTAGGAGGGGTAGATAATTCCTCTAGAACAAGCTGTGGGACATGTCCCCCACTGTTTGTTTGCCTTGGATTGTCGTTGGGGATTTTAATGTAGTCATGTTCCCGTCTGAGAAATTTGGAAGCTCTACCTTCGACAGCAGCAATAGCAGGGACTTCATCAAAGCTGCTGAGGCTTGTGTACTATACGACCTAGGGGCAAGCGGTGCCCGCACCACTTTCAGGAGGGGGCTTCTTCACGAGAGACTGGATACAGGACTTGGCAATCAGTTGTGGATCGACCAAGCCAACCCCAGTTCGGTGCAAGTTCTGGAGCGGATGCACTCTGACCATGCACCGCTCATGACGACAGACTCCATGCCCACACGACAACAGCTTGCCAGGTAGCACCGCACCTCAGTGCGCTGGGACACTCTTCCTTCCTTCCCCTTGTTCCCCTGTCAGAACTGGCCTAGCGCGGCGTCGTTGGGAGAAGCGACATCCATCTTCTTGGCCAAAGCATGTGAGTGGGATCTCTCAAACAAGAAGGCTGAACGGTGAGACAAAGACCGCATCTCCAACAAGATAAGATGGAACCAACTTCAATTGGCTCTCTCCTACGACCCAAGGATTGCCGAAGACACCATCACCTTGCAATCACAGCTAGACCAGCTTCTTCAAGGGAGGAGGCGGAGTGGCAACAAAAGGTGCATTGCAACTGGATCAGATTGGGGGACAATAACACACGTTATTTTCACTCCATTACCAAAGCACATAGACCGAAGAACAAAATCACCAGACTTAAAGATGCATCTGGAACAATGATTGGAGATGAGCAAGCAATGAAAACCCTTGTTCTTTCTTTTTTCTCTAACGTCTACCAAGATCCCGATGCAGGGGCTAGGCTTGCTCAGTTCCAGGCATTTCCCGACACCTTCTTGCCTCTCACAGAATCCCAATAGCATGCTATGGAGAAGACTCCAGACCCCATAGAAATCTTGCACGTGCTGAAATCTATGCCCCCCTCAAGGCACCAGGCCCAGATGGGGTGGATGCATCCTTCTTGTTGAATCACTGGAATTTGCTTCATCATTAGCTTTGTGCATTCATCAAAAGCCCATTTGTGGGTGATGTCTTACCCCCAGAGGCAGCACATTTGCAGCTTACTCTCATCCCTAAAGTCCCCCACCCAAAAACGTGCTCGCATCTCAGACCCATCTCGCTCAACAACGTCTGCACCAAGCTGCTCTCGAAGGTGATCACTCTGCGCCTCAAGCCTTATCTACAAGATTGGATATTGCCATTTCAGTCAAGCTTTGTTCCTGGGAGACGCATTGGTGACAACATAGCCTTAAAAATTTATAATAAATATGAAACTATAATTTTTTCAATTCACAAACAAGCACATGATTGAATAAAATTTCCATCAAACCTTGAAAAAAAAACTCGCAATAAATTTAATAAATAATCAATAATCCTTACAAAGATTCAATAATGCAAAGTAGTGAGCACACACTCTAGAATCAAATTGAAAATTAACTACAAAAGTTTCACACATTGGTCTATGCTAAAGAATAGATGTCTCCCCCTCATATCACATAATTTTTTGTGAGCCCAAGAACACACATCACTTACTAAATTTGGACCTTGTTGATCCCTTATTGTTTGAATCAACGACCAATATACTTCAAATAATATTAAAAATATATGTTAAATATATCAAAATATTGTCATTTATTCAATTTATTTAGAAATTGAAACAGACAAAAATAATATATTGATAAGTATCTTACACATTCATGAATATTTTTAATTCTCACATCAATGATGCATCTCATGTAATTTAGCACATAATACCCACAATATGTGTTGTTTGGCTACTTTGGACACTATATAAAATAAATATTACATAAATCAAAATAACATTCTGATGTGCTAATGGTTCAAGAGTATTTTAACATATTTTCTCGAACCACTACATTTATTCAACCAAGAGTGATAAACTGTGAGATTAACCTTACATCTTGAACATTGCATATATAATTAAAATTGTTAAATGTTACCATAAGTTCCTCGACCTTTAGAATGGTCTTTAGGTTCAATAGTAATATATTCAAGAGGACATCCCAATTCCACTTTGAGTCAATTTTCTTAGCATCAAAATAACATCTTTGTTTGAAGTAAATTACCAAGTAGTACGTCTAAATGCATAAGGGAGAGAGAATGAGAGTGGGTATTAAACGGTAGTGTAATTTTCAGTAATAACTGAAAAAAATCTTGTCTTACCTTGGAAAATGAAATAGACCAACAAGACATTCCATTGGTAATACATTATAGCATTCAAAATATACAAATTCAGTGAAAAGAATTGTTAACTTTTTATATAAGGGAAAATATGAAAGAAACAACAAATAGAATAGGAGAGATAATAGTACCCAAAAGAAGGGTGAAAACTATGAAAGAAACATAAAAAAAAAATAGGAGAGATCGTAGTACTCAAAGCGCCTTGGACTGCGTATGCAACATAATGGGGTCCTTTCCTTGGATTAAATAGTAGTACGAGCATCAAACTGAGACCTCGTTCAGAGATAGAGATTTTGATTTAGTCAGTAACTCACTCAGGATGGTGATGTTAACAATGAATTTTCTTCAAAAGATAGTTATTTCATCATCTGAGTTGATGACCTACCAGATTAACCCTCATCTAAGGGGGTGGATAATGGCACTTTTTGGGGCTTCTCTATCAATAATAGGATCTATAGTTTGCTTGCACTTAAGCAACCTCCCCAACAATGGGATACCTCCAACCAACTTCATTGAAACATGCATCTAGAGAAGAACTTGTCTCATTAGTTCTGCAAGATCTTGGCAAAACACAAGTTACCCCAGATTGAAAATAAAAGGAAGAAAAGTGGTTCTATCATTTTAAGGTACCGGTCTAGATCATGTTCCACTCACACACCTTCATCTGATTATGTCTTACGATCCATTTGACCTTGCATTGGTATTTCTATATGGGGAACACACCATTGCGGTCGGGTTGGCATGGATATATGAAGAACGAAGGAGAGGTGTTGGAGATTAGTTCGTACTGAAAAAATGAAAGTAAGGCAGATATAGGAGATAGGATAATAGGCAGCGAAAAGGGTAGAGATAGGAGGTGATAATAGGAAAGTTGTTGGGGGGAAGCAAGACATGCATGAGTGGGGAGTTATGGAGAGTAGAGGACAGAGAGAGAAGCAACTTTTTTGAAAGTGAAAATCTATGGCGAGTAGGGTAATTATAGAAAGAGTGATGGAGATTGAGTGGAATTCTGAATAGACTGGGGAAACTATTGTAGAGAGAGAGTGAGAAAAATGAATCATTTAGGAATGATAATTTACATACAGTAAAATAATAACAATTAATAATACATGGGAAAAGATATTAAACAATGTTTGGAATATGCATTGTATTAATTTGTGGAATGTGTATACATGGTAAAAAAATAGTAAACCACTTAATTTTCTATGAAGTTTATAAACTTCTTACTTTTGACAAATTTGTCTTGTATACTAAAAAAAGTTATTGAAAAGTAAAAGACAATGTAACATTTTAAAAACCATGAAAGGATAGACAAAATAAACAACAAAGTGGGGATGTAACTGATGATAGTGTAAACCTATTCATCAAGAATTATTTAGATGATGTGTGGTTGCTACGTTGGTAATATGATTGATTATGAAGAGAGGAATGAACTAAAATAGGAAAGACATTTGCAGTGTGTAGTTATGGTCAGAGGGGAGAATAGGAAAAGAAAGGAAGGGGGACTAAAGTGGTCGTGAACGTGTTAATTGATTGGCATGTAACCTATGTTTTTGGTAGAAAAATATATACATGTAGCATATATTGATGTGTATGATTCATGTAGGGTTAATCATTTATTCTACTATAATATCATATAGGGGAAGTGGAGGATCCAACTCCTAAATGGGGGGGTACATATAAAAACAATGTTAAGTATTTATGTAACATATATATATTTTTAGTTTAGATAAAAAGTAAATACCACTTCAATTATCACCATGAGACAAATGGAGCATCGACATGTTATTTATATATTTACTTGGATTCAGAGAGGAAAATAGATGGATCTTAGATAAATCGAAAAGGAGGTTGAAGACAGCTCACCACATTGTGGAGTACTTAATTTTAGATCTGATTAAAATAATCGCCTACGTATATCTATTATTGCAAATGATTATGTATACTACAACATTCTACATATGCTTAGGACTTTTTTACAAATAATATGAGTTTGAAATGACAACCAATGACATTGAAAAATTTTAATATTTTGTATCATACCAACCATTTTCTTAAATTAATTTCCACATATATATAGGTTGTTTCAGAAAAACCACATAAGTTTAATGTTGAATATTGAGTGTGTGGATTATTATTTATTTTTTTAGATCACACAAGTAACTTCCTACAAGATGAGTTTGATAAGTCAAGTAATTAAAAAAGTATCATAAAGTTAAGAAAATTGAACATATAAACAATATCACATGGCAATTATTATTATTATATATAAATCATGAAAACAATACTATAGTAATTTAAAGTTAAATGAAGATACTTATGATGGTGTTAAACTTATTAATTGACTTTACCAAATAAACTAATAAATGTTATGACAATTTACTGTTCACTAAGTTATATAAAAAGTTAAAGACTTATTTCCATATTGTGTTGGAAATTAAGAAAATATCAAAATTTGTTATCTTTGAATTATAATGAAATACTATTTATAGAAGTATAACTTGCAAATAGAAGTATAATTTTAAGGTTTGACTCAATAATGATACATGATTTATGTTATTTTTTAAAAAATATTTATTGATGTATAAAAATTCAAAAAGTATATATTGTAAAAATATTATTACAAATTTATTATGACACCATGTACTACTAAGAAGTGTCATATTTCATTTGAATTTACCTTTCATATCATGCATGACACCTATAATAGAAAAGAATCCACATACATCATTTGCACAAGTGAAATATACACCGATAGAATGATGTGCTTGTTATACTTTTATATATTCAATTGTTTCTACATAGTATAATAATATTTGATATCTCATGAAGTATATCATTAATTATAGATATTGGATATTTTGTTTCCTGATTACCTATGTACTTGCTATATTTGTTAGACACTAAATTATTTATGTATTATACAAAGAATTTGGTATTTCATAATGTATATAATTAAATATAGATATCCATTTTTGTTTCCTCATTACAGATATAACTATGTACTTACTATATTTTTTATATGTTTAATTATTTTATTTTTAAAAATAGTTTTCATTTCATAAAGTATATTTTGAATTATAGAGATAAATTTAGTATTTAATTAATACAAAAATTAGTGCAAACTAATAGTTAGCAAGTTGACATTAATGTATTTATTATTGATATAGTTGTTCATATATTCAATAAAACATTAAAATTTGTTAAGTATGAAATATTGAGATATATTTATAAAAATTCAATGATTTTTATAAAATTTATCCTAATTGAATGCTTTTTTTAAATTGTTGGGGGAAACCCACCCCCTAGTCGGAGGCCCAGATTGAAGGATGGTAAACCTGGGAGGCCCGTGTGTCCACACACTGGTATCTCAATAAGTCGCATTAAAGGCAGGTTGACGCTGTAGAAAATTTATTTCTGAGCAACACTTCCAGTGGGAGTCGAACCTGGGACCTTTTGTGAGAGGCCTTGAGCTGCGACCAGCTGGGCTACTACTTGTCAGCTAATTTATTTATTTGTCACTCTTTAGTTAGAATTATAGCGGGTGTGGAGGCGATTGTAGCAGCAATCGGGGGTACCCAGAGGACGACGACGATGGGGGGGCCGACGAGGAGACCCCATGCCATCCCGTTGGGAGTGAAAGGCATCCATCTCCAGTTTGCAACCTCTAGTTACATGCCGCAAGTGGTCTCTGGACGCGCTGGCAAAGCCATGGAGGTCGACAACTCGTCGACATCATAGAACCCTACCTTCCCACCTCTACAAAGATAGAACGCGGACTCCATGCAGCAACCTCCCCTCGCGGATGTCCTACAACGACTCAGTGGGGAAAAGCATGATGGAGATGAACCACGACTTCATCAAGATCGACGCGGACGACTGTGATGTCTCACTTTCATCCAACGACATCACCATATTCGTTGAAGATAGTTATCCCACCTTCATGCTGCAACAGAAAGCGAGGGATGAGCTCCTGAAACCATGGCAGTTTGCTGTGGTAGTCAAGCTGTTATCGAAAGGAATTAGGTATCTAACCCTAAGGGATATGATTAAGTCCTTATGGAAACCTCACAATGGCTTTAACCTCATTGACCTAGCCAATGATTTCTTCATTGTTCAACTACAGCATGAAGACGATTACGCCCGTGCCCTAATCGGAGGACCATGTCCCATCTTTGTGGCCTACCTTACCATGCACAGATGGAACCCCGACTTCTCTCTAGAATCAACGACACCTCCCAAGCTCGTGGCATGGATCCGGATACCTAACTTGCCAATTCATTTATACCAAGAAGTTCTCCTTGCTAGCATTGGAGACCGCATCGGCAAGACAATCAAGGTAGATCCCAACACGTTGATGCAGTGACGCAACCATTTTGCGAGAATTGCAGTCGAGCTCGACCTATCAAAGCCCCTCACCCCACTGATCTTTATAGAGGGGAACATATATCGGGTGGAATATGAGAACATCCAGTTCATCTGTCTCCACTGCGGATGTGCCGACCACATTGAGAAAGAATGTTTGAAATGCATAACCGATGAAAACGTGACACGCCAGGCAAATGTGGAATCGGGCACTGTCATCCCGACTCCTCCCCCGCGTGCACAAGGTTTCTCGGACCACATCCATGCTCAGCCGACATCGAGGAAACCAAGGAAGCCACTACCACCCAACCAAAAGAGCTCGCTAAACCAAACAAATCACTACCAATCCCTAGCATACCGAGACGAAGACATGGCCCATGAAGTTGTTTATGTAGACTCCCTGGCCAAGCGGATCACTAACGACATTGACTCGAGCCCCATGAAGAAGATTGACAGATTACCCAAGAAGCCTGACATCCCACTTGAAAGGCCTTCTCAGCATCACGCTATGCCTGTGGCTCACACGGCCGTTGCAACTCAATCCGAGGGAGCAGCCGTCACACCTCAATCCCCGAATCACTCCTCCGTCACCCCTTCTGGTGATGATGTTATCCAAGGTATAATTCTAGAAACCCATCCATTCATCACCACGCCATTTGTAGTCAGAGACACGAATACATTCACCCATCCCTCCTCCTCCTACCGCAGCCTGAGAAGGAACTTGATAGGCATCCACCTCTGCAACTGCAAAATCGTGCAACCCGGGGAAGGTGGCAAAGCCCCAACAAGAAAGAGGGGGAAAACCTCTCTTCTAGCGGATCTTGAGGAAGAAGCTAAGGCGATGGGCAACTCCACCCTTAATGAACCTAATCAATGAGAGCCCTAGTTTGGAACACACAGGGTATCTATGATAATGATACCCAGATCCATGTAAAGCACCTTGCTCAGAAGTACAATATTCAAGTTGTTTGTCTCTTGGAGCCCAGATGCAGCGGAAACAAAGCTTTGGGCATCATCAAGAAGTTAGGCTTTCCCCACTCCCATAGAGTGGACGTTGTAGGCTTTTCTAGTGGTATCTGGGTCCTCTGGAGACAGGGACCATTCATCGACATTCTCCTCTCTCATAAGTAATTCATTCACTGCAACATTGATAATGTGCTCTATACATTTGTGTATGCTAGCACCACTAGGAGGGGCAGATAATTCCTCTAGAACAAGCTGCAGGACATGGCCCCCACTGTCTATTTGCCTTGGATTGTCGTTGGGGATTTTAATGTAGTCATGTTCCCGTCTGAGAAATTTGGAAGCTCTACCTTCGACAGCAGCAATAGTAGGGACTTCATTAAAGCTGCTGAGGCTTGTGTACTATACGACCTAGGGGCGAGTGGTGCCCGCACCACTTTCAGGAGGGGGCTTCTTCACAAGAGACTGGATAGAGGACTTGGCAATCAGTTGTGGATCGACCAAGCCAACCCCAGTTCGGTGCAAGTGCTGGAGCGGATGAACTCTGACCATGCACCGCTCATGACGACAGACTCCATGCCCACATGACAACAGCTTGCCAGGTAGCACCGCACCTTAGTGCGCTGGGACACTCTTCCTTCCTTCCCCTTGTTCCTCTGTCAGAACTGGCCTAGCGCGGCGTCATTGGGAGAAGAGACATCCATCTTCTTGGCCAAAGCATGTGAGTGGGATCTCTCAAACAAGAAGGATGAACGGTGAGACAAAGAGCGCATCTCCAACAAGATAAGATGGAACCAACTTCAGTTGGCTCTCTCCTACGACCCGAGGATTGCCGAAGACACCATCACCTTGCAATCACAGCTAGACCAGCTTCTTCGAGGGAGGAGGCAGAGTGGCAACAAAAGGTGCATTGCAACTGGATCAGATTATGGGACAATAACACACGTTGTTTTCACTCCATTACTAAAGCACAGAGACCGAAGAACAAAATCACCAGACTTAAAGATGCATCTGGAACAATGATTGGAGATGAGCAAGCAATGAAAACCCTTGTTCTTTCTTTTTTTCTCTAACGTCTACCAAGATCCCGATGCAGGGGCTAGGCTTGCTCAGTTCCAGGCATTTCCCAACACCTTCTTGCCTCTCACAGAATCCCAACAGCATGCTATGGAGAAGACTCCAGACCCCATAGAAATCTTGCACGTGCTAAAATCTATGCCCCCCTCAAGGCACCAGGCCCAGATGGGGTGGATGCATCCTTCTTGTTGAATCACTGGAATTTTCTTCATCATTAGCTTTGTGCGTTCATCAAAAGCCCATTTGTGGGTGATGTCTTACCCCCAGAGGCAGCACATTTGCAGCTTACTCTCATCCCTAAAGTCCCCCACCAAAAAACGTGCTCGCATCTCAGACCCATCTCGCTCAACAACGTCTGCACCAAGCTGCTCTAAAAGGTGATCGCTCTGCGCCTCAAGCCTTATCTACAAGATTGGATATTGCCATTTCAGTCAAGCTTTGTTCCTGGGAGACGCATTGGTGACAACATAGCCTTAAAAATTTATAATAAATATGAAACTATAATTTTTTCAATTCACAAACAAGCACATGATTGAATAAAATTTCCATCAAACCTTGAAAAAAAAACTCGCAATAAATTTAATAAATAATCAATCATCCTTACAAAGATTCAATAATGCAAAGTAGTGAGCACACACTCTAGAATCAAATTGAAAATTAACTACAAAAGTTTCACACATTGGTCTATGCTAAAGAATAGATGTCTCCCCCTCATATCACATAATTTTTTGTGAGCCCAAGAACACAAATCACCTACTAATTTTGGACCTTGTTGATCCCTTATTGTTTGAATCAACGACCAATATACTTCAAATAATATTAAAAATATATGTCAAATATATCAAAATATTGTCATTTATTCAATTTATTTAGAAATTGAAACAGACTAAAATAATATATTGATAAGTATCTTACACATTCATGAATATTTTTAATTCTCACATCAATGATGCATCTCATGTAATTTAGCACATAATACCCACAATATGTGTTGTTTGGCTACTTTGGACACTATATAAAATAAATATTACATAAATCAAAATAACATTCTGATGTGCTAATGGTTCAAGAGTATTTTAACATATTTTCTCGAACCACTACATTTATTCAACCAAGAGTGATAAACTATGAGATTAACCTTACATCTTGAACATTGCATATATAATTAAAATTTTTAAATGTTCCCATAAGTTCCTCGACCTTTAGAATGGTCTTTAGGTTCAATAGTAATATATTCAAGAGGACATCTCAATTCCACTTTGAGTCAATTTTCTTAGCATCAAAATAACATCTTTGTTTGAAGTAAATTACCAAGTAGTACGTCTAAATGCATAATGGAGAGAGAATGAGAGTGGGTATTAAACGGTAGTGTATTTTTCAGTAATAACCGAAAAAAATCTTGTCTTACCTTGGAAAATGAAATAGACCAATAAGACATTCCATTGGTAATACATTATAGCATTCAAAATATACAAATTCAGTGAAAAGAATTGTTAACTTTTTATATAAGGGAAACTATGAAAGAAACAACAAATAGAATAGGAGAGATAATAGTACCCAAAAGAAGGGTGAAAACTATGAAAGAAACATCAAATAGAATAGGAGAGATCGTAATACTCAAAGCGCCTTGGACTGCGTATGCAACATAATGGGGTCCTTTCCTTGGATTAAATAGTAGTACGAGCATCAAACTGAGACCTCGTTCAGAGATGGAGATTTTAATTTAGTCAGTAACTCACTCAGAATGGTGATGTTAACAATGAATTTTCTTCAAAAGATAGTTATTTCATCATATGAGTTGATGACCTACCAGATTAACCCTCATCTAAGGGGGTGGATAATGGCACTTTTTGGGGCTTCTCTATCAATAATAGGATCTATAGTTTGCTTGCACTTAAGCAACCTCCCCAACAATGATACCTCCAACCAGCTTCATTGAAACATGCATCTAGAGAAGAACTTGTCTCGTTAGTTCTGCAAGATCTTGGCAAAACACAAGTTACCCCAGATTGAAAATAAAAGGAAGAAAAGTGGTTATATCATTTTAAGGTACCAGTCTAGATCATGTTCCACTCATACACCTTCATCCGATTATGTCTCAAGATCCATTTGACCTTGCATTGGTATTTCTATATGGGGAACACACCATTGCAGTCGGGTTGGCATGGATATATGAATAACGAAGGAGAGGTGTTGGAGATTAGTTTATACTGAAAAAATGAAAGTAAGGAAGATACAGGAGATAGGATAATAGGCAGCGAAAAGGGTAGAGATAGGAGGTGATAATAGGAAAGTTGTTGGGGGGGAAGCAAGACATGCATGAGTGGGGAGTTATGGAGAGTAGAGGACAGAGAGAGAAGCAACTTTTTTGAAAGTGAAAATCTATGGCGAGCAGGGTAATTATAGAAAGAGTGATGGAGATTGAGTGGAATTCTGAATAGAGTGGGGAAACTATTGTAGAGAGAGAGTGAGAAAAATGAATCATTTAGGAATGATAATTTAAATACAGTAAAATAATAACAATTAATAAGACATGGGAAAAGATAGTAAACAATGTTTGGAATATGCATTGTATTAATTTGTGGAATGTGTATACATGGCAAATAGTAAACCACTTAGTTTTATATGAAGTTTATAAACTTTTTACTTTTGACAAATTTGTCTTGTATACTAAAAAAAGTTATTGAAAAGTAAAAGACAATGTAACATTTTAAAAACCATGAAAGGATAGACAAAATAAACAATAAAGTGGGGATGTAACTGATGATAGTGTAAACCTATTCATCAAGATATATTTAGATGATGTGTGGTTGCTACGTTGGTAATATGATTGATTATGAAGAGAGGAATGAACTAAAATAGGAATGACATTTGCAGTGTGTAGTTATGGTCAGAGGGGAGAATAGGAAAAGAAAGGAAGGGGGACTAAAGTAGTCGTGAACGTGTTAATTGATTGGCATGTAACTTATGTTTTTGGTAGAAAAATATATACATGTATCATATATTGATGTGTATGATTCATGTAGGGTTAATCATTTATTATAATATAATATCATATATGGGCAGTGGAGGATCCAACTCCTAAATGGGAGGGGGGTACCTATAAAAACAATGTTAAGTATTTATGTAACATATATATTATTTTTAGTTTAGATAAAAAGTAGATACCACTTCAATTATCACCATGAGACAAATGGAGCATCGACATGTTATTTATATATTTACTTGGATTCAGAGAGGAAAATAGATGGATCTTAGATAAATCAAAAAGGAGGTTGAAGACAGCTCACCACATTGTGGAGTACTTAATTTGAGATCTGATTAAAATAATCGCCTATGTATATCTATTATTGCAAATGATTATGCATACTACAACATTCTACATATGCTTAGGACTTTTTTACAATTAATATGAGTTTGAAATGACAACCAATGACATTGAAAACATTTAATTTTTTGTATCATACCAACCATTTTCATAAATTATTTTCCACATATATATAGGTTGTTTCAAAAAAACCACATAAGTTTAATGTTCAATATTGAGTGTGTGGATTATTATTATTATTTTTAGATCACACAAGTAACTTCCTACATGATGAGTTTGATAAGTCAAGTAATTAAAAAGTAACATAAAGTTAAGAAAATTGAACATATAAACAATATCACATGGCAATTATTATTATTATTATATATAAATCATGAAAACAATACTATAGTAATTTAAAGTTAAATGAAGATACTTATGATGGTGTTAAACTTATTAATTGATTTTACCAAATAAACTAATAAATGTTACGAAAATTTATTGTTCACTAAGTTATATAAAAAGTTAAAGACTTATTTCTATATTGTGTTGGAAATTAAGAAAATATCAAAATTTGTTATCTTTGAATTATAATGAAATACTATTTATAGAAGTATAACTTGCAAATAGAAGTATAATTTTAAGGTTTAACTCAATAATGATACATGATTTATGTTATTTAAAAAAATATTTATTTATGTATAAAAATTCAAAAAGTATATATTGTAAAAATATTATTACAAATTTATTGTGACACCATGTACTACTAAGAAGTATCATATTTCATTTGACTTTACCTTTCATATCATGCATGACACCTATAATAGAAAAGAATCCACATACATCATTTGCACAAGTAAAATATACACCCATAGAACTATGTACTTGTTATATTTTTATATATTCAATTGTTTCTACATAGTATAACAAAATTTGACATTTCATGAAGTATATAATTAATTATAGATATTGGATTTTTTGTTTCCTGATTACCAATGTACTTGCTATTTTTGTTAGACGCTAAATTATTTATGTATTATAAAAAGTATTTGGTATTTATAATGTATATAATTAAATATAGATATCCATTTTTGTTCCCTCATTACACATATAACTATGTACTTGCTATATTTTTTATATATTTAATTTTTAAAAATAGTTTTCATTTCATAAAGTATATTTTGAATTATTAAGATAAATTTTGCATTTAATTAATACAAAAATTAGTGCAAACTATTAGTTAGCAAGTTGACATTAATGTATTTTATATTGATATAGTTGTTCATATATTAAATAAAAAAATTAAAATTTGTTAAGTATGAAATATTGAGATATATTTATAAAAATTTAAAAAAGTTAATGATTTTTATAAAATTTATCCGAATTGAATGCTTTTTTAAATTGTTGGGGGAAACCCACCTCCTAGGAGGAGGCCCAGATAGAAGGATGGTAAACCCGGGAGGTCCGTGCGTCCACACACTGGTATCTCAATAAGTCGCAATAAAGGCAGGTTGACGCTATAGAAAATTTACTTCTGAGCAACACTTCCAATGGGAGTCGAACCTGGGACCTTTCGTGAGAGGCCTTGAGCTGTGACTAGTTGGGCTACTACTCATCAGCTAATTTATTTATTTTTCACTCTTTAGTTAGAATCATAGAGGACGTGGAGGCGATCGTAGCGGCGATTGGAGGTACCCAGAGGACGACAGCGATGGGGGGGCCGATGAGGAGACCCCATGCCATCCCGTTAGGAGTGAAAGGCATCCATCTCCAGTTTGCAACCTCTAGATACATGCCACAAGTGGTCTCTGGATGCACTGGAAATGCCATGGAGGTTGACAACACAGAACCCTACCTTCCCACCTCTGCAAGGACAGAACGCGGACTCCACACAACCCCCCCCCCCCCCCCCCCCCCGCGGATGTCCTACAACGACTCGGATGACTGTGATGAACCACGACTTCATCAAGATCGACGTAGATGACTGTGACATCTCACATTCATCCAATGACATCGTCGTATCCGTTGAAGATGGTTACCCCTCCTTCACGCTACAACAGAAAGCGAGGGACGAGCTCCTGAAACCATGGCAGTTTGTTGTGGCAGTCAATCTGTTATCGAAAGGAATTAGGTATCTAACCCTAAGGGACAAGATTAAGTCCGTATGGAAACCTCGCAGCGGCTTTAATCTCATTGACCTAGCCAATGATTTCTTCATTGTTCAACTGCAACATGAGGATGATTACGTCCGTGCCCTAACCGGGGGACCATGGCCCATCTTTGAGTCCTACCTCACCGTGCACAGATGGAACCCCGACTTCTCTCTAGAATCAACGACACCTCCCAATATTGTGGCATAGATCCAGATACCTAACCTGCCAATTCATTTATACCAAGGAGTTCTCCTTTCTAGCATTGGAGACCGCATCAGCAAGACAATCAAGGTAGATCCCAACACGTTGATGCGACGACACATCCATTTTGCGAGAATTGCAGTCGAGATCGACCTATCAAAGCCCCTCACCCCACTGATATTGATAGAGGGGAACATATATCGGGTGGAATATGAGAACATCCCGTTCATCTGTCTCTACTGCAGGCGTGCCTGCCACATTGAGAACGACTGTTTGAAACGGATAGCCGACGAAAACGCGGCACGCCAGGAAAACGTGGAATCGGGCACTGTCATCCCGACTCCTCCCCTGCATGTGCAAGGTTTCTCAGACCACATCCATGCTCATCTGACACTGAGGAAACCAATGAAGCCACTGCCGCCCAACCAAAAGACTTCGCAGAACCAAACCAATCACTACCAATCCCTAGAAGACTAAGACTAAGACATGGTCCTTGAAGTTGTTTATGTAGACTCCCTGGCTGAGCGGGTCACTAACGACATTGACTGGAGCCCCAGGAAGAAGATTGACAGATTAGCCAAGAAGCCAGACATCCCACTTGAAAGGCCTTCTCAGCATCGCGCTACACCTGTGGCTCGCACGGCCACAGTGGCTCAATCCGAGGGAGCAGCCGTCGCACCTCAATCCCCGAATCACACCTCCATCACCCCTTTTGGCGATGATGTTATCCAAGGTAGAATTCCAGAAACCCATCCATTCATCACCACACCATTTGTAGTCGGCGACACGAATACATTCACCCATTCCTCCTCCTCCTACCGCAGCCCGAGAGGGAACTCGATAGGCATCCACCTCTGCAACTACAAAATCATGCAATCCGGGGAAGGTGGCAAAGCCCCAATAAGAAAGAGGGGGAAAACCTCTCTTCTACCGGATCTTGAGGAAGAAGCTAAGGGGATGGGCAACTCCACCCTTAATGAACCTGATCAATGAGAGCCCTGGTTTGGAACACACAGGGTATTTGTGATAATGATACCCAGATCCATGTAAATCACCTTGCTCAAAAGTACAATATTCAAGTTGTTTGTCTCATGGAGCCCAGATGCAGCAGCAACAAAACTCTGGGCATCATCAAGAAGTTAGGCTTTCCCCACTCCCATAGAGTGGATATTGTAGGCTTTTCTAGTGACATCTGGGTCCTCTGGAGGTAGGGACCAGTCGTCGAGATTATCCTCTCTCATAATAAATTCATTCACTACAACATTGCTAGTGTTCTCTATACCTTTGTGTATGCTAGCACCACTAGGAGGGGCAGACAATTCCTCTGGAACAAGTTGTGGGACATGGCCCCCACTGTCTGTCTGCCTTGGATTGTCGTTGGGGATTTTAATGTAGTCATGTTCCCGTATGAGAAATTCGGAAGCTCTACCTTCGACAGCAGCAATAGTAGGGACTCCATTGATGCTGTTGAGGATTGTGTACTATATGACCTAGGGACGAGCGACGCCCGCAGCACTTTCAGGAGGGGGCTTCTTCACGAGTGACTGGATAGAGGACTTGGCAATCAGTTGTGGATCGACCAAGCCAACCCTAGTTCGGTGCAAGTGCTGGAGCGGATGCACTCTGACCATCCACCGCTCATGACGACAAACTCCATGCCCACACAACAACAGCTTGCCAGGCAGCATCACACCTTGGTGCGCTGGGACACTCTTTGTAACATCCCAAGATTGAGGCCTCGGATAACATGATCTTAAAAGGAATGATTGGACTACCCATATCACCAATGTGCACCTCATTTTCTGGGAGTCCATAACTAAATGAACTCCATAGTTAAGCATGCTCAACTTGGAGTAGTACTAGGATGGGTGACCTGTCAAGAAGTTGATCATGGCTTGCGTGTGAGTGATGAAAAAGCACACAGTTAAGGCTAGTGGTTGTTTGTGGGGCCAGTCACCATTCCTGAAACCCTACTAGAGCCTTGGGCAGTGGGCGCAAGCATTACAAATGGTATCAGAGAAGACACCATGAGACAAGTGTGAGGACCACACCGTACCTAAAAAAGAACAAGTGCAAGTACACAAAAGTGACTACACTTGAGGGAGGATGTTAGAATAGTCTCATACCGCTGAACTCTGGGGAGTAAGGTGTGTGGTCCCTTCACTCAATGCCAATTGGTTTTGGGTTGAATACCACACATTCTAAAATGGTATCAGAGCCATAACCCCTCCAGTAGGTGGGGCCCATATGGGCATGTGACATGCCAGTCTTGAGCCGTGCGGTCCAAGCATGTAGAAAAGGGTTGTCCATGGTTGACATAGCCACCCTTGTACTGGTATTCCGTGATCGGGAGTTGGGTGTCCATGGGCCATTATGGGTCTGCGCTGAAATGGGGTCAGATTATGAGGCCATATAGTTAACATTTGACGAGGACGTCAAGAGTCTAAGTAGGGGAGATTGTAACATCCCAGGATTTGAGGCCTCAATTAACATGATATTAAAAAGAATGATTGGACTACCCATATCACCAAGGTGCACCTCCTTTTCCAGGAATCCATAACTAAAGAACTCCATAGTAAAGCATGCTCAACTTGGAGTAGTACTAGGATGGGTGACCAGTCAGGAAGTTGATCCTGGCTTGCGTGTGAGTGATGAAAAAGCATGTAGTTAAGGCTAGTGGTGGTTTGTGGGGCCAGTCATCATTCCTGAAACCCTACTAGAGCCTTGGGCAGTGGGCCCAAGCATTACATTCTTCCTTCCTTCCCCTTATTCCTCCGCCAGAACTGGCCTAGTGCGGCGTCGTTGGGAGAAGCGACATCCATCTTCTTGGCCAAAGCATGTGAGTGGGATCTCTCAAACAAGAAGGCTGAACGGTGAGACAAAGACTGTGTCTCCACCAAGATAAGATGGAACCAACATCAGCTGGCTCTCTCCTTTGACCCGAGGATTTCCCAAGACACCATCGCCTTGCAATCATAGCTAGACCAACTTCTTCACAGGGAGGAGGCAGAGTGGCAACAAAAGGCGCATTACAACTGGATCAGATTGGGGGACAATAACACGCATTATTTTAACTCCATTACCAAAGCACAGGGACCGAAGAACAAAATCACCAGACTTAAAGATGCATCTGGAACATGGATTGAAGATGAGCAAGCAATGAAAACCCTTGTTCTTTCTTTTTTCTCTAACGTCTACCAAGATCCCTATGCAGGGGCTAGGCTTGCTCAATGCCAGACATTTCCCGACACCTTCTTGCCTCTCATAGAATCCTAGAACCATGCTATGGAGAAGACTCCAGACCCCATAGAAATCTTGCACGTGCTGAAATCTATGCCCCCCTCAAGGCACCAAGCCCAGATGGGGTGGACGCATCCTTCTTGTTGAATCACTAGAATTTTCTTCATCATCAGCTTTGTGCATTCATCAAAAGCCCATTTGTGGGTGATGGCTTACCCCTAGAGGCAGCACATTGGCAACTTACTCTCATCCCTAAAGTCCCCACCCAGAAACATGCTCGCATCTTAGACCCATCTCGCTCAACAATGTCTGAACCAAGCTGCTCTCGAAGGTGATCACTCTACGCCTCAAGCCTTATCTACAAGATTGGATATTGCCATTTCAGTCAACCTTTGTTCCTGGGAGACGCATTGGTGACAACATAGCCTTAGTTCAAGAGGTCGTCCACTCCATGGAATCTCGCACAAGTTGCAAGCAGCTCTTCGCCTTGAAGTTGGACCTAGTCAAGGCTTTTGAGAAGCTCAGTTGGCCGTTCATTGACGATACACTCGTCAGGACTACTATACCCTGCAACATCATACACATCATCCTCCAGATAATCAGAACAGGCACCACCTCAGTTCAATGGCATGGGGAGTCGATTGGCACCTTCACACCTTCCTACAGAGTAAAACAAGGAGACCCATTGTCGCCATACATTTTTGTTCTTTGCTTGGAATGGTTTAGCCAGATGATTGAAGTTGAAGTCTCAATGGGTAACTGGAAACCAGCTACCATCTCTAGAGAGAAGCTAGCCTTCACTCATGCAAGTTTCCCCGATGACATCATTTTCTTTGGGCAGCTTCTATGGAGCAAGCAGCCACTACTAGGCGCTGCCTCCGGAAGTTCAGAGAAGCCTATGGTATCATTCTATCTACCACAAAGTCTTCTATCTTCTACTCCTTCAATACTCCCTGCACCATTAGAAGACGTATCTGCAGAATGCTTTCTATCCAAGAAACTTCATATTTGGGACACCATCTTGGAGTGCCCATAATCCACCGCCGGAAAGGAAAGGAACACTTCCAACATCTTGTAGGGAACTTCCATCAACAAATCAAATCATGGCAAAACAACTACATGTCCGTTGTTGGTCAGGTAATGCTAGCCAAGTCAGTCCTTCTTTCTATGGCATGTTACACAATGCAATCTATCAAAATACCCTTGTCTATTTGTGACAAAATCGATCAGATTACCCAAAACTTCATATGGAAAGGAAGTGCCTCAAGAGGCCTCAACATGGTTGCATGGAATGTGTTAACTATACCAAAACACAGAGGTGGATTGGGAATCAAGGAAGCTGTGACATTCAACAAGGCTCTTCTCATGAAGTTGGCATGGACCTACATCCAGTACTCACCAACGTCTCCTTGGGTAGCACTAATGAAGGCCAAATACAATCAGAACGGGTGGTTGAGCAATGTGGGTTCTCATTCTTGGAGGAGCATCAAGTCCCTAATCCCCCTGGTGATGAACAACATTAGGAAATTGGCCATCTCTAGCGAATCCACCTCTATCTGGAATGATGCATGGATAGGAGAAGGAAACCTCCCAGAGCTTAAAGCTCATCAACTCATCCCGGAGGAGCTGTAGGACCTCAAAGTTGCTTCTCTCATCCTAGACTCAGGCTCTTGGGATGAAAGCTTCCTCAATTACTGGTTCAACAAGGATACGACAAATACTATTAAGTATATGTCCACTCTTAACTGCTGTATAGGGCATGACGCCTATGTTTGGAATCTCACCCACGATGGCACCTTCTCTACCAATTCAGCATTCAAACTCCTAATGGACATGCCAACGAAAAACTTCAAGTCATTCGCTATTATTTGGAAGTTGTTGCTTTCTCACCAAATGAAATTTGATCTCTGGATCATCTATAGAGATCATTTTCTCACTAATGATTTGCGTTTATAGAGGAAAATGATGGAGGACCCCTCATGCTCGTGTTGCCATGCACCCTCTGAGGATTGCCTTCATGTTTTGTGAGACTATGTCACAGCGAAAACGGTCTGGGAGGGTATCGACCCACCACTCAGCCTAGACTTCTTCTCAGCTTCTTCACCGGACGAATGGATCAACTTCAACCTTGGAAAACCTAGTCATATACAGGGATGGGCAACCATCTTCCCGGTGGCTTGCTGGTACATATGGAAGAACTGTAATTCCCTCACTTTTGAGAACAAAGAGATCCCGCCCAATGTTCTAGCAACTATGTGTCAAAAGCTGAAGCAGCAACAATTGAGGAAGCAATGAACCAAGACAACGCCAAGGGACTCACGAGTGCACGGCCGGCCACGGAACCCTTGACGCTCCATGCAACATCAACCATCATTCACGAAAACACAGCCATAGCGGCACACACTTTCACCAAAGCAATATGCATTGTTGCACGTGACATGAAAGGCAGTTGGCTCATCGGCAGCGCCTCCTTGTCCAAGGGTTGCAGTGCCCAAGATGGAGAACTTCAAGCCGTGCGAGCAGGTGCCTTGCTATCTCTCTGATCCCAACTCAGTAATGTCAACATCATTACAGACTCCAAGTTGGTTTCCCTTTGGATACCCAATGTTGTGCCAAACCCGATCAAGTTCTTGCTGATGGTTCGTGAAATTCAAGGACTCCTGATGTTGCATCAAGAGCTCAAGGTTGTCTACCGTCTGAGAAACCAAAACAAGCTCTGTGACCATCTCGCCAAGATGTTCCTCAAGCATCCAGAAAGACATCAGGTATGGCATCTATGCCAGGGACCAGCTGTGACAACTTATCTGGACGATATTAATGCTTTCCATCAACTTTCTCTGATCTCTAGTGTTAGCTCTATGTAATCAGCGTTAGCTGATATTTTCCCAAAAAAAGTAATGACATAATTTATGAAAGAAAGTTTACATACTTTGTAAACAGACTAAAAATGTATGAAGCAAATAACACATAATTTAAATATTTACTTTGATACCATGCTAAATATACACAATATATATATGTCAAAAAAAATCAAAATTGGAGGGGGAGCATGTGCCCCTGCTTGACCCCCTCTGGTGCTGCCATTATAGGGTTGTTAAAAAAATTGAAGGACTTAATTACATGTTCATGGTTACTTGGTGTTAGGTTGACCGATCATATTTTGAAATTGATAAAGGTGTGAGGTATGGCTAATAACGGGACCGATTGCGTGTTAGAGTGAGGCAGAGGAAAGATGAATAAGAGGGGAACATATGACATATTCATCACTTCAATTAAAAAAAGGAAGTCAAGGTAGTCGGAAGATTGTGTATTGTTGTATTAAGGTTGACACATGTGATAATACAATAGGTTGCAGTCTATTTTGTAATAATAGTATATAATAACAAGTCGGAGTCAGTTGTATGACCTTGTTATATGACAATAGGTTACATCATGTTTGTGATTGTCATCTATTACAACGTGTAGCTATTACAAAAGGTAAACTCATATTGTGTGAATATGGTATATTACAATGGGTTAGTCTATGTTGTGTAATGATGGTCTATTACAATGATTTGTCATGTGTGTCTATTACAATGGGTCACAACATGTTGTGTAATTATAGTATATATAACAACATGTCCGATTATATGGTGTGATCTTGGTATATAACAACGGGGTTCAACATATTGTGTTATGTAGTCTATTACAACATGTACCTATTATAATAGGTGAATGCATGTTGTGTGATTATGATATATCACAATAGGTTAGTCTATGTTGTTTAATGATGGCCTGTTACAAAATGTTATCATCTATGGCTATTATATCGGGTCACAATATCTTGTGTAATTAAGGTGTTTTACAATAAGTTTGAGTATATTGTCATACTACAATCTATTACAACAATTTAGCACATGTTGTAGTATCACATATACTACAGCATGTTTGGCATGTTTTAAATAACTTGTGTTGTATAAAATATACAATATACAACACACAAATAGGCATGTTGTGATAAGTATGCTAACTATAACACAACCAACAAAACTGTTCTGTTTACCTATTGTAAAAAGCATTTTTTGTAGTAGTATTTCCTTCTTAACTGGAAAATAATGTTTTTTCTTTTTATTGGAAAGAGACTCCTTGTTTTTCTTTTTATGTGTACAAAACTACTTATGTGATCGTATATGACTAAGAACAAGATGTGGGGCATTGAGAGAGTTATAAATAAGTTGTTGGTCATTACAATTAAACACACAAAAACAAAATAACAACTACCACCAATCACATGTGAGAAAAACCCTACCCTAGAAACATGTCTTGCCTCTATTGTCACTCCATGATTGTGTGGTAGAAATTCTTCTCATGTGAAAAGCTTGTCTTTCCTTCCTTCTCTCATAGACACCATATATTGGATGGTGGTTCCTACCATTGTTGGCCTACACTAGTAGTGCACCATATCCATCGTCAATGATGTTCTTTAGCTATAGGTTCATGACCAAATGGATTGGAAGAACGATGTTCATCTAGGAGGATTGTGAGCCACTGATTTCTTTAAGTAATATGTCCCATTGCTCGAGGGACGATCGGGAGTTCCTAACTCTATTTATTTTTTATTCTCATACTACGTGTGTTCTATATATTTCAAGTCTAGCCTTAAATTTTTAATTACTATTGCAACTATTGTAACTACATGTAACAACATAAAAACATATATCATATAGTCTTAATAAATCACCTCATATCGTTATTTAATAATACTAGACCTTGGTTTTGGTAAAAAAATGACACATCCAACATGCATAAAAATATACTGATACTAACTGTGCCCATTGGCTATGTAGATAATTTGGATGAATATTGTGAGTTTTGATAAGGTTTTAGAAGAGGATGAACCTAAACCAGATAAAATGATCCCTGACATCACAAAATTAATTGTAAATTGGAAGAAAACTTATAAGACATGCTAGAGGTTAATTTTGTATGTTATAAATAACAAATTGTATGAATCATACTCTAAGCCGCATGGTACTACTTCTAAGGCTTCATGTGAGAATTAGAAAAGAAATATAATGTGGAAAATCAGGTGGTTGAAAAGTGTTGTGTTTCGAAGTTTCTATAGTTTCAAATGGTTGAGGGCAAGTTTGGACCAAACTAATGACTTTCAAATCCTATGTCATGATCTCTAAGATGTGAGCATGTAATTTCCTAAGAAAATTGTTGTCATGCCTATTACAAAGAAATTCCCAAAATGTTAGGAGTCATTTGGTGTGAGTCTCTAGCACCGCAAAGGAGACATGTCAATAAATGATCTAATGAGGAACATCAACATACAAGAAGAGTACTTGAAAGAGAATAATGTCAAGTTACTTACTGATTTAAACCTAAATGTTAGTGTTACTATTGCTAAAGACAATGATAATAAATCAAATAATATACATATATCTAAGGCTAAGATTGAGAAGAAATAAAAAACTATATGTTGTTGGATATATGGATAGGTTGGCCACTGTATCAAGGATTGTCCTTCAAAAATGGAAAAGAAAGCTATAACGTTTGCAACTTAGGAGGCTATAGTCAACATGATGATTGCATTCTTGAACTTCAGTGATGGGTATGTTTCTATAAAACATGAATTCTTTTCCTTACTAGACAATTTACATTGGGGCTAATGTACATGCTTGTATTGACAAGTCCCAATCTATGTAAAAGTCAAAGGCGAAAGACATCTAGACTTGAAGTTTCATTTGCAGAAGGTTTCAAACTTAAAGGAGTCAGACATTTTCTATCCATTTATCACAATATCCTTAATAGTGCAATTCTTGGTAATGATGGTTTAGAATAAACTACATATGTAATAATGCAATTATTACTCATCTTCATTACTCTTTATTTTTTGTCAAGGGGTATTTATGTGACTTGGACAATCTCTTTAAGATTATTGTCGAATTCAATTTTGAATTTTATTGATAGTGGTTATGTTTGAATTTTGTAAATACTGACATACATCATAGTGATTTGGGACATGTTAATATTGGTTCAATAAAATGAATGATTAATCAAGATTTAATTCCTAAATCTTGCATTAATTATAGTTGAGGTGAGATTTTTGTACAAACTAAATTACTTAGAAAACCATTTCATTATGTGAATAGGAATTTTGATATTCTTGATTTAATACACACTAACATCTATGCGTTAATGGGATTGCCACTCACTAGTACATCTTAGACCTCTGGTGTCACTTTTCTTAACATCATATAAAACTGACTCTACATGCCTATATCGTTGGTTGGTAAAGGACAAATGTCACTATTGATTAAGTCTTGCTTATTAAGAAAAAACATGAGTACAACTTCTATTACAACTGTGAAATTCATTTTTAGGAGAAATTTTTGAAATGGACATTTAACATTAGTTGCATAGAAACTGATGACGCAACCCTTTCTAAGAAATAAATTTAGCCTCCACCAATCCTTTGTTGTTTGTTTTATCAATAAAACCTAACTTTATATGTCAGATCCACTGTGGAAAATTTTACCTCATGAAAGCATTTGGTGTAAGTCCTTCCTACAGAATTGACGATATTAGGTCCCACCATTTGCACCGTAAAAAACTTTCCCCAAGGACCAAATTGGGTCATGTCATCGGTTCTTTTTTTGAAAACTGACGAAACATGTCTTAGTGAGGTTGACATGTTTTTAAGAGATAAAGACGTCTTTCATCAGTTTCTAGGTGTCCAACCAATGATAGAATGTAACCTCTATCATGGGTTTTTAAGAAGGAACTAACAACTAAGTCCATAGTGAGGTTGACATTTTTATTAGGGATAATGACATTTGTCATCAATTGTTAGGTGTCTAGTGACAATAGAGTGTAACCTGTATCGTCGGTTTTTAGGAATGAACTGACGATTAAGGTCTTAGTCATCGGTTTTTTGAACAACCGACGACTAATTTCGGCTTAACAACACCGGAGAAACTTTGTTTCCCACATTCTCTATTTCATCTCACGATCATGTATTTACTTGTTGTAAGGACCCTGACCTGCGTTTAGGGTTTACCCTGTTTGTTTTGCTTAATCTTGGTGTTGTGGTGCTTGCTAATCACCTTTAAGTTGTGATTAGGGTTTTGCTATGCTTTGTTGAGAGTTGAGGGGGCTACTTGCAAATAACCCAAGTTTAGGGTTTTGTGTGCAAGTTGGACATCTTGTGAGATGTTTTCCCCTCTTTGCTTCCTCTAGGGTTGAGAGGAAGGCCTGGGCTTGTTGTTTGAGTTCTTCAGGCCTGAGTTGAGCTTGTTTGGGCCTTGAGGTGCCTTGGTTGGGCTTGCCTGAGCCTTATGTCGGCCAGGACCTACTCTGTGTTGCCCAGCAAGAGCTGTTGCTTGTGTCACCCATGTGGCTTGACCTTGGTTGGTGACACTTGGTGCCTATCTTGGACAAGTGTCTTAGACCTTGCATGTGGTGTCTTGAACCCTAGGACAAGTGTTCCTTGGGTGGGCGACACATTGCATGGTTGTACCTTGGTTTCTCCTCCCCTTCTTTCTATATAAGCAACTCTTCTCCTTACCTTAGTCTCCTTTGCTCTTTTGGTCTCCCCTCCACCTTGAGTGCACGATATCCCTCTCCATCTTGCTTGGGTTGGCCGATACACTTCCTTGGTGAAGCAGTGGTGGCCGGTACACCTTCTTGGATCATCTTGGTGGACGATATCCCTTGCAGCTTGAAGTGCTTCTTCTTCCTTGCTTCAAGGCGAGTTTCATATCTTCTAACCCTAATTTCTTTACCTCTAGCTATGATCTTGTTGCATGTTAGTAGCTTAGCCTGGCTCCTTGCTTTTGTACCTGGCTTGAGTTCCCTTGGTGGCCAATATGCCCTTAGGGTTAGGGTTCCTAGTGATCTAGGGTTTGTGATGCTTTGAGTTAGAGGTTGATGGTGACCATGTGTTGGGCGATATCCTTCCTTGGTTGGGTATGTTGGGCGATATCCTTCCTTGGTTGGGTATGTTGGGTGATATCCTTCCTTGGTTGGGTATGTTGGGCGATATCCCTCCTTGGTTGGGTGAGTTGGGCGATATCTTTGAGTTGGACGACATGAGTGCCTTGTGTTGGGCGACAGGGAAGGTGTTCTTGGTGATGGGTGATATCCTTGCCCATGTGTTGGGTGATAGGTTGAACTTGTATGGGTTGGCCGACATGGGGACCATGTTGGGCGATATGGTCCTTGTGTTGGTCGACATGATGATCATTTTGGGCGAGATGGTTCCTCTTGAGTTGAACGACACTCTTGTTCTCTTGATGGACGATAGACCTAAGTTTCTCATGGTTGGTTGGTACTGGACGATAGCCATGCATGGTGTGCTGGCCGATATCCATGTTGGCTGACATCCATGGTGGCCGATAGCCAAGGTGGGCGATAACCTAGGTTGGGTGTGTGTGTCGGCCGATAGGCCTTGATGGGTTTTAGTAAGGGTGGTGATGAGTTATAGTGAGGGTTATGTGTTCATATAGTAACGGTCTCATGTACTATGGAAGTGCATGTTTATGCTCAAACGATAATGATGCCTTGCAAACCATAATAATGCTAATGATGTTACAATGATTTTGATCATAATAATGATGGCAATGATATGCGTAAAGTAATCCTTGTACTTAACTGTTAAATGAGAATGGTGATAGTTACACTAGTAGCTTGCATAATAATAATGTTAGTAGTGCTCATGATATCCATGATGATAATGTTGTTGATAACTAAGATGTCAACAGTGTTGGCGATATTAGTTGTGTTGATGAAGGTAATGCCTAACTCATAAGTAAAGGCAAAAATGATGTTAATAATATAATGTGATTAATGGTTACTTAATGATAGAAATAATAATGATGATAGTGGATGGTGATGATAATGACAAGTGGTAGCAATAGTGTTTTCTCTGTATACTAAACATGACTTTATATTATAAATGGGATACCTTGATTGTTTGTATAATCTTGAGATAAGGGTAGGCAAGATTATGGTATGATGTGCTTAACAAGCTTGATCATCAAATAGTGTAATTTTGATAAATAGATTATCTTGAATGATAGCCCATGACAGTGAGCATATTCCTTATGATTGAATCTATGGTTATTGTGTATCCTAACCATGCAGGTGATGTGTAGCCATGAAAGGGCTATGTGATAGAGGTGATGAGTAACATTACCTTGATAATTGTTCTATGAGATTATATATGTAACGTGTTGGTCCCATGATGATGATGTGAGCCTTGAGAGGCAGTGACAGTATAGGATGAAGGATTGATATCCTATGGTATGTGATGATCCTTGATATGGATCTGGATGGTTGGCAAGAGGCCAAGTGGTAACATGTGATGTTGAATCCTTGAGATGGATCTGGTTGATGAGGTTTCAATAATAATATGATGTTCTTTATTTCCTGTTATATCTTATATGTTATATAACTTGGTTGAATCCTGCAATCCATCTAAAAGATACTAATTAATCACAATGAAATATATCATGTAGGTTGCCCTGGCCATAGATCCGTCATTGTCAGGACTTGGTGATGGTGAAACAGGTTCTCCTACGGGTTAACCTGGAAGCACATATTGTTGAATATGTGTAGGTTGCTCCTAGCCTGAAAATAAGGAGGTAAGAGTGTAACTTCGGTTACAGACTCAAGTACGTATATAGAGCATGGTGAACAGGCCCATGGCTCAGGATATGTGATATGTAGAGCATGAATGTGTTGATGGCTCAGAGCACGGCGATCAGGCCCGTGGCTCAGTTGTACTAGCGCCGAGACCTGTACCAAGGCGGGCTAGAGTGAGGGTAGCCTATGGAGCTGACCCAGTGGCTTAGACCACTATAGCATGTGACTACGGTCCTGCTTGTGTTTTACTCGTGTACTGACCACGAGGTGGGAGGTTGTGGAGTCCGGCTCTTCCATTGACCTTGTATGGCACCAGTCTTGGGCTTCGTAGCCAGATGTTGGATTTGAATGGTACGATTCAAATCCTCGGGGCATAATAACACGTAATACATCCGTTTAGTATTCATTGATTATATCAACTATGAAACATTGGTTGAGGCCTTGTTTGTGTAAATATCTTTGTTGTACCTTTCAGGTTATGTGGCAATCTGTCTTAACTTGATAATCAGGTTATGTAGCTTTACATCTCGTTCTGATAATCATGTTACATAGTGATATATCTTGTCAATCATGTTTCATTGAGAGACATCTGGTTATATGTTTTTGTACAGCTGGTGAGCTTGCCGGTAAGAATAGCTTTGCTATAAATATATACATATATAGACTGCTCTTGTTTTACCTGCTTTTTATTATCTGTTGTTATAGCTTAATCTTTTGAGGTTCTGTAGTTGCGGTGGGAAGTTATGTTTCCCACTGGGGCAATTGTTCAATAGTCTCACTCCGCTGGTTTTCAGGTGGTCAAGGTAGACGTGGTCGTGGTTGTGGTGTTGCGGCCGAGCAGCCCGAAGAGCAGTAGAAGGCAAGCGATGGACATGCTGCTATTTTGGATGTTTTGTAGTAGAGTCTAGAGTCATCCCTGTACTCTCAGGTCCTTGGCAGTGTTTTGACGATGTTTCACGAGGAACGATCGATGATGTTTTGTACATTCCGCTGTAGGCCGGATATGGGCCTTTATGTATATGAACAGGTAGTGAACTCCTGCGATGGATGAACAGCTATTTCAGTAAGCTGTGAACACGTATCAGATCTTGTGTATATATATATGACATGTTTCTGTGCAGGATGAGGACTGGAAAGTAATAGTTTCACAGTTTATCAGTTTTCCGCAATTGGTTTTAATTAACCTGTATTTTCATACTTTGTGGTTATGGTGATTTCCACATGTTTTCGCGTAACACCTCGTTATATGTGTGATAATGGGATGTGTTGCCACAAGTTTTGGTATCAGAGCTTTAGGTTCACTGAGTCTACAGGGATTTAGGACTAGGATGAGTTGTTCTTATGAGTTTTCCAGGTTTTCTTAAAAATCTTCTGCCCTCAGCGGAAGAAAAGTCAAGATGTCTGGAAACCATGAAGAACACGCTGGCGAGAATAGCGATGCTGGTTCAGCTGAAGGACAGGCACATGGAGATCGGGTGCCTGAGGTCCCCCAACCTAACCCAGCCATTCTTGAACATCCTGCTTACCAACAGCTTATGGGGCAGATGATGGCTACGATGAATCTCATGGTTAGGCGATTACCAGTGCCTCCTCCGCGAGCACAGGTTCCCCATGTAGAAGCATCGGGTATTGGAAAGACCTTTGAGCGGCTTCGCCGAGTTGGAGCTTCGGATTATGCTGGAACGGTTGATCCAGCGGATGCAGATCTGTGGATGACAAGTCTCGAGAAGGCTTTTCGGATCCTTGACATCCCTGAAGGAGACAAGGTAAAGCATGTTGTCTACCTTCTGAAAGGTAGTGGTAGTTACTGGTGGACCATAGAAGAAGAGAAGTGGCCTGGTGAGGTGATCTGTTGGGAAGTGTTTCGACGCGAGTTCGTCACCAGGTACTTTCTGAAGATGTATCTGAATGAGAAGGTTAGTCAGTTCGAGAACCTGAGACAAGGAATGATGAACATCACCGAGTATGAAGCTAGGTTTATGGATCTGTTGAGGTTTTGTCCACACATGGCGACAACAGACGAGGAACAGATCAGACGTTTCGAGAAGGGTTTGAGTGTTGAGTTGAAGACCCCGGTGTCTGCGTTGGAAAACCGAGAGCGGTTTGCTACGTTCATAGAATCAGTTCGACGGATCGAGTGGACGGTAAGGGAGAAAAGAGAGTTTATGTCCCTTAAAAGACCTGCTCAGTTTCAAGGAGGAAGGTTTGTCGGCTTTAAGAAGTCTAGGTTTTCGACGCCGTCAGTAATGAGAAGTTCTGGTGTACCATCTTAGTGGTCTCTGAGTAAGGGGAAAGGTTATGTTTCTTCACTGTCTAAGGCACACAGTTCAGCTTCTGTGGCAGTGACAGGGCCAGCTAGGCCACGGTTTGAAGATAGGGCATGCTATCTTTGTGGACAGACCAGACATCTCAAGTCACATTGCCCGAATAGAGATGTTGAAGTGACGCAGCAGCCGAGACAGAGTTTTCAGAGGTCAGAGAAACCACAACCCAGTGGTAGTAGAGGATGTGGACGCGGTCTAGTGTCTCAAGCTGGATCGTCTTCTCAAGGAAGCAGAGGTCGTGGACAGCAAGAAACGGCTCGATTCTATGCCATGAATCAGCCGGAGGCGATAGTCAACCCGCGAGTAGTGACAGGTCAGATGGAGTTATTTCATTCTGATATGTCTTCTTCTTGCTTTATATCTGTCCTGGTTGACCCAGGTGCTACATACTCTTTTATCACCTATAGCATGCTTGAAAACTTTCATTTACCTGTTAGTTATAAGAAGGATAGCTTGTTGTTAGAAACCCCTCTTGATGGTTCCTCTTTGCTTCGAGAAGTGTGTCCATCTTGTGTCTTGTCTTTCTCGGGACATCGTATCCAAGTGGATCTTATTCCACTTGACATGCATGGTTTTGATGTTATCCTTGGGATGGATACCTTAGAGAAGTATAAGGTTGTCTTGGACTGTGTTTCCAAGTAGGATGTGTTTGATGTTGCTGGAGGGAAGTGGATCTTCCAGGGAGACAGGAAGATTCTTCCGACATGTTTGGTATCAACTTTGGTGGAAGACAAGTTGTTACGGCAAGGATGTGAGGCGTTCCTAGCTCACGTGGTGGATACCGTTGTGGTTACCAAGGCGAAGGGTCCTAGTCTTGAGGAGGTATCGATAATTCAGGAGTTTGTAGACGTGTTTCCTGAGGAGTTTCCTGGTGTTCCTCCACCCCGAGAGATTGATTTTGAGATCAATCTGGTTCCTAGAACACATCCAGTTGCAGAGTCAGCGTATAGGATGGCTCCAACAGAGATGGCAGAGTTGAAGAAGCAGTTGCAAGAGTTATTGGAGAAGGGTTTTATCAGACTGAGTACGTCACCATGGGGTGCTCCCGTGTTGTTTGTTAAGAAGGAGGATGGTTCGATGCGGTTGTGTATAGATTACCGGCAGTTGAACAAGGTCACGATCAAGAATAAGTACCCGTTTCCGAGGATAGACGATATGTTTGATCAGTTGCGTGGTGCTACAGTGTTTTCAAAGATCGATCTACGGTCTGGATATCATCAGTTGAGGATAAAGGCGGATGACATACCACAGTCAGCTTTCAGGACGAGGTATGGTCATTTCGAGTTCGTCGTTATGTCGTTCGGGCTAACCAATGCACCTGCAACTTTCATGGACCTGATGAACAGAGTGTTTTGTCTGTTCTTAGACCAATTTGTTGTAGTCTTTATAGATGACATCTTGATCTATAGTCAGAACAGGCGAGAACATGAGCAACATCTTTGTCAAGCGTTGACTGTTCTTCGTCAACATCAGCTATATGCCAAGTTCAGTAAGTGTGAGTTCTAGTTGGATGAAGTGGCTTTGTTGGGTCATGTGATATCCGTTGAAGGAGTTAAAGTAGATCCGAAGAAGGTGGAATCCGTTGCGGATTGGGAACAAATGAAAATGCCGACAGAAGTTCGCAGTTTCCTTGGTTTGGCAGGATACTACCGAAGGTTTATCAAGGACTTCAGTGTGATCGCGTTGCCGATGACAAAGTTGACCTGGAAGGATGTACCTTTTATTTGGGATGACCGATGTTAGCAAGCTTTCCAGAGTTTGAAGGAGAAGCTGACTAGTGCTCCAGTGTTTATTCTTCCAGAGTCTGGGAAAGGCTATGTTATTTTCTGTGATGCTTCAAAGAAAGGTTTAGGTTGTGTGTTGATGCAGGAAGATCATGTAGTGTCTTTTGCCTCGCGACAGCTCAACAAGCATGAGGAGAACTATCCGACTCATGACTTGGAGTTGGCAGTAGTGGTTCATGCGTTAAAGATTTGGAGACACTATCTATGTGGGGAAGTATGTCAGATTTTTACGGATCATAAGAATCTGAAGTACATCTTTACGCAGCAAGAGTTGAACATGCGACAGCGACGATGGATGGAGTTGATCAATGATTACGACTGCACGATCGAGTATCATCCTGGTAAGGTGAATGTGGTAGCTGATGCACTTAGCAGAAAGTCTTCTTCTTCTCTTGCGGTACAGAAGGCACAATTGAGTTCTCTGGTATGGTATAGGTGAGATATGTTTGTTTCTCTGCAACAGATTAATGTGCAGATGGAGGTTTCTTTGTTATCTGTTCTTTTTGCACAGATGCAAGTTAAGCCTACGTTTAGACAGAAGATCAAGGATGCACAGCAGAAAGATGATGCAGTACAGTTGATCAGATCAGAGATCGGCAGTGACAAGCGTGATGGTTTTCATGAGTCCGAAGATGGACTAGTCTGTTATCATGCAGGATGGTGGTTCCAGATGTCAACGATCTGGGGGAGTTGGTGCTTGAGGAAGCACATACGTCGATGTATGCAATGCATCCAGGTGTCACCAAGATGTATCGTAGTCTGAAGGACTTGTATTGGTGGTCCGGTATGAAGAGAGATGTAGCTGAGTTCATGGTGAGATGTGCAGTGTGCCAGCAAGTGAAGGCTGAACATCAGAAACTGGCAGGTACGTTGCAACCTTTGCCGATACCGTAGTGGAAATGGGATCATATAACCATGGATTTCGTAGTTGGTCTACCCCGGACAACTAGGAATCATGATTCCATTTGGGTGATAGTGGACAGATTGACTAAGTCTGCCCATTTTCTACCAGCAAGGACAATGTATACAGCTGAGAAACTCGCTCGAGTGTATGTGGATGAGATAGTATGTTTGCATGGTGTGCCAACAATGATAGTTTCTGACAGAGGTCCTCAGTTTATGAGTCGTTTTTGGGAACAGTTGCACAGAGCATTGGAAATGCAGTTGAGGTTCAATACAACTTTTCACCCACAGACAGATGGACAGTCAGAAAGGACTATTCAGACTTTAGAAGATCTTCTTCACGCTTGTGTTCTGCAGTTTCTAGGCAACTGGGATATACATCTAAGTTTGATAGAGTTTGCTTACAACAACAGTTATCAACGGAGCATTGACATGGCTCCTTATGAAGCTTTGTATGGAAGGAAGTGCAGATCTCCTTTGTGTTGGTATGAGTCTGGTGAGTATCAACTTTTGGGTCCTGAGTTAGTCCAGCAGATGACCGATAAGATCAAAGTGATACAGCAACAGTTGAAAGTGGCACAGGACAAGCAGAAGTCTTATGCGGACAATCGTCGACGACCTCTAGATTTCCAGGTGGGAGACAAAGTGTATCTTAAAATCTCACCGTGGAAGGGTGTGCTAAGGTTTGGACGGAAGGGTAAGTTAGCTCCCAGGTATATGGGGCCTTACTCAGTCAGAGCACGTGTTGGAAAGGTAGCTTACGAGTTAGAGTTACCTCTAGAGTTGCACAGGTTGCATCCAGTGTATCACGTCAGTATGCTGAAGAAAAGTCATCCGGATTCAGGTACAGTGATATATCCAGTTGAGGTTGAGTTTGATGCAGATGTGACTTACGAGGAAGGTCCAGTGGCGATCCTTGACAGGAGGATCAAGAAGTTGAAGGGGAAGGACCTAGCGCTTGTAAAGGTTCTTTGGCAGCGTCGTGGCGCTGAGGAAGCCACGTGGGAGCTTGAGGAAGAGATGAGGAGGAAGTATCCCTCGCTTTTCTCTTCAGATTTCGGGGACAAAATCCCTTAAAGGGGGTTAGCTTGTAAGGACCCTGACATGCATTTAGGGTTTACCCTGTTTGTTTTTCTTAATCTTGGTGTTGTGGTGCTTGCTAATCACCTTTAAGTGGTTATTAGGGTTTTGCTATGCTTTGTTGAGAGCTGAGGGGGCTACTTGCAAATAACCCAAGTTTAGGGTTTTGTGTGCAAGTTGGACATCTTGTGAGATGTTTTCCCCTCTTTTCTTCCTCTAGGGTTGAGAGGAAGGCATGGGCTTGTTGTTTGAGTTCTACGGGCCTGAGTTGAGCTTTTTTGGGCCTTGAGGTGCCTTGGTTGGGCTTGCCTGAGCCTTGTGTTGGCCAGGACCTGCTCTGTGTCGCCCAACAAGAGTTGTTGCTTGTGTCGCCCATGTGGCTTGACCTTGGTTGGTGACAATTGGTGCCTATCTTGGACAAGTGTCTTAGACCTTGCATGTGGTGGCTTGAACCCTATGACAAGTGTTCCTTGGGTGGGCGACACATTGCATGGTTGTACCTTGGTTTCTCCTCCCCTTCTTTCTATATAAGCAACTCTTCTCCTTACCTTAGTCTCCTTTGCTCTTTTGGTCTCCCCTCCACCTTGAGTGCACGATATCCCTCTCCATCTTGCTTGGGTTGGCCGATACACTTCCTTGGTGAAGCAGTGGTGGCCGGTACACCTTCTTGGATCAACTTGGTGGACGATATCCCTTGCATCTTGAAGTGCTTCTTCTTCCTTGCTTCAAGGCGGGTTTCATATCTTCTAACCCTAATTTCTTTACCTCTAGCTATGATCTTGTTGCATGTTAGTAGCTTAGCCTGGCTCCTTTGTTTTGTACCTGGCTTGAGTTCCCTTGGTGGCTGATATGCCCTTAGGGTTAGGGTTCCTAGTGATCTAGGGTTTGTGATGCTTTGAGTTAGAGGTTGATGGTGACCATGTGTTGGGCGATATCCTTCCTTGGTTGGGTATGTTGGGCGATATCCTTCCTTGGTTGGGTATGTTGGGCGATATCCTTCCTTGGTTTGGTATGTTGGGCGATATCCCTCCTTGGTTGGGTGAGTTGGGTGATATCTTTGAGTTGGACGATATGAGTGCCTTGTGTTGGGCGACAGGGAAGGTGTTCTTGGTGATAGGCGATATCCTTGCCCATGTGTTGGGCGATAGGTTGAACTTGTATGGGTTGGCCGACATGGGGACCATGTTGGGCGATATGGTCTTTGTGTTGGTCGACATGATGATCATGTTGGGCGAGATGGTTCCTCTTGAGTTGAACGACACTCTTGTTCTCTTGATGGACGATAGACCTAATTTTCTCATGGTTGGTTGGTGCTGGACGATAGCCATGCATGGTGTGCTGGCCGATATCCATGTTGGCTGACATCCATGGTGGCCGATAGCCAAGGTGGGTGATAACCTAGGTTGGGTGTGCGTATCGGCCGATAGGCCTTAATGGGTTTTAGTAAGGGTGGTGATGAGTTATAGTGAGGGTTATGTGTTCATATAGTAACAGTCTCATGTACTATGGAAGTGCATGTTTATGCTCAAACGATAATGACGCCTTGCAAACCATAATAATGCTAATGATGTTACAATGATGTTGATCATAATAATGATGGCAATGATATGCGTAAAGTAATCCTTGTACTTAATTGTTAAATGAGAATGGTGATAGTTGCACTAGTAGCTTGCATAATAATAATGTTAGTAGTGCTCATGATAGCCATGATGATAATGTTGTTGATAACTAAGATGTCAATAGTGTTGGCGATATTAGTTGTGTTGATGAAGGCAATGCCTAACTCATAAGTAAAGGCAATAATGATGTTAATAATATAATGTGATTAATGGTTACTTAATGATAGAAATAATAATGATGATAGTGGACGGTGATGATAATGACAAGTGGTAGCAATAGTGTTTGCTCTGTATACTCAACATGACTTTATATTATAAATGGGATACCTTGATTGTTTGTATAATCTTGAGATAAGGGTAGGCAAGATTATGGTATGATGTGCTTAACAAGCTTGATCATCAAATAGTGTAATATTGATAAATAGATTATCTTGAATGATATCCCATGACAGTGAGCATATTCCTTATGATTGAATCTATGGTTATTGTGTATGCTAACCATGCAGGTGATGTGTAGCCATGAAAGGGCTATGTGACAGAGGTGATGAGTAACATTACCTTGATAATTGTTCTATGAGATTATATACGTAACGTGTTGGTCCCATGATGATGATCTGAGCCTTGAGAGGCAGTGACAGTACAAGATGAAGGATTGATATCCTATGGTATGTGATGATCCTTGATATGGATCTGGATGGTTGGAAAGAGGCCAAGTGGTAACATGTGATGTTGAATCCTTGAGATGGATCAGGTTGATGAGGTTTCAATAATAATATGATGTTCTTTATTTCCTGTTATATCTTATATGTTGTATAACTTGGTTGAATCCTGCAATCCATCTAAAAGATACTAATTAATCACAATGAAATATATCATGTATGTTGCCCTGGCCATAGATCCATCATCGTCAGGACTTGGTGATGGTGAAACAGGTTCTCCTATGGGTTAACCTTGAAGCGCATATTGTTGAATATGTGTAGGTTGCTCCTAGCCTTAAAATAAGGAGGTAAGAGTGTAACTTCGGTTACAGACTCAAGTACGTATATAGAGCATGGTAAACAGGCCCATGGCTCAGGATATGTGATATGTAGAGCATGAATGCGTTCATGGCTCACAGCACGGTGATCAGGCCCGTGGCTCAGTTGTACTAGCGCCAAGACCTGTACCAAGGCGGGATAGAGTGAGGGTAGCCTATGGAGCTGACCCAGTGGCTTAGACCACTACAACATGTGACTACGGTCCTGCTTGTGTTTTATTTGTGTACTGACCACGAGGTGGGAGGTTGTGGAGTCCGGCTCTTCCATTGACCTTGTATGGCACCAGTCTTGGGCTTCACAGCCAGAGGTTGGATTTGAATGGTACGATTCAAATCCTCGGGGCATAATAACATGTAATACAGCCGTTTAGTATTCATTGATTATATCAACTATGAAACATTGGTTGAGGCCTTGTTTGTGTAAATATCTTTGTTGTACCTTTCAGGTTATGTGGCAATCTATCTTAACTTGATAATCAGGTTATGTAGCTTTACATCTCGTTCTGATAATCATGTTACATAGTGATATATCTTGTCAATCATGTTTCATTGAGAGACATCTGGTTATATGTTTTTGTACAGCTGGTGAGCTTGTCGGTAAGAATAGCTTTGCTATAAATATATACATATATAGACTGCTCTTATTTTACTTGCTTTTCATTATCTGTTGTTATAGCTTAATCTTCTGAGGTTCTGTAGTTGCGGTGGGAAGTTATGTTTCCCGCTGGGACAATTGTTCAATTGTCTCACTCTGCTGGTTTTCAGGTGGTCGAGGTAGACGTGGTCGTGGTCGTGGTGTTGCGGTCGAGCAACCCGAAGAGCAGTAGAAGGCAAGCGATGGACATGCTATTGTTTTGTAGTAGAGTCTAGAGTCATCCCTGTACTCTCAGGTCCTTGGCAGTGTTTTGATGATGTTTCACGAGGAACGATCGATGATGTTTTCTACATTCCGTTGTAGGCCGGATATGGGCCTTTATGTATATGAACAGGTAGTGAACTCCTGCGATGGATGAACAACTATTTCAGTAAGCTGTGAACATGTATAAGATCTTGTGTATATATATATATATATATATATATATATATATATATATGACATGTTTCTGTGCAGGATGAGGACTGGAAAGTAATAGTTTCACAGTTTATCAGTTTTCCGCAATTGGTTTTAATTAACCTATATTTTCGTACTCTGTGGTTATGGTGATTTCCGCACGTTTTCACGTAACACCTCGTTATCTGTGTGATAATGGGATGTGTTGCCACACTTGTGCTCTAGCAGTCATGTGCTCAGTTGTTACTAATGCTCTCTGCCACTGCTGCTACTGCCTCTTTGTAGTTTTCACCACCATGTCAGTCTCTTCTTCCTCCTCTACTACTTGAACTACCGCCATTGCTACTTCTGCTTGAGTTGTCAGCACTGCCACACTATTTCTTCTACTTCAGGTGCTTGCTTGCGCCCTCTCTTCCCCTCTTTGCATCTAAGGTGTGTTGTTTTCCTACTTTCTTTTTAGATAAAATTTTTGTTTGTTTGTTTGTTTGGTTAGTCTATTCATCTATAATTTTTAAAATTCATGCATAGTTGTTTATTCCATTTCTTTAGAACTTTTCATATAAAGTTTGAATATTATGTTTGATATCATTACACATATTTGGTATAAAAATTAGGTCTCACATTGTTTCTTAAAATCACAAAAAGATGTGTGTCATGAAGACCGACCGTAATCTCTAAACACTAATACTTAAGTCATGGCATTGGCCTAGAAGCCCAACTATGATTTACCCATTAAGGTACATCTTGGATAGTCCCCGGTTTGGGATGATTCTTGTAAACTTAATCTCACCAAAGATGTATGTAAGATACTGAGTTTGTTTATCCTAACTTTGGAAAGCCTAATTCCAAGAATAGGAGTTACTGTGCTTGGATCATTAGATTTGACCAAATAAGGTTAGAGTTATATTTTAACATGTCTTCCTACATCCTCTTAAATCTAATTGTAGATACATATGACCTAGACCATGTTATGGACCAATAAACTCTAGTGCCATGACGAATTGGAGGTATAGAACCAAACTCTAATCCTAGCATGTGGTGATGTGGTGTATGTGATGTGTGGCAATCAAGGTGACCAAAACCCTAAGTTGTAATCATCCAATCCTAAAATATATGTCTTTGGTGAGATTCATGATACATTAGTGACATTAGTTGTCATAATAGGTTAAAATACATTGATAGACATATATGGTACATAATCACCTAATCATGGTTGGATATTTAAATCTATTCATTAATATGTAATATGTCTAAACTTGTTCACCAATATACATCTAATGACTCAAATTTGGTTGATAAATATTTTATTTTACATAAATATTCATTAATGGCTAATGTGGAGTTAAATGTGCATAATTTGTAATAGAATGTGAATAAATATGAGTATTTGATTCATTTGGACAATAATGTGACTAATAAGTATAATGTGTCACTGGATATATGTTTAATATAAGTAGAGATGACTAATGGGCCATAATTTAAGTTGATGTTGACACTAAAGGCCCTAGTGATAAATTGAATAAAGTAGCACATTTTCTGCAAGATAGTATAATATAACTCCTTATGGTGATATATTTAGATAATGACGTTTAAATCAAGAATATATGGGATAATTGTAAAATATAATAATAGAGACCAATATAATTAACTTAAACTGTAATTGTATTCAAACTTGCATATGATTATTTCAAAACCCAAATCTAAGTGCATAATCCTATTCTTTCGGTCCTATTAGTCTAGGTGCATACTTTCAACTTAATAGGATAATGTTCGATTCCCTAATTTGTTTGAAGAAGTTAATTCCTAGTTATGCAATTTCTATACTGATTGGATTATAGTTTAACTTTTTAATTTCAAATTTTAATCTTACACACTTGATGGTCTTTACTGGCTTTACCTAAGTTAGCGTGTCATGCTAGTTCTAGTTACCCGGACTCTTTCACAGACATCTGACATGATATCTAATGGTACAAAACTTTTCTTCTTCCTAGAGTCTGAGCATCCATGGACTCTGCATAGTAAGTGTGATTCCTCTTTGCCCCACTCTCTTTTATTTGTTCTCCATCTTATATGATGATTTTCTCTTTTCATTCCTCATGTGAGGCTAAGTAAGATGAGCCCTATCTTGACTTGGTTTGATCTTTCCAACCTCCAAGTCAACGCATAGATTCATTACATCATCACAAAGCTTCTGGCTCTATTAATTTCCTTGAACTAGGTATACTCATGATTTCCCTCTTTTCCCCTCACCGACTGCATTCTAACCACGATTGAGATTTGTGGTTGTTGTCGATGCCCTTCACCCTATATTCAAATGAGAGAGTCCTCCATGGATTCACAAAGTGGTTATGGTCACCTTCTCAGGCTTTGGTTTTCTTCTATTAGTTTTTTGAACTTTACTTCTCTTGCTTTCATGACACCGAGTTGAAATTGCTCCTTCAAGAGCTGCAAGTCCCAAATTGTGGGTTGTTGGTTTAGTAGAGCACCAAGAACTCTATTATAACACTAGCTTTCTAGGAGTTCACTAGTATAGGATGTTCAATTTTTGAATTGGAGTATTAACTATTGTGTCATTGTGAGTTACATCCCAAAGAAGAAGATGAACAATCGGGGCTTTACAACCTTGTTCCAATTTTAATTTCATTCATAGGTTTTGTGGCCTTTTCCAGCTGGTTTCAATATCTCATCCCGCTAACTTTGATCAATGACTAAATAACCCACATTAATCTATCACTCACCAATGTTTGGTGCATTATGTGGGGTTACTTTGGTCATTTACACCAGTTTATACGTAAAGCAATTCAATAAAATTGTACATCTTGGAAAAATCATAATAATGTATTTATAGGTTGAAAAAATAAGCTAAGACATGTATTGGAATACAAGAAAAAAGACCTATTTTTTGGTATAGTTTTTGTAGACTAATTCTAAATTAGTCAATACTCAATTTTCATGGATTTTCATGATTACCTTTAAATTTGTAAAGTTCACATATAATGGTCTAGAAGTCAAAAATTAATATATAGACATGTTTTGATATTGTAAAGTCATAACCTATATAAATATGTAATTTTGACAATGTAAAATAGTAATGATGAAAAGGATTGTTCTTAGGGTTTTTTTTATAACAAGGAACCCCTCCTGGGATTGGCAACTGTTGGACCCCACCCAACCAAGAGTAAACCTGTGATGACCTCGACCTTAGGGTTCATATATTGAGGATAGTTTTGAGGACCATTATCGCTCCATACACAGTTGAACACAAATTGAGAAATTGTGTATCCAATCATGGATCATTACATGCATTAAGGTGTGATTGAAGGTGCAAATAAGCCTAACCCAGTTCAATTAGGATTTATGTCTTCGTTAATCAATATGATTATACATTAGACAAACACCCATTTTTTGGTACATATTAATTTGAAAGGTTGTATGTGACACTTGGGAGATATTTTGACCATGACCATTCATCGAACTTGTTTGATGATTGATTGATTTCTATTTGAGGTTTACAAATATTTGTAAGATTGTTTGAAGAATTGGTTTGCATGACTAGATAATGTAGTTTGGTATCAAACTAGTCCAAGAGCTATTATGATGAGGAGATAATGGTTAAGAATCCCATTGTCGTTCTCTTCCCCTAAACCTCCATCTATAGCGGGGAGAATGACAGATAATAACACTTTTTTCCTAACTTCATTGCCCAGTTATCTACAAAGCTCCACGTACCTGTTTGGAGTTGAGGCTTAGATCCTAGAAGCTCGGATCCAGGGAACGACCCTTAGGATAACCTGCATAGCGGTAGAAACACATATATGTAACTTCCACTCACTTTCCCCTCCTCGACCCGCAGATACAGTAGACGATGAGATGAGGAAGAAAGAAAGATAGGGTCGTGATGGAAGCATTAGGACTGAATCTACCCTAACCGTATCAGTTGCAAGGTGGAAGAGAAGAGCACATCTGGGAAACATATAAAACTAGGTCTCGCAGAAGGTTAGGAAGGTTAGACTTTGTTGCACGAGGCCAGGTGAGAATTTTGATGTCACCCTGATCGGGGTCGACGGAGGATCTTGGGAGGAAGGCTTGCGTGGGGTTTGAGGATGCAGTGCAGTCGAGAATTCAGTGCTCTGGTCAGGTCTAATGGTGTTCAGAGGTGACATAATAAATGTTTAATACCTCCCACGAGTTCTCGGTAGTTTGACAATCCTTCCATATCCAAGGCGGGACAACTTACTGAGATCCCAAACCTACATTCACAGGGATGTGCAGGTGTTCCAAGATCTATCCGATGGACTTTAGGAAGGCACAACCGTCGTTTCCCTTTCTTTCTATGATCGGGGCTTGACACATCAGGCTCGTTTGGCCATCTTCTATCCTCACTGATGTACAGACTGAAGCAACCCTACTGCAAGTATGCGTAGGTTCAAGGTCAACTATCATGATCCCTCGCCAGAGCTGTGTGCGGTGGTGGTGCAACCAACAGGCCCCCGAGATTCATCTCTTGGTCTCTCCCTGTGGTGCCAGGGTGCTGGAAATTGTGAAGGTCCTTCAGTAAGTGACGTCGGGGTAGGACCTGACTTGGAGCCTCGCCGGAGAGGAGGTCGTCGAGTTCCCAGCCAGACCATGCCCAGATTGGACGGCGACGGCATGACGCCCTGATCGGCGTGAACAGAGGATACCACAGGCGTCAAGCGAGTGCAGCGAGAGAGGGAGTTGGGTCTGGCCAAACACAGGTTAGACCGGCCCGGTTCAGTCCTTCCCAGTTGAGTGTTGCACCCTGAGGAGAACATGTGGCAGATCCTGATTGGCCTAGAAGGTAAACTGTTTCATATTTTTTTAATAAATAGCTATGATCTTAGAAAAGGCCTTATAAATAGCTCCCTTGGCCTAAAAATACCCCAAAAATATCCCCAGACTCAGAAAAACATCCCCTATAGTCTTTTGAAGCACAACTATTGATGATATTCAATTTAGGGTGAAATGCTTCTTTTGGGTTCATTTAATTTGTATAATTAGAAAATGATGGATATAAAATATGAGAAAAATATTCTTGGAACCCTAATACCACGTAGAAACCATAGGTGGACTCTAATCTGATATTAATACCAAAATGTTATGTCTTTCCTTATTAATGAGAAAATTAATGCTTTTAAACTCTTTTTAGTTCTAGAAAACAGACTATCATCGGAAAATTATGAAATCTGAAACATACCCTTAGAATGACATCTGGATCACTATAAAAATACCAGAGACACATTTTAGATCAGTCACACTTAGATTTGTCCAAACCCTAATTTGGACCAAAAATTACCAAGAATATGATGTACATATATTAATGATGAATATTTATTATAAATTAGGTGATGACCAGATATGTACATGATCCAGAATGTAAATAAGAATCTCTAAATTCAGGTACGTGGGTTTTTATTTAAGTATATGACTATGGTTTTCTTGCTTGCAATCATGATATGTATGTATGCTCTCTTCTATTTGCAAATATTGGATGTAGTAGCACTATATAGTACTCGATGTTTTATCACTTGTAAACATAAATGATAAGTAGATGCTTTGTAGTTATTTAAGGTGTTCATTATCCTCCTTACGAGGGAATGGATTAATGTTGGCTAGTACACCTCCCTAGAGCACACAGTGTACGGGGAGTTTCCCTAGAGTACTTGGTACATGGGGATGGGCCCAATATTTATGTTTTGGTACTAGTCCACCTTGATAATGCAATTCATCTAGGAAAATGACTTAAATTGGCATATTTCGCTTAATAAAGAAGTGTTTTCTATGATTTTCTTTCCTTCTGCAAATCTTTTTCAAAATTATGAAAGCCATAAATATATGTATCTTTCTGCCCATGTACACAACACCTTGTGTGTTGATTTGTTGTTTCACGTATGTTTTAGGTTCAGAGATAGCATGGGAGGAAAAGTACAAGATGTGAGCAAGTTGTACAGGTTGTACCTATTGTGTAGATCCTAGTTTAGCATACATGTTCTTAGACTGTAGAATCTTCATTCACTATGTAATTTTAAATCATTGTGTAATAATTCATGTTGTATAAATATACATGTTGAATGTTGAGAAATGTTATGGTTGTATGTTCATGTATGCATATTATGCTTCCGCATCACTCTCTGATATGACTGTATGATGTTTTCAGATTCTGACCTCTCATTCCCAATAGGGTTTGGAGAAATGAAAATCCGGGGACGTCACAGTTGGTATCAGAGCATGAACAATAGCTACACCTGATAATTGCTCACCATGAAACACAAAACTAAATTTCATCTTTCACCTTAAATCTTAGAAAGTTAGTAAGTTGTTCTATAGGAATAAGGTTTGACTTATCCTCTAGGTTAGAACCTAGATGTTTGAGAACTAGGTTTAGACAAGTGTCTGAAACTCTTTGCATATAGAGCTAATATGTATTGGGTAGCTACACTAGTCTACATCTCGTTCTCACCATTTCACTAGGTAACATGGCACTAGACTATCTACTGTGTGTGGGACACTCGAGTTTGCTGGTTTGGTTGTGTTTTCCAATCAGCTCACACCTCGACAGTTTTTTTTTCTGACGTCTTCTTTCTCGGAGGAAAACTATATAATACTTTATTAAATATATGTAAATATAAAATGTGTCCCTCACACTGGAGAGTAGTTAGTGTTCATGCAATCTAAGTGAAAGGGAGTGACATCAGTCTAGAAGAGAGAATAGATCTAGATTAGATGTCTAGACCTCATAAGGTTATGTGATAGATAGATAGACAAAAGAAAGATGAAGGAAATAAGTATATAGAATCTTACCTAAGTTGATCTATGATGGTATAAGTTTCCTTATTAAGATTTGAGTTGTATATGAGCTGAATCCACTCTTAGAGGATCTATGCTAAGTTGTGATGATGAAAGTACATTCCATTTTCCTACTTAAGATAAGCTTAAGTGAAGATAGAGTTGAGTGTGCATGAGCCTCAAGCTCTTATACAAGGAGGATATCTAGCGGTAGGATGAGATATGTGGTGAACTCTAGAGAGAGTAAGACCCACAGGGAGAAGGTCATAGGACCTAGCCTCCAATATATGAGATATGTGTTAAAAAAATGTCCTACACTAGATTACTCTTGAGTGTTGAGTTGAGTCCTTATGCATGATTCAAATCTATATGTGAGATTTGGGTAAAAGAAAAGGATGGGTAGATGAACCATATGATAAAGTCAATCCTTTGGCTGAGTTAGGTCCTAGCTGGAGTGACATATTTTGTGAATGTCATCACTAGTTGCAAGTGGGGTAATATATGAACTCTAGTTACGAGAGTATGATGCTTTGTGTAAAAGATACTCAACATACATGTTCTCCCTTCTTCTTCTCCTTATTAATATACGATGATAGAAACCTCACTTGAGCTATGTAGATGATTTATATATTGGGAGTCACTCGTATAAGCTTGACCTATTCTATATCCCCCCATATCATACATGTAGTACCCAAGATTGAAATCATTATAAGTTTGACTTTAAAATATTCTCTCCCCCTTCATATGAAACATGAAAGATATGATGCTGAGATCATGGGATAAACATAGAATATTCTCTTTTTCCCTTCACATAATTCAGGTAAGACATAAAAAGTTGAACTCATGAACTTGATATAAAGATATTTTTGGATCATAGGATATATGATCAGAAATATAGTTCGTAACTTTGATCATTCTCAATATATGCTTCTAAGTGGAGTATGAATATCGCACCATGGGGTGAAACCCTAAAGGTCAAACATGTTGCGTAATTCCTTTTTAAGTAGAAAAAAAAAATTCTAATGTCAAGGATGAAGATAAATCTCCTTTAATGTTGAAATCATTGTAAGATATTAATGATGTTAGATTTGAACGATCTGAATATCATGGCATATAAACAAATTCCTCCTGAACTTTAAAAGTATGAACAAAACCTATACCCTTAGGGGTGATGTAATACTAAGATATCATAATGTCATGTGATGACTAAGACACTAAGTAATGCTACAATTTGTAAAAAAAAAAAGATGCTTCAACCTATATAAGATGGGATGGGCACACCCTACATGCTTAAATATCCTAAGAAGACAACCTAGGATGAATCTAGAATAATGATACTCTTGGGACTTAGAAGTGGTGGCCTATAGGCATAAAACTCCTTTATATCAACTTAAGAATGAGACTAGTTGAATTTCGAGGATGAAATTCCATTTAGGTGGGGTGAATGTGATGACCCCGACCTTAGGGTTCATATATTGAGGATAGTTTTGAGGACCATTATCGCTCCATACACAGTTGAACACAAATTGAGAAATTTTGTATCCAATCATGGATCATTACAGGCATTAAGGTGTGATTCAAGGTGTAAACAAGCCTAACCCAGTTCAATTAGGATTTATGTCTTCATTAATCAATATGATTGTTCATTAGATAAACACCCATTTGTTGGTACATATTAATTTGAAAGGTTGTATGTGACACTTGGGAGATATTTTGACCATGACCATTCATCGAACTTGTTTGATGATTGATTGATTTCTATTTCAGGTTTACAAATATTTTTAAGATTGTTTAAAGAATTGGTTTGCATGACTAGATAATGTAGTTTGGTATCACACTAGTCCAAGAGCTATTATGATGAGGAGATAATGGTTAAGAATCCCATGGTCGTTCTCTTCCCCTAAACCTCCATCTATAGCGGGGAGAATGACATATAATAACACTTTTTTTTCCTGACTTCATTGCCCAGTTATCTACAGAGCTCCACGTACCTGTTTGGAGTTGGAGGCTTACATCCTAGAAGCTTGGATCTAGGGAACGATGCTTAGGATAACCTGCATAGCGGTAGAAACACATAGATTTACCTTCCACTCACTTTCCCCTCCTCTACCCGCAAATATAGTAGATGATGAGATGAGGAAGAAAGAAAGATAGGGTCGTGATGGAAGCATTATGATTGAATCTACCCTAACCGTATCAGTTACAAGGTGGAAGAGAAGAGCACATCTGGGAAACATATAAAACTAGGTCTCACAGAAGGTTAGGAAGGTTAGGCTTTGTTGCACAAGGCCAGGTGAGAATTCTGATGTCACCCTGATCGGGGTCGACGGAGGATCTTGGGAGGAAGGCTTGCGTGGGGTTTGAGGATGCAGTGCAGTCGACAATTCAGTGCTTCGGTCAGGTATGATGGTGTTTAGAGGTGACAGAATAAATGTTTAATACCTCCCATGAGTTCTCGGTAGTTTGACAATCCTTCCATATCCAAGGCGGGACAACTTACTGAGATCCCAAACCTACATTCATAGGGATGTGCACGCGTTCCAAGATCTGTCTGATGGACTTTAGGAAGGCACAACTGTCATTTCCCTTTCTTTCTGCGATCGGGGCTTGACACATCAGGCTCGTTTGGCCATCTGCTATCTTCACTGATGTACAGACTTAAGCAACCCTACTGCAAGTATGCGTAGGTTCAAGGTCAACTATCATGATCCCTCGTCGGAGTTGTGTGCGGTGGTGGTGCAACCAGCAGGCCCCCGAGATTCATCTCTTGGTCTCTCCCTGTGGTGCCAGGGTGTTGGCGATTGTGAAGGTCCTTCAGTAAGTGACGTCGGGGTAGGACCTAACTTGGAGCCTCGCCAGAGAGGAGGTTGTCGAGTTCCCAGTCAGACCATGCCTAGATTGTACGGCGACGACATGACGCCCTGATCGGCGTGAACACAGGATATCGCAGGCGTCAAGCGAGTGTAGCGAGAGAGGGAGTTGGGTCTGGCCAAACCCAGGTTAGACCGGCCCAGTTCAGTCCTTCCCAGTTGAGTGTTGCACCCTGAGGAGAACATGTGGCAGATCCTGATTGGCCTAGAAGGTAAACTGTTTCATATTTTTTTTTAATAAATAGCTTTGATCTTAGAAAAGGCCTTATAAATAGCTCCCATGGCCTAAAAATACCCAAAAAATATCCCCACACTTAGAAAAACATCCCCTATATTACTGGACTCTTATATTAGTCCTTTGAAGCACAACTATTTATGATATTCAATTTAGGGTGAAATGCTTCTTTTGGGTTCATTTAATTTGTATAATTAGAAAATGATGGATATAAAATACGAGAAAAATATTCTTGGAACCCTAATACCACATAGAAACCATAAGTGGACTCTAATATGATATTAATGACAAAATGTTATGTCTTTCCTTATTAATGAGCAAATTAATGCTTTTAAACTCTTTTTAGTTCTAGAAAATAGACTATCATCGGAAAATTATGAAATCTGAAACAGACCCTTAGAATGACATCTGGATCACTATAAAAATACCAGAGACACATTTTAGATCAGTAACACCTAGATTTGGCCAAACCCTAATTTGGACCAAAAATTACCAAGAATATGATGTACATATATTAATGATGAATATTTATTATTAATCAGGTGATGACCAGATATGTACATGATCCAGAATGTAAATAGGAATCTCTAAATTCAGGTACGTGGGTTTTTATTTAAGTATATGACTATGGTTTTCTTGCTTGCAATCATGATATGTATGTATGCTCTCTTCTATTTGCAAATATTGGATGTAGTAGCACTATATAGTACTCGATGTTTTATCACTTGTAAACATAATTGATAAGTAGATTTTTTGTAGTTATTTAAGGTGTTCATTATCCCCCTTACGAGGGAATGGATTAATGTTGGCTAGTACACCTCCCTAGAGCACACGGTGTACGGGGAGTTTCCCTAGAGTACTTGGTACACAGGGATGGGCCCAATATTTATGTTTTGGTACTAGTCCACCTTGATAATGCAATTCATCTAGGAAAATGACTTAAATTGGCATATTTTTCTTAATAAAGAAGTGTTTTCTATGATTTTCTTTCCTTCTGCAAATCTTTTTCAAAATTATGAAAGCCATAAATATATGTATCTTTCTGCCCATGTACACAAAACCTTGTGTGTTGATTTGTTGTTTCACGTATGTTTTAGGTTCAGAGAAAAGTACAGGATGTGAGCAAGTTGTACAGGTTGTACCTATTGTGTAGATCCTAGTTTAGCATACATGTTCTTAGACTGTAGAATCTTCATTAACTATGTAATTTTAAATCATTGTGTAATAATTCATGTTGTATAAATATACATGTTGAATGTTGAGAAATGTTATGGTTGTATGTTCATGTATGCGTATTATGCTTCCGCATCGCTCTCTGATATGATTGGATGATGTTTTCGGATTCTGACCTCTCATTCCCAATAGGGTTTGGAGAAATGAAAATCTGGGGACGTCACAAAACCTTGGGACTGGACGTGTCGTTGGGGGAACACCATGGCATGTCCAATAAAATTCCAGCCATTGTTTCACCAAGGTCGATGCTAAGAGTCAAACCCATGACATTTCATTGAGGTGTTACTGAGCCGCACCACTTGAGCTATCCACCCCCCCCCATTTTTGTAGGGTTTTATTTATAGTATCATAAACCCTAATTCATCTTAATATTTAATAGGTCACTTCAGACAATAGTTTGGATCTAGGGTTTGACCTTGACTTGTTGACACACATCTTTGAGGTATGTTACTTATCTTCATCAGTCATATTGGACAATAATTCATATTCTCACTCTCTTGACTTAATTATGTCATGTTCCTTTATATGCCCCTTGGTGATACATGTCCGACCCATTTGGGTCCAATTTATTGAAATATATCTTATAGGCGGTTGAGAATGCAAATTGAATATTTATTATTTGATCTTTTTTATTCTTTTTTTATTTGCAATGTTTTTTACATTATTTCATCTTATTGTTCCATTTCGTAATGGAAACCCCTAAGTTGATGAATTGCTTGGATTGAACTTATCTTTCCTTTCTATTAAATGCTTGTTTGATTGTTGATACTATTATTGTATATTAGTGGTGATACATTATGGGTTCTGACCCCATTGTATGACTTTTCTGAGATATGGTATTTTGGTGCTCTCACATATGTCCCAAGTGTTATATATATATATACACACACCCCTTTATATAGTATTATGGGTTCTCTCACCTCCTTCCTAGGAACAAAATGTGGAAGTTTTTTTGGACCTTCTTTTAAATGGTTTTAGCCTAATATTTAATCTTCATGCATTATTCATATTGTTTATCTGCTCTTCTCTATTTGAGATTTTAATGGAAAGAATTTTTAATTGTAAGATTTATTGTTTTCTTCATTTAATCTCTTTGTCTTACTATAAAATGATATCTTTTGATGTCCAATTGGATTATCCTTTCTCTCTAGTTTGGGAAGCCTTGTTACATTATTTGTTGTTCCTTTTACCCTAAAATTATTGGATCACTATTATATGCACATATTGACTTTTATGATGAAAATATCCACTTTGTATTCACTTATGGGGTATGATTCCAACCTCTAGGAGGAGACCAAGGAGGAGTGGAGCACAGCTAACCAAGACTTGTCCAGGTGTAGCTGATATTTCATGGGAGGTAGATTGAAGTGGTTGGCTTACCCTCTAATGATCCTATGCTATAAATTAGTTTGTTTGTATGTGCACCATATGTTCTGAAGTACAATATTAGACATGTATATTTTAATAGTTATATTTGATCTTCTAATGCTATACTTTTGGTATTTTATACATTACATACTTGAATTATAGTACATCATCCTTTGCACAACATTATTATCAAATTTGGAATTGGATTGTTTTATATTATTCTTTGAGTAAGTTGAGTGGCTCCTATGCCATGTCTAAGTCCTTAGAACTATGGAATGGGAGCCAAGGCAGTTGGTCATATGACTATTTCATTCTTTATCTCCCTTAGATTTGAAATGTAGCATGCCCAAATCAAGGGTCATATATCAATTTCCCTTTCATTACACTCCTTTCTATTTATAATTATTATTTGGATCATTTCCCCTTATTTAAATGACCTAGCAATTTTGTGGTAAAAGAATCATGATAAGAAGACAAGTATCCCTTTCCATGAGTTTTAGAACCAACCAAGTGTTTAAGTCTTTAATTAAGGTTAGATATACAAATTTACCATTTAATAATTTTTGAATAAAACTTGTAACTCCACTATCCTCTTAGGAGTAGTGAGTGTAAGAAAATGAAGCAAATATGACATACTGAATAAGAAAGATAATAATGCATTAGTGGAGTGATTAAATAATTAAGTAGTATAATAATACTCCTATTGATGTCAAAAGATAAAATTAAGATTACATTGGATTTCTCATATTATGATCATCCAGCCTAGCAATTTCATAATAATTTTACATTAAATACACCAATTAATTGATTAAATACATAAAAGAGTGTATGGGCCTAGTTTTAAATAGCCAAATAAGAATCATATTAATTCCCATCATGATCCGTTTATATCTTTTGACCCAGTCTGATGATTGTTCTACCTTCTCCTCCCTCCCACCGTGTCATGCACTTTCTATTGATCTACGAATGATCGATTCCCTTTCATCCAAAAGCAGCCTGCTCCTCCTCTTACATCCTCTTCTTCTTCTTTCCCTCTTCCTCTCCACCTTCCTCCCTTTACCTTCCTTTCCCTCCCTAGCCACCACCATCTCCTCTCCTTTATTTGTTCTCTAAACAAACTCCAATAACAACACATGTTGAGGAAGCCCTGGCACAAACGTCATCCTCCTTCGTAATTTCAACCCTTCCATAAGGTCCTTGTAGGATCCTTACCTAATGTGAAAACTCTCTAGATGAGATATCTAGATTAGTATCTACCTTTATTACGATGATAGAAGGACATATAAATTAAGGAAGCATTATGATGATTTTAAGTGGGTTAACCCTTAGATGATTAGATTGGATACCATGTCCCTTTTCCAAAGTTATATGTGTGATACCCATGACATTGTTGTAAAGTTATATGATCTAACTTATAAGTATAATTATGTGACAATGATTATAGAGTTGGTGGTAAGTTGATATACTGAAGTAGGAATACATTATTTAGTGAGACTACCCTTAGAACCTAGACTTTGATGTATGGTGACATTAATGAGTATGTGATGAGATGATAGATTACATACATGGTTCTATTAGACTCACCCTTTGTACCTCTTGTTGAGTATGACTAAGTAGGTCAAAAAAATTTAGAGGGGGAGAAGTAGTACCTTCATAGATCATGGGTATGCTGATTTTAGAACAAAACCCTTTTTAAGCATTGGAGTCATGTAACATACTGAGATTTGTCTATCCTGACTTTGGAATCCCTGATACCAAGAATTGGAGATAGTGTGCTTCGATCATTAGATTTGACGAAACAAGGTTTGAGTTCTACTTAACATGCATGTTTGTATACTAATGAACATTTAATTCACAGAATATGAGTAACTTACATCTTAACCCTAGTTGTAGATACATATTCCCTAGACAATGTTATGTACCAATAAACCCTAGTATGATGATGAATTGGATGTATAGAACCTAACCATGATCCTTGTATGTGTTGATGATGCGTATGTGATGTGTGATGATAAGGGTGACCGAAATTCTAAGTTGTAATCATCCAATACTTATATATACATCCTCGGTGATGTTCATGATACATTTGTGACATTAGGTGTCATAATCAAATAACATACATTGATACACATAAATGGTACATATTCACCAAATCATGGCTTGATATGTACATCAATTAACTAAAATGTAATATTTTTTCCTTGTTCACTAATATACATCTGATGACTCAAATATGGCTAGAAAATATTTGGGTTTACACAAAATATGCATGAATGTATATTGTGGTGTTAAATATGGATAATAGGTAAGATGATCTAAATAAATATGAGTAATTGATTTATTTGGACAATATTGTGACTAATAAGTATAATTTGACATTAAATATATGGTTAATATAAGTGGAGCTGATTAGCGTGCCACAATTTGTGTTAATGTTGAGCTTAAAGGACTTAGTCAGAAATTGAATAAAATAACAAATTTCCTGCAGGATAATCTAATATAACTTTGTATGGTGATAATTTGTAGGTAATGGAGTCTAAAAATGGACTATTGAGGATAATGGTAAAATATAATAATAGATACCAAGATAATTGACATCAACCTTGATTTTACTCAAAATTGTACAAGATAATTTCAAAATTTAAATGTATGTGCATAATTCTATTATTTCGATCATAATTAGTGTAGGTGCATATTTCAACTTAATAATATAAAGTTTGATGAACTAATTTGTTTAAAGAAGATAATTCCTATTATGTAATTTTTCTACTAATCAAACTAAAGTTTCATTACTTAATTTTGATTTAAACGTCACGTGCTCGATGGAAATGATTTACTAGCAATACCTAAATCAAGATCTCATGTTGGTTTTAATAACATGTACTCTTTCTTTTCCATCCGATTTGATATCCGATGGTATTAAGATTTTGATTTTCCCTAAGTCTGAGTATCCCTGGACTTTGCACAGTAAGAATGATATCTTTCCCCCACTCTCATTCATATATTCTTCATCTTATGCACTAATTTTCTCTCCATGTTGTTCACAGAGGTTGAGTAAGATGAGCCTTATCTTTATTGGTTTTTATCTCTTCAACCTCCTAGTGACAAAGAAGTTTCATCTCTTTCCCTATTTTCCTTCTTCAGTTGGATCCTCACTCATGTACATAATCACGCCTATGCGAAGTTGCCACCCATCATTGTTAATTCTATAGAGATTGTATCTAGCCATTCTTTAAACCCCCTCAATCTCACCCACTTTCTCAAAGCTCCATCTTGATATCTATGGTGGTTGGAGCTCATCATCATGATGAAGTCTCTCTTCATGCCATTGAGTAGATTCACAAGATGATCAAGAAGCTTATGGTTCTGCTGATTAACCTAAACAAGGTAAATTGTTGCTTTTCCTCTTTTTCTATCTCCTACCTATGTTGTAACCTCGTCAAAGATCTATTGTTGTCTCTAACGTCCTTTGCCCTATATTCACCCATGTGGGTCATCTATGGGTTCACAAAGTGGTTTTGGTCACCTTCTTAGGCTTTCCCTTGCTAATGTTAGTTCTTTGAACTTCTTCTTCTCCTCCTTTGATGGTGCCAAGTTGAGACGGTTGCTTCAGCCGCTACAATTCTCAAACCGTTGGTAGTTCGTTAAATAGAGCACCAAGGACGTAGTCATAACACATTCTTGTTGGGAGTTTGTCTGCATTGGATGTTCAATTTTGGAATTAGAGCAGTAGTTATTGTGTCTTTGCAAGTTACAACCCAAAGAAGAAGATGACGACTCAGTGTTTTAGGACATTTTTCCAATTTTTATTTCATTCATCTCACGCAGGCATAGGTTTTGTGGTCTTTTTATGCTGATTTCAATATCTCATCCCACTAACTTTGATCAACGACTATATGTCCCACACTAAACTATCACACATCAATGTTTGGTGCATGATGCGAGGTTAGTTTCATCATATACATAGAATTTTACATAAAGAAATTTAGTAGAATAATATATCTTGAAAAAATCATAATAAATTTATTTATAGCATAGAAAAATAAACCAAGACATGTTTTAGAATATAAGAAATAAGACATATCATTTGTTATAGTTTTGGAAACCAAATTCTAAAATATTAAATATGTGATTTTCATGGATTTTCCTAATTACCTTTAGTATTGTAAAATTCATATCCAATGATCTAGAAGTTAGAAATTAATAAATAAACATGTTTTGGAATAGGGAAGTCATAGCCTATTTGAATTTGTAATTATCATGACTTGAATGAATAATGATGAAAAGGGTCATTTCTAGGGTTTTATTTATAATAGCATAAACCCTAATAAATCTGAATATTTAACAGATAGCTTTCGAGCTTGGTTGGTATCTAGGGTTTGACCATGACTTGTTGACATAGATCTTTGAGGTATGTTTCTTATCTTTATGAGTCCAATTGGATAATACTCATATTCTCTCTCTCTTAACTTAATTATGGCATGTTCCTTTATATGCCTCTTGGTTATACATGGCAGACTCAATAGGGTCCAATTTAATTAAAGTCATCTTATAGAATATTAAGAATGAAAATTGAATCTCTCCTATTTAATCTAGGATGGAGAACATTTTTTAGATCAAAAATCTTATATTATATGAACCTATTGGACAAACAAAATAGGAAGAATGGTTTTTATAAGATCTTTTACCCTATTTCATGTGATTTGGCACATGGATTTGGATACAAGATTCAAGGAGGGAACTGGCAAGAACTCATGTCTTCTCACATCTCCCAACCATGTGTCATTGCTCATGGCATCTTTGGGTGACTATCAACCAATGTCCATCATCACTTCCCTCCTATCTGTGTGACCTCATTGCCTAGTGGTACCCTGCTTGAGCTGCGGCTCCGAAGGCCCAAGATTGAGTGGCACCCCACGATCTATGCCACTCAAAGGGGGATCAACAACCTTATGACTGTCTCTCCCACACGAGCCCTCCTCCCCCAAAACCTAGCCTTACAAGCGACGACACGAAGACACGAAGCTCACCAGAGATGGTTGGCTTCCATGCCATAGAGTTCGGGAGGGGTATCCCTCCGGTCTCCCAAGATCCATGAATCCCGACGAGGTCAATGTCGGTCTTGTTCAACACAATTGGGGTCTAAGGTTGGGTCGCCAAGGTTCTTATGGTAGAAACCCAAGGGAGGAAGAAGAGAAGGACAATGGAGGATAGGGGAAGGCTCAGAGCATGGGAACCAAGGAAAGTGGTGGAAATGAAAGAAGGTGAAGAAATGGAGTGAGAAGGAGTGTCTAAAGGGAGAAAAAGGGTGAAAAAGGGCCGATTAGGTGAGACTCAAATACATGACCACCGTCCATGGTGTATAAAGGAAGAGAAAAGAGAATGGTCATCAGATCAGTGCTCGAATTTTTGGGTTAGAGATCCAATGGCCAAATTTTAAGACTCACTAAATCATGACCCATGATTGGTCAATAGTGGAGGGTGCATATAGAAAAGGTAAAAAGGTAGGAGATAAATGGAGTGTGTTCCCAGAAATTCAGCCAAAGAGGGTGCAAAGTTCTACTAAGAGAGAAAAGGCAAGGTTTAATAAACAAGATATTCAATTGGGCATATCTCTCACTAACTAGCTCAAAATTGAGTGAAATTTGATTTGTTGGAAACAAGAGAGAGAGCTATACAGCATGAGTATAAGAGTAGGTCATAAAAGTTCACAAAAATATTACCAAGCATCAAGGGAAAGGTGATAATGTGTGATATGAAATTAAACTTGATCTCTATCAACATGAGTATCACCAAGGGGATACATTCATACTAGATTAACCAATTGTGCATCAAAGCGTATGTAAACATGAAATTTACGATGTATTCAAGAGTAAGGTCAAACTTAGAAGCCATATTTAGTGTTTCAAGTTACATGTTATCACATCCTGCCCACCTAAAGTGGAATTTTTTCCTCAAAATTAAATGAATCCATAAATCAAGATTTTGGATTTCCAATTAAACATTAATATTGTTATAGTATTCTCATAATGTATCACCATAACTTAAAATATTAATCATATTCTAAAATTGAGGAATCGAGCATTATAATCAACACATAGTCACATAGAGCATCAAATTGTGGAGATCATTATATGGATAAATAATTTGGAGAGATTTTTATATAGATCACAATTTTGGGGAGATCAAATTTTAAGTCAAGCGAATTGATTTCTTTGAATTAAGAGTAACGAATGACTTGAATTTGCAACATTTAGGGTCCAAGCTTCTAAATTGAACTAGGTGGGGTTATACATCCATGACTGAGAATTCCTATTTCAACAATTTTAAACAAACATCATATTTCAACATCATAATTTCATGCTCAAATTCAATGGGAGGGCCCACTCTAGTCCACATGGAGCTCAATCCTAAGTCATAAACTAAACAAGTTAATATAATCATCATTTCAAGTTTTTGAGATTTGGAAACATGAAAAGTGACATTCATATATCAAAGGTGATATCAAAGGCTGATCATATGAGTCAAATCAATATTAAGATCTTTAGTCATGAGTCTAGATTTCATTAGGCAATATCGAGGGTCATGTTTGGATATTAAATTCATAGGTCCAATCATTTTGAAACTAGGGTTTTGGTTACTGATAACCTCCTATTTTAGTCGTTTATCTTAGTCTTTTTCCTTAGTTTTCCATACTCTTTTTAAGTTTAAACTATACATAATCCTAATTTTACCCCTTTTTGTTAATACACCATCAGACTAACTTTTTCCTTTTATATACGTAGAAAAAGCACAAAAAAATCATAAAAGAATAACCCAGCCTCAAGACCGCATGGAGCCAAACGGTCTCAAGACCGCATGAAGCCAACCGGTCCCGAGACCGCATGAAGCCAACCGGTCCCGAGACCGCATGGAGTCAAACGGTCTCGAGACCGCATGGAGTCAAACGGTCTCAAGACCGCATGAAGCCAACCGGTCCCGAGACCGCATGGAGTTCAAACGGTCTCAAGACCGCATGAAGCCAACCGGTCCCGAGACCGCATGGAATTCAAACGGTCCCCAGACCGCATGAAGCCAACCGGTCCCGAGACCGCATGGAGTTCAAACGGTCTCAAGACTGCATGAAGCCAAACGGTCCCGAGACCGCATGGAGTTCAAACGGTCTCAAGGCCGCATGAAGCCAAACGGTCCCGAGACCGCATGGAGTTCATACAGTCTCAAGACGGGTTTGAAGCCAAACGGTCTCAAGACTGTTTGAAGCCAAACGGTCTCACAGGCCAAACGGTCTTGAGGCCCCAAACGGTCTTGAGGTCCAAACGGTCTCCAAACCGTTTGGACTTCACTCAAAGCCTATAAATAAGACCCCAAGGGTCCTCCAAGGGGGGACATCTCAGACGCCCAAAGGCTGCCTCTCCAGTTCTAGAGAAATTCCATCCTTCATCCATCGCCCTAAGGCTGCCAGTTTGAGGTCCACATCTCATCATCAAGCTACCTTCTCTCTCATCAACAAAGAAGGTGAGAGGAGAAGATCCATCATCAAGCAACCACAAAGTGTGAAGATCGTTGCTCTCTCCACCAAAGGTTCAACCTTCCCTCCTCTGTGGAGATGTCGTTCTTTCTCTCTCTTCTCACATCCTCCTTTGCTCTTGAGATGAGCGAGTAGTCCTTTTCACTAGGGTGTGGGGAGTAGCCCCGCTACCCATGTTTTCATTTCATGCAATGTAATTCGATCATTTGCAATAGAGATACTCTACTTTTTGGCTCAACATCTATCGTTTAATGAATGCTTGTTGTTTGATCACCAACTTGTGTTACTTATTATCTTTTGGTATGAATTGTCTACGTTTATACCTTTAGATCTAAATATCGATTGAATGTTGGTTCTAGATATATGTAGTCACCATATGTCTGTTTCGGTATATAGGAGTGCTTTCACGAGTGGAGTAAACTCACTCCCATCGTTGCACTTTCATACTATGAAATGGAATCAGTTGACGTATGGAAGTGCAACCTTGGTAAGGTCGAGGAACACACTTCATGAAGGAGTAATGCAAAGTAAGTGACCATTCGTTAGGGGATGGCTGGCATTGCAATACTCCACACTCCTCGTAGTTGGTTATCCGAAAGGAAGCTAAGTCTACAAAGATACTATCCGATTAGTTTCTCTTTGCAGGTCTTTTTATTATGTTGCATGTTTGTGATCCATGCGTAGTGGTGTGAAACCCGGCAACATCCTAGTGGTTTTTAATCATTGTTTACAACCTTAATTTCTACTTTCTTGCTTTACTTTCCTTGCACTTAGCTTAAAACCAAATCAAACTTTTGATCTAAATATCAATTGTTAAGTAGTTAAGTACGACTAAAACGTTTTCCATCTTGATTACATCAAGACCGTTGTCCCGAGGATTCGACCCTTAACTATACTACGATAAGACTTCCACGTGTCTTAGCATACGTGGGTGGAGATCTTACCATAGTACTAGCAAGGCTAAACTTAGGGATTCATCATCTCTAGGATTTTTAGTGGCATTGCAAAACTCCATCAAAAATTGGCGCCGTTGCCGGGGACAACGGAACGTTTTAGCTTTTACTTAACAACTTCTTGGTTGATTAGGATTTTACACTTTTTCTTGATAACTACTCCAAATCTTCTTGATTTCTTCATTTCCTTCCATTATCTTAACGTGTGATTTTCTTTCTACTCAGGTAGAAAACGTGTATGCAACCCCCGCATAGCATCGGATTCTCCCCTGAACCAGAGTACGACTCTGAGGTAGAAAGAAGTTTCCACCGAAGGATTAGACTTAACCGCCAAAGAGCCAGACAGATTGCTGAAGAGCAATGCCTTGTTGCAGAAAGAGTTAACGCCGCCATAGCAGCACAACGAGCACAACTTATTGCAGACACTCGTGCTCAAGTGCAAGCTGAGATTCGAGCTGAGGAACAAGCCCGCATCCAAGCAGAGCATGTTGCTGCTCAACTTGCGCTAAGAAACAAGCAACTTCGGGACTACGCAGTCCCGAAGAATTATGAAGATGATCACCCAGTCCGACCACCGATTATTAACATACCAAACTTTGAAATCCGGACGCAATGGATCCAGATCATGCAAGGCATCTCTTTCTCTGGAGCACCCAGAGACGATTGCATGGATCACCTTAAGAGATTCAAGTCACTCTACCGACTTGTACCTCAAGCAGGAATCGCCCTGGAAGCAATAATGTTACACCTTTTCCATTTCACCTTATCTGGAAGAGCACTAAGATGGTACAATGCTTTAGATAGACACCCCATCATCACTACCTAGACTCCTTTAGAAGAAAAGTTTCTTGAGAAATTCTTTCCACCTTCACTAACCTATGAGATTAGGGGACAGATTAATCACTTCGCCCAACTACCTGGAGAAACACTTGCGGAAGCTTGGGAAAGATTCAAGGAACTCCTGAGAAAGTGTCCTCACCATGGCATATCTCAAAATCAACTAATAGAAACATTCTACAGAGGAGTAAGTGATGATATCAAGCAATTTCTAGATTCCTCATCTGGAGGAAATTTTATGAGAAAGAACTATGAAGATGCTTGGAATATAGTTACGCTAGGGGCCGAGAACCAATCCAATTGGGGAAGGTCATCTAACCAACCCAAGGGAGTTCTTAAAGTCTACAAAGCTGAAGAATCTATGGAACTCAAGGCCATTGCAGAGGCCCTGAAGACTATTGCTAGCAAGCGACAAGCCCTCGAAACTTCTTTCGGGGAATATGACAAGAAGAAAAGCTCTCAAGTTAAACAAGTAAAAGCAGCTACTAGAACTTGTGAAGCCTATCATGCATCTGACCATCCCACATTATCATGTGGTCTGTTGTACAATGTCATGATGGATTTACAACCACCCGTGCCGCAATATGAGCCCATTATTGAGCATCCCGAGGACCAAATGCCAGAGCAAGTCAACTCCATCCATTCAATACCTGGCTAGGTGTACTACAATCCAGATAAACCAAGAAATCACCCAGGGTTCCAATATGGAAATCCTGCAGGAACTGCCAATCCTCAACAACAGATACAAGGTGGATCTTTCAGCAAACAACCACCAGGATTTCAGAATAACTTCGCCGAAGGGAATTATAGAAATGGGTTCCAACGATCTAATTATCCTAGGAATCCTTCCTATCAATACTCAGGACTACACCCACAGCTGCAACAACCTCAGTTGCAGCAACCACAACAACCGCAGTTGACAGCACCTCCACAGCAACCCCAGGGGCAACAAGTCACTCAATATCAACAGAGGAGTGCTCCTTCCCAACCATCTGATGAAATATCTTTGATTAGGCAGATGCTGCAATCTCAGCAGACCATGCTTGCGAATCAAAAAGCTCAACAGAAGGCTGTAGAGGCCCAATTAGCACAGATTGCTGCTCAGTTGAAACCACCAGCAGGTACCTTCGCTGGGCAACCAGAGGCAAACCCAAGGCATGACCAAAATAGACCTGAGCAACTGAATGCTGTCACCACAAGGTCTGGTTGTGTCCTTCCTGATAACATTAGAATCATCCATGATGATGATGATGTAGCTATTCTCTCACCAACAGAAAGCTCAACTCATGAAAAGGAAAAATTCACTAAAACTACTGAAAGGGAAAATGAAAAGGGACCTACGCCAGAAACTCCGCTCAGAATTCCTTACCCGGACAGGCTGAAAGGAACCAAAATGGATACTAGGTTCTAGAAATTCAAAGAAGCTATGAAGAAACTGTATATCGATATCCCATTTCTAGATGCCCTTTCTGAAGTGCCCGCTTGGGCCAAATACCTGAAAACCATGCTGTCGAGAAAATATATGACAGAAAAGCATGAAACAGTGAAACTAGCTCAGACCACTTCAGATATTCTGCTTAACAAAATGCCAAAGAAAAAGAAGGACCCAGGTTCCTTCGGTATTCAGTGTTCGATTGGAAATGGCTCTAGCAAAAAGGGATTAGCATATCTAGGAGCAAGTATATCCATCATGCCCTATTCTATGTGTAAAAGATTAGGCTTTACTGATTTGTTACCTACGTCAATGACAATTCAGTTAGCCGACTCTACCATAACTGCTCCCCTTGGAATTATTGAAGATATACCCATCAGAATAGGAACAAATTCTTATGTCCCGTGCGATTTCGTTATTATGGACATACAAGAAGATCTAAGATACCCGATAATCTTCGGAAGACCTTTCCTAGCTACCGCTCGAGCACTCATCGATGTAGAAGCAGGAACGATTATACTAAGACTTGGGAAGGAAGCTTTCCAATTTAGAGTCCTTAACAGCATGAAAGGACCAAGCATTCAAGAGGAAGTTTTTCTCCTAGATGATATATATCAAATGTCCCAGTTAGAAATGTCTGAACCCTCCGATGAGTTGGAAAGTGCCTTGACAAACCCGGAAGTAGAATTTTCGGCAAATGAACTAGTTCAACAATGCCTTCAATATTTAGAAAAAGCTGAAGAAGCCCCAACAGCCACCTTTGAAGAACTCAAGGCTGTCACCGTTATAGAAGTAACCGAGCCACCTAAGGCCCCTGAATTGAAGGCCGTACCGGAAGGACTCAAACATGTCTTCCTTGACAGCGAGAAACTTTGTCCAGTGATTATCATCTCTACTCTGGAAGAAGACCAAGAAAATAGACTTCTTGATGAGCTAAAGAGACACAAGAAAGCTATCGGATATAAAATGACTGACTTAACTGGTGTAAACCCAGCCTTATGCATGCACAGATTGCCTATGGTGGAAGAATTCAAACCATCGAGGGAACATCAAAGGAAGTTGAACCCTAATCTCAAGGAGGTAGTTCGCATCGAGGTTCTCAAACTCCTGAAGGCATGTATCATCTACCCAATCTCGGATTCTCAATGGGTAAGCCCCGTGCAAGTGGTCCCAAAAAAAGGGGGGACCACTGTTGTTCTCAATGATAAGAATGAACTGGTACCTACTAGAACGGTAACTGGATGGAGAATGTGCATAGATTACAGAAAACTTAATAAAGCAACAAGGAAAGATCATTTCCCCTTACCCTTCCTAGATGAGGTTCTCGAGCACTTGGCTCATCAGAAGTTCTTCTGTTACCTAGATGGTTATTCCGGGTTTTACCAAATCCCTATCCATCCGGAAGATCAAGAGAAAACTACTTTTACATGTCCTTTTGGGACATATGCTTTCAAAAGAATGCCATTCGGGCTTTGTAACGCACTAGCCACTTTCCAAAGATGCATGTCTGCTATCTTTGCAGGATTAACAGAATCTATAATGGAGGTATTCATGGACGATTTCTCAGTTTATGGAGACTCTTTTGACTAATGTCTGCTCAACCTGGTTCAAGTTTTACAAAGATGCGAGGAAACAAACCTCATCCTAAATTTGGAAAAATTCCATTTTATGGTAACCGAAGGTATTGTTCTGGAACACAGAGTGAGCAACAGAGGGATCGAGGTGGATCAAGCAAAAGTTGACGTTATTTCGAAATTGTTGCCACCAAAAGACGTAAAAGGGGTACGTGCTTTCTTAGGTCATGCTGGGTTTTACAGAAGATTTATCAAAGACTTCTCTAAAATAGCAAAACCCATGACACAACTGCTGACTAAGGGCACAGAGTTTAACTTTAACCAAGAATGTTTGCAAAGTTTCACAACTATGAAAAATGCCTTGATTTCTACACCCATACTAAGAGCTCCAGATTGGTCACAACCTTTTGAAATCATGTGTGACGCGAGCGATTATGCCATAGGGGCTGTATTAGGGCAAAGAATCGACAAGAAACCCTATGTTATATACTACGCATCCAAAACGCTTGATGAAGCACAAAAAAATTAAACCACTATAGAAAAGGAATTCTTAGCTGTCATCTACGCGTTCGAGAAATTCCGCTCATACCTGATTGGAGCTAAGGTCATTGTCTACACTGACCACTCCGCTATACGGTATCTAATTCAGAAACAGGATGCAAAACCTAGACTTATCCACTGGGTATTGATGCTTCAAGAATTCGATTTGGAAATCAAAGACAAAAGTGGAGTGGAAAACGTCGTCGCTGATCATCTCAGCCGTATTGAAGTCGAGGATGAAGACAAATTACCTATCCGAGACTCCCTCCCGGACGACCAACTAATGAAAGTCGATAATGGATTCCCCTGGTATGCCGACATTGTTAATTATTTGGCAACAAGAATCATTCATCCGTCTGCCTCCTATCATGACAAAAAGAAGTTCATTCATGACGCTAAGCAGTATTTCTGCGACGAGCCCTATCTATTCTGCTTATGCGCAGATGGACTTTTTCGTCGATGCATTCCAGAGACGGAAATCACCTCGGTTCTTGAGCATTGTCACTCAGGCCCCATTGGGGGCCACATGAGTTCTAAGAAGACAGCCCTCAAAGTCCTGCAATCTGGTTTTTACTGGCCAACCATCGCAAAAGATGCACATGAATACGTGCGATCATGCGTCAAGTGCCAACTATCCGGTGGAATAACCAAAAGAAATGAAATGCCATTGAATATATGGCAAGAAATCGAACTCTTCGATGTATGGGGAATAGATTACATGGGTCCTTTCCCCCCATCCTACGGATTCATGTACATCTTGGTAGCTGTGGATTATGTTTCGAAATGGGTAGAAGCTCTACCAACCATTTCTTGTGATTCAAAACTAGTCATCAAGATGTTTAAAGAGATAATATTCCCCAGATTCGGCGTTCCAAGAACAATAATATCTGACGGTGGATCACATTTCTTGGAACGAAGCTTTGCAGCCTTATTAAGAAAATATGGAGTCAACCATAAAGTTTCTACACCGTATCATCCACAAACATGTGGACAGGTTGAAGTCTCCAATAGGCAAATTAAAGCTATCCTGGAAAAAATTGTCAATCGGCACCGCACTGATTGGTCCACCAAACTTTCTGACGCTCTATGGGCCTACCGCACAGCTTTCAAAAAACCAATCGGAACAACACCGTTTCGATTAGTGTATGGGAAGTCTTGCCATTTTCCAGTCGAATTAGAGCATAAGGCCTGGTGGGCCATTAAGCAACTAAACTTTGATCTCAAAGGCGCTGGTGAATTCAGACAACTTCAACTCCAAGAACTAGAAGAATTACGAATGACAGCCTACCACAATGCAAGAATCTACAAAGAACAAACCAAGATGTGGCACGATGGCCACATAAAAAGAAAGGATATAATCATCGGAGACAAAGTCCTCCTATTCAATTCTAGACTAAAAATGTTTCCAGGAAAACTACGTACTAAATGGTCGGGACCTTTCACAATCAAACATATATACCAGACAGGAGCTGTCATTATTCTCGATGATAATGGAGGAGAAAGGACCGTTAATGGTCACAGATTAAAATAATACCACACTCCGACAGACAAATTATCAAGACAAACTATAGGGATCCATGACCCTATAACAACAGCATAGCTGGAGCAAAATTTTGTCGAGCCAGCGACGTTAAACCAAGGCGCTACTTGGGAGGCAACCCAAGATTTCTACTTTTTCCTTTATGTTCTGTTCTTTTATTTTCCTTAGTTTTATCTTATGAAAATAAAAAAAAATCTACATAACTAGAACTATAAAAAAAATAATCAAAAACAAACAACATAAAAATGCATAAAAAAAAAACAAACACAAAAATATAAAAACCTTTCGGCCTTTGCCCTCCCAAGCGGACTTGAAACCGTTTGGACTCCAAACGGTCTCCAAACCGTTTGGAGCCAAACGGTCCTCAAACCGTTTGGGACCAAACGGTCTCCAAACCATTTGGAGCCAAACGGTCTCCAAACCGTTTGGGACCAAACGGCCTTCAAACCGTTTGGGACCAAACGGTCCTCAAACCGTTTGGGACCAAACGGTCTTGAGACCATTTGGAGCCAGACGGCATCGAAACCGCTTGGAATACAAAGGGTCACCAACCGTTCCCTATAAATATAAACCCTACCCCTTCGTCTTTCTCTCTTCGAACTTCCGAACTCTCTGGAGCGTTTGTGCGAAGAACTGCTCTTTTTCTTCTGCTTCCTTTGTTCCCGCGTGACCACTCTTCCGTTCACCAACCACCTGCAAGGTAGTCCGGCGAACACAATGCACACCGCCCTTCCTCCCTACCACCTTCGTCGCCGTTCCTGAACTTTCACCGTCTCTTCAACCGCCTTCTCTACCAATGGTTTTAACGACCATCCGCACGTCACCATCTTCACGACAGTCATCACCTTCGCTTCGGACCACCATCGTCTTCGACGATTTCTTCACCATTATCTGCATCACCATCATCATTTCCATCTTCACCGTTACTGTTTTCTGTCACATCACTGGTTTCACCGCTGTTTTCGTCGCCGGCACACTCTCCGCCTCCGCACCGGCTCACCTTCATCTTCACCTGCGTCGGCAGCCCTGTGGCCTTTCGTTTTCCGAACGGTCCTCAAACCGTTTGGAACCAAACGGTCTTGAAACCGTTTGGGACCAAACAGTCCTCAAACTGTTTGGAACCAAACGGTCCTGAAACCGTTTGGAACCAAACGGTCTTGAAACCGTTTGGGACCAAACGGTCCTCAAACCGTTTGGAACCAAACGGTCTTGAAACCGTTTGGGACCAAACGGTCCTCAAACCATTTGGAACCAAACGGTCCTGAAACCATTTGGAACCAAACGGTCTTGAAATCGTTTGGGACCAAACGGTCCTCAAACCGTTTGGAACCAAACGGTCTTGAAACCGTTTGGTCTCCCACACCCATTAACCTTTCACAAAAATACAAAAAGACATAAACTACAAATAAAATCTAATTTGTTTCTAAAAACTTTTCACTCTAACTCATAAATTTCTATTTTTCAGATATGGCATCACCACCAAGCAAAGCCATCACATTCGAAGGTCCTGAAATCTGGACAAAAGAGGAAATGCTGGAAAGACAAGCCAGGCTTCAAAAGATAAGATCAGACTTCAACAGGACTGGGAAGGCACCCCCAAATGTCAAGATGATGGATGTCCTGTGCGAACTTGATCACCTAGAGAGGATCTTCTCTGAGCCCCCTGAGGAGGAAACTGTCATCTCCTCTTCTGATGAAGATTCGGAGTACAATCCTAACTCCGAAGAGGAGTCATCTGGCAAAGAGAAAAAGGGGAAGCGCAAGGTCCCGGAGACTGCATCTGGGCAACCCTCCAAGAAGCGGGCAAGAAAACAAGTTCGACCTATTTCCGCTATGGATCAACCTTTTGCAAAACCTACCACCACCATCTATGCTGCTACCACCATCATCCCTGCAGCTACCACCACCATTCCTGCTACTACCACAACTATCCCCATCACTACCACCACCTTCATTCCCATCACCACCACAATACCACCACCAGAGAACCTCTTCATCCAAACCACCATCTCCATCGATAAAACCCTAAAACCTACCAAGTATGTCTGCTCCAGCATACTAATCAAGATGGGAATATATGATCGTATCTTCAACGTGCTACACAAAGCCAACCTCACCAAGTTGTGTCTAATACCTGAAGTATCTTACCATGAACCCACCGCAGAATTTTTCTCCTTTCTGACCAAGGAGCCTGTTGACATCATGGATAGGTCACGTGATGGAGGTGACAGAAGACTTGTCACCCAAATTTTTGGCAGCAAGGTCGTCATAACAGAGAATATGCTGAACTCCATCTTTATCGACGACCAGGAGCAGCTGCGAAAGGCTAAAACAGTGGGAACCGATCATCCAGAATTCAACAGACATACATTCTGGAAATCCTTAACCGGGATCCCCACTTACGATGCAAAGACGTGCAAGGCATCGAACATACACTCTGGTTTTGTGCGCACTGTACACAAAATCCTCGCTGGCGCACTCTTCCCTAGGACAGAAGGGGGGAACGTTATAATCTCCGATCTTTTTGTTCTCTGGTCTATTCTTAACGAACGACCAGTTAATATCGGCCGTCATCTGATCCAGAAATTCTCAATCTCCATCCTGGGGAAAGAGATTTGCATGGGGGGTCATGTCACATCTATCATCAAATATCTTAAGATGGACAAACCTTTACCGCGCTGCACGCAACTGAAGGGCGACATCCTTACCAACGAGCAAACTCTGAAGAACTCGTTCATAATTAAGGAAAAGGATGGGAAATTACATTATATATTCTGCCCTATGGTCAAATCATCAAGGACTCTCCTCCCGCTTCCGGAGTTAGCAAACTATGACACAACACAGCTCCTCTTCTCTGACGAGGAGCTTACTCAACTGATAGCTTCGGTCAAAATACCTGAAAGGAAAGCAACAACGGGACAAACAGAGATGAGCATCACTGCCCCGACAACTCGACCAACTAAAATGCCTGTCAAGCGACCTTCCAGGAGGCAGCTGCGGGCCCAACAGCTGTCGGGGACACCAACATCTCGGCCAAATCCAGAGGCCGAGCAGCTCCATGAAGAAGTCTTAACAACATCCTCCATCGACTCTTTTATCCAGAGTCTCCACGAGCAGCTAACCGCTGCCACTACTACCACCACTCCGCCTTCCACCATTCCAACATCTACCACTCCCTTCCTCCCCACATCCACGCAACCATTCACATCCACTTCTTTACCCATCTTTACTTCGGGCTTCCCTTTCTCCATCCCTATGCCCGACTTCACCACTTTTTCATTCACTTCCACAGTTTCCACCCCATCATTATCACTACCACCACTTTCGCCTCCAATACCACCACTTTTCACATCCGCCACCACCCCGACACCGCTGGTGACTACATCCACAGTCACTACGCAGCTCGGGGCATCATCAGTGTCTCTTCCATAAGACACTAACACCGTTCCACACAGACCCCAGTCATCTCACCCTTTTGCTCCTGGGGTCCCTTTTACTAACATCGGTGAGGAATTCGGCCATCAATTTGACGCTGTCCGAAACCTCCTCACTGGTCCTTCTAACATATTAAATTCTATTTTTTCTTGTGTACAGGATTTATCACGACAGGTAACCAAGATCGACGAACAACACCGAGCTTTGCCTACCTTCCTCCAAGGCATCCAGCAACGACAGGACGAAGTGGCTAAGCAAGTTGAGCACATCAACAGCCACACCAACAACCTGCCGGACCTGGTCCTTGGAGTAACGCATCAGCAAGAAGCTACAGCACAAAAAGTCGATGAGATCTCCAAACAGACTCAACCTCTGCCAGAGAATCTCCGCAAGCTTGAGCAACATCAAGAGGCCCTGAGCATGCACTTGGCTACCATTGATGATACACTTACGTAGCTACATCATCACCAAGAGGAGGCAAATAACGATGAAACCCAACAGCTACGTGCCCAAGTCACAGAAGTGACAGCACGTCTCCTCTCCGCCGAGGGCAGATTCACAGACCTCAAAGAAGCCCATGATGCATTGCTCGAAAAACACGAGCATCTGCAAGTTGCTTTCGACGAGCTACAAGCCACTCATCGGCGGTATAAAAAGTCTGCCAACAAAAAGCAAACAGACGAAGCTGCGGATGACAAAGATGAAGATGATGAAGAAGACGACGACTCCGACTCATCTGCTGACTCTAACAAAGATACATCTTCGGACGACAAGCATGATGACGGAAAAGACCCCGGGCATGCAGCAGGACCCTCCCAAATAGGGTCCGACAAAATTCACCAGGACAGTGACCACCACCCCAAGTCCCCGCACAACGACAATGTCAACATGTCATATGGGGACCAATTCTTTGACTATTCAGCTATGGGGTCCATCGGGGAAGCTGCCAAGGTTGCGGCCTACGCTGAGTTACAACAATGCATATTAGGAACCAGCGCCAGCCCGCCAAAAACCTCTGCTCTCTTCTCAGCACCCTCTCCCCCTTACCAAGATGAGGCAGACCGAGTAAGTCTAGACACGGACGAGGATCTTGACTCTGCCTCTGACTTGGACGATAATCTAGAGGGCCATGTAGAGGCCTTCGAACAACCTGCTTCTCCTCCACCACAAGAGCTTCCCCCGCCACCTCCTCTGCCACACAAAATGCATGATCTAGATATGGCAGCCATCTTTACTTTAGATGCTCAGGACATTTTTATACTGAACACTATAGTGGACGATGCAAAAGCAGGGGATGACATAATCTATCATAACACCAAACCTAGGCGTAAGTTGACACGCAAAGATTTTCGTTGCATCCTACAACCTCGGTCCACGGTGCCAATGGCGATCTTCCGTGTCCTCCTCGCCAATTGTATAGAAACATATAGAAGTCACAAGCGGCAACAACTGGTTTTTAATGCTTCGCCCGCTTTGTCTTTTGGCCTTTTATATAAAGACATACGTGAAAAATTGGTTGAGCGGCTGCGTGTCAGTTTGGCATGAAGGGCACGCTATCTTACACTGCCCTTCCAAGTCTCGGACCACTGGCTTTTTATGATCGTGGATACCGAGGCTCGGGATGCCAAAGTATACAACTTATGTAGCACCGAGCTACCAGCAGACACAATAAATTTCGTAGGAGAAGCAGCAGGAGAAGCCAGGTGTATACCCTTCCGGCTGCTTAAATTAATCTGGGCTGCACGCCCATCTCTTCGCCAAGACTGGAGCCAACCATGGTTCAAAATCATAAACCCTCCAGTCCAAGCCACCGAGGGATCTGGGGACAGTGCTTTCTGCACTATCCGACACATCCAAGCGCTAAACCAGGAAATCCCATTCAACGACCTGGTAGCTGAAGATTTTCATTCCCTACGAGGACGCTATGCCATGGAACTCATCTGTGATAGACGATTCTTCAACGACCCAACTATGTCACCAGATGATGTTCCTCGGTACCTTTTCTCAGCTGTCCAGCGACGACAACGGCGACCTTTCCGACAAGTCTTGAAAGAGTCAGAGCAGATCAAGTCGCCCGAGCAAGATAAAATCAAGAGCGATCCTGCTTACACCATCAACCCAACATTTCCTGATTTTTATCGCGATGCTTGTAAGGGTCTGAACGATCTTGAATTGCGTATCATTATGGCGCGACTCTCCGTAGACAAAGATGACCTGGTATTCATGTCTCGAGACATACTCGTAATGGCAGATTCACTGCGAGAGACTCTACAGGATAAGGGATCCCTTTCTGTCAGCCTCATGGCCGTCTACCAGTTTCTACTTGGCCAAACTAACCCAAACACATACATGGCGTCTCCATATATGAAAGATGATCTCCTAGAGCTCAAGAAATTCATCACAACTGACGCACTGATCTCATATCTCCAACACACAACGCCGAAGTTCATCATGTTACCCATCCTATATCATGAGCATTGGATTCTCCTGGCAACAAACCTCCCAGACGGAACAACCACAATATACAACAGTTCCGACAGCCAGTTCAACGCTCGACAGTGACACTACGTCGAGATGCCAAAGACGCCAACAGAAGTAGTGGAAAAGGAGTGCGCCGAGAAATTAATCGATCTTCTGAGTCAGCATACAAAGGCGTACGACAAAGAACATTTCCATCGCCCCGCCTTCTGCCACAAATGCCCCCAGCAAATATGACAATCGAACGATTGCGGCTTCCACGTCCTCTACTGGATGTACACCATCATTGTTCTTCAAAGACCAGTAGAGGAAATGACTGACGTGGACTACCACACTTTACGAGGACAGTTCGCATCCAATCTACTTCGTTCCCCGGGGGCAAATGAAGATTTACCTTAACCCGCGGCCCTTGTCCTAATGACTTCTCACCCTATCACTTTGCCACTCTGCGGACAGAGTGCGTGATAAGTTGGGGGGGTGCATTAGACAAGGGCGAGGTATCAATTTCTACACTCCCCTTTCTATCTAACACTTTCCATACAATTCCTTATTCTTAAAATCCTTTTTTTACTTAATTTCTTCTTCAAAAATAATCACCTCAACTAACCCTAGAATCATGTTAGTCCCTATAAGTAAATAGCACTTAGACATCGAATGGCGATTTATCAATTTCCACCCACTAGTGATTTCATATTTTTGCTTCAATTCTTCATCTGACTCTCCACAGGTCAAAATCAAGGCAGAAATAAGCCAAGATCTCGAGGATGAGAGGGAAATCATGCAACTTCCAAATCAAAAAGTTCTGCAAGTGGACCACAAACCAAATAAGTGCACGTTGAAAACTTTAAGAACATCCTTCCTCTCTTCAAAATAAAAGAGGCTCGGCCGCCCAAAATAAATCCTCAAAAATCCCAAAACCCAAGCCTGTGAGTTATTGAATAAAAGCTAGAGAGACGAATAAAATTATGAGAGTTGTGCCACGCATAAGGATCTATACGAAGAACTGACGAAGGTCTCACCCGGCCGGCACATTCCGCTGCCCTCACAAAGGCAGATGTGTCATGCCCGGTAGTGAAACCCTAAAGTTTCTAAGTATATGAAAGGCTCATAAAGGACTCGCCCGACCGGTACATTCAACTGCCCTCATAAAGTCAGATGTGTCGTGCCTGGTAGTGAGATTCTAAAAAGCATAGACAGCCCCTCCCCCACTTGAAGGGGGAGCTACACTTCAAAGCCTTTAGCCAACCCTCATACCCCCTCTAGCTTCCAGTAGGTTTTTCAGAGAGGTATAAAGCTGATTAGAGTCAACAACATGCACACAATAAGGTGGTCCGAATGCAAACTTTGAGATACGGAAAGATCCTGAGATCCAAGCAACTCTCAAAATCTGAAAGAATCAAGGCATGCAATAAGACTTGATATGACCCCAGGGGAACTCAGGTCAAGAATTGAAGCAAGAGTATGGAAATCCTAAATAAAATCGCCTCGCCATTACATGTCTTAGCTCTATCTAACTTGAGGACAAGCTAGACTCTAAGTTAGGGGGGGTGATAACCTCCTATTTTAGTCATTTATCTTAGTCTTTTTCCTTAGTTTTCCATACTCTTTTTAAGTTTAAACTATACATAATCCTAATTTTACCCCTTTTTGTTAATACACCATCAGACTAACTTTTTCCTTTTATATATGCAAAAAAAGCACAAAAAAATCATAAAAGAATAACCCAACCTCAATACCGCTTGGAGCCAAACGGTCTCAAGACCGCATGAAGCCAACCGGTCCGAGACCGCATGAAGCCAACCGGTCCCGAGACCGCATGGAGTCAAACGGTCTCGAGACCGCATGGAGTCAAACGGTCTCAAGACCGCATGAAGCCAACCGGTCCCGAGACCGCATGGAGTTCAAACGGTCTCAAGACCGCATGAAGCCAACCGGTCCCGAGACCGCATGGAATTCAAACGGTCCCCAGACCACATGAAGCCAACCGGTCCCGAGACCGCATGGAGTTCAAACAGTCTCAAGACCGCATGAAGCCAAACGGTCTCGAGACCGCATGGAGTTCAAACGGTCTCAAGACCGCATGAAGACAAACGGTCCCGAGACCGCATGGAGTTCATACGGTCTCAAGACCGGTTTGAAGCCAAACAGTCTCAAGACCGTTTGAAGCCAAACGGTCTCAAGACCATTTGAAGCCAAACGGTCTCACAGTCCAAACGGTCTTGAGGCCCCAAACGGTCTTGAGGTCCAAACGGTCTCCAAACCGTTTGGACTTCATTCAAAGCCTATAAATAAGACCCCAAGGGTCCTCCAAGGGGGGACATCTCAGACGCCCAAAGGCTGCCTCTCCAGTTCCAGAGCAATTCCATCCTTCATCCATCGCCCTAAGGTTGCCGGTTTGAGGTCCACATCTCATCATTAAGCTACCTTCTCTCTCATCAACAAAGAAGGTGAGAGGAGAAGATCCATCATCAAGCAACCACAAAGTGTGAAGATCGTTGCTCTCTCCACCAAGGGTTCAACCTTCCCTCCGCCGTGGAGATGTCGTTCTTTCTCTCTCTTCTCACCTCCTCCTTTGCTCTTGAGATGAGCGAGTAGTCCTTTTCACTAGGGTGCGGGGAGTAGCCCCGCTACCCATGTTTTCATTTCATGCAATGTAATTCAATCGTTTGCAATAGAGATACTCTCCTTTTTGGCTCAACATCTATCGTTTAATGAATGCTTGTTGTTTGATCACCAACTTGTGTTACTTATTATCTTTTGGTATGAATTGTCTACGTTTATACCTTTAGATCTGAATATCGATTGAATGTTGGTTCTAGATATATGTAGTCACCATATGTCTATTTCGGTATCTAGGAGTGCTTTCACGAGTGGAGTAAACTCACTCCCATCGTTGCACTTTCATACTATGAAATGGAATCAGTTGACGTATGGAAGTGCAACCTTGGTAAGGTCGAGGAACACACTTCATGAAGGAGTAATGCAAAGTAAATGACCATTCGTTAGGGGATGGCTGGCATTGCAATACTCCACACTCCTCGTAGTTGGTTATACAAAAGGAAGCTAAGTCTACAAAGATACTAGCTGATTAGTTTCTCTTTGCAGGTCTTTTTATTATGCTGCATGTTTGTGATCCATGCGTAGTGGTGTGAAACCCAGCAACATCCTAGTGGTTTTTAATCATTGTTTACAACCTTAATTTCTACTTTCTTGCTTTACTTTCTTTGCACTTAGCTTAAAACCAAATCAAACTTTCGATCTAAATATCAACTGTTAAGTAGTTAAGTACGACTAAAACGTTTTCCATCTTGATTACATAAAGACCGTTGTCCCGAGGATTCGACCCTTAACTATACTACGATAAGACTTCCGCGTGTCTTAGCATACGTGGGTGGAGATCTTACCATAGTACTAGCAAGGATAAACTTAGGGATTCATCATCTCTAGGATTTTTAGTGGCGTTGCAATACCTCAAGGGTAACCATTTATCCATATACAACAATTGAGCAACAATCAATTTCATTATCATGGTATTCAAGGTTGATGAATGATCTGGACCCATGTCTTTATAGGAAATTTACCACAGGCTATAGTCAATATCATCCTATCTCAAGATAATCATTAAATTGAGATTCAAGATCGAGTATGAATATTATACTAGATTTGGCCTATTGGAGTCTTAGATCAAGAAATCAAAATTGTGTGGAAGGGATTACCTTTCCAAATTGTAAATAATCATCAAAGTGAAAATTCCAAGACAATCATAATAGGGATGTGAACTAGGTTACGGGACATACACTACCACCCTAATCTAGAACTTTAGTGCTCATTGTCATGAATCATCAGGCATATCAAAATAGGGAGAGTATGAATTATCAAATCATACTTCATATAGTCATGTGATCAAAGATCGAGCTGATAATAGGGAAACTATATTCTAGATTTTGCAAGATCAATTCCATAATCATGTTCCCTCCCTTTCAAGATCAAGCTAAGGGTATATCTTGGAAATTGAGAATTCAAATTGAGAACTAAAGACATCGATCATAAAAGGGATAGAGTGATATCCATGTCCATCATGTTTATTCAAAATTGATCTTGCAAATAGGCATAGTCATCAATAGGGAAATGTCTCTTGTATCCAAGTTATCACATCATGATCTAGGGGTCCAAAGATGTAGTCATATAAAGGTATATGACATAATGCATATCAATATGTTGAGTTTGGAGATATCTTTGAGGTTTCATCACAATAGAGATAACATAGGTTTAATCAACAAGGACCTCATCAAACATGATGACTAATACATGAGACCCACTGTGTTTTACTATATCAACAACTTACCTCAAACATAGAAAGCACTTATATCTGATTTAGTAACATTGAGTTTGCATGATTACATCACTCTTAAGAGTATTTTCTTACATCAAATTGGGTTTTCAATTTAAGATCAGATCCTGACATTATCTGTTAGTCAACATTCATGATTTCAAATGAATTTTATGTTGGCTAAATGGACATCTATAAATCCCTTTGTTTTGATTATGACAAACATTTCATTCTTATTGATCTAACGAGCTACTTGAGTGTGCAGGATTAAAGGTGGATGACAAAGCAACTAGGGAAATCCATATGCTTACATGTTTATGTTTTCATGCAATGTAATCACTTTGTAAAAACTTGTACAAAAATATAATGTACAAGTACTTAGATTGCATGTAAATCAAGCGTTAGATTCTCCCTAGCTAAACACCACATTTAGATAAGTCATTCCCTTCAAATAGGATCACATATGCACACTCATACATATAATTAGTGCCTAAATTGCAACATTGAAACAAGATCAATCTCGGTCGACAAACTCCTCGACCGAGACACTCTCGGTCGACAATCTTCTCGACCAATAAAATTCCAAAGTAGCTGTTAGACACAACAGACAAGTTAGTTGGCAGTTGGAGAAAGACGTTGCAAATCACTTGTTCCAGAGTGCCTGTCGGTCGACAAAAGTTCGACCGAGTAGGTGTCTCAGTCGACCATTCCTCGACCGAGATTGTCTCTGACAACAACTGCAGAATTAATTAATTAGCCGTTGTTAAAGCAACAACTTTGTACCTAACGGCTAGTTAAGCACTTAGAAACCCCTAGAAGTTGTCTAGAACGTCCTTAAGCATCCTTAGGACATTCCTATAAATAGGACAAGCCATAGGACACTCAAACTCACTTTGTTACACTTGAGAATTCTTTGAGCATACTTTGAGCAATCTGTTTGTGAGAAAATGAGCTTTGTGAACATTGGCAACTTCCTTCCTTAGCTCATAATTCGTGTCCTATAGGCTAGTATCTCCTACCCACTGCAATCACAAGTCCACACACTTGGTTAGGAGATCTATACGCTTGATCTAGGCAAATCAAGCATTGGGCTACAAACGATAAGTTGTAATTTCCTTTTTCTTTCTTGTTCTCTATTACCGTTTGTACTCTCCTTGCTACTCCTAGGTTGGAGGCTGCTGATTGGAGAGGGTGAAGATCTTCTTGGTGAAGAAGGTGACTTTGAGCTACTTCAGAAGGCTGGTGCAACGGGAGGTTACTTCTAGAGAGGAAGGCTACTTCAAGGGGGAGCTTGGAGTTACTTCAAGAAGGCTACCTCAAAGTTGGTGCACCTACTTCAAGTGAAGGCTGTTCAAAGGGTGTAAAGGAAAGTATTGTATTTTTTATAAATCCTTGGGAAGGTAATAAAATAAATACTTTCAAAATCCTGGTTGGGTAAGCAACCGGGTAGTGGACTGACAACTTTAGTAGTTGCTAAAGTTGGAACCACTCTAAACACCTATCTCCTTCTTCCAATTTTCAATTTTGGTTGTTTGAGTTCAATAAATTGTTAAAATTATTTAAAAACTCTATTCACCCCCCCTCTAGTGTTTTTCAATTGGTATCAGAGCAGGCTTCAAGGAACCCTAACCAGGTCTTGAAGAATGGAGGGTAATGGTGATTACAATCACAACAAAAGGTGTTGCTTGGACAAAACTACAACATGTGGCAATTGGTGCTTAGGAACAAGCCACACAACAACTAGATGCCCATGGAGATCAAAGAAAGAAGATGAGAACAAAGACTGTCTCATTGCTACAACTAGCGAGGAAGAAGAAGAAGAGGTAAGTCTTTTTGATTTATCTAAAGAAGAACTCGTTGTTAGCCTTGAAGAGACACATATTAAATATGTTGAATGCAAGAAGAAATTAAAGAAATCTAATAAAGCAAATGATGAATTACATGCTAAGCTTCTTTCTATTACATCCGAAAACGAAGATCTTAAAAAGATCATTGAAGATCATGATATTGAGATAAAATCTATAGAGGCAAATTGTAATCTACTTTCTTTAGAGAAGAATAATTTGCAAAGTCAAGTAAATGATCTTCAAAAACAACCCATTTTATGCAACCATCTAGATTATGATTCTATTGTCAAAGAAAAAAATTCATTGTCATCTAATCTAGATCAAGCAAAACTAGATATCAAAAAGAGAATGGAAGAGATTGCCAAGTTACAACAAAAAGTTAGTAATTTGAATAATAATGGTATTCTTGATCAAATATTAGAAAATTCCTATCATCAAATTGGGAGAAGAGGACTAGGTTACAAGCCTAAAGGGAAATCCTATCAACAACCTAGTTGGAGAAAGTCACAAACTCATCAATCTATATATGTACCTAAAGGAACATCTTCACCCAAGGACAAAACAGAACACAACCATAGAAAAAGATATGAGGTTGACTCGATATGCTGTCATTATTGTTAGTGCCTTGGTCACTATTCTTTTTCATGCCCTTACAAGAGAAAAGATGTCGAGTTAGTTTGGGTTCCAAAACCTCCAAACTAAATGAATAGAATCAAGTTGAGATATGACCAAGGACCTTATTTGCATATTTCTACGTCTATCTCAACTCAACATAATGGGATAACAAATAAATTCAAGTATCTAAATATTTAACTTGCATGGTTATTTGGAAGCAATTAACAGTTTTAGAAATATTGTCGGTCGAGAGACTATCGACCGAGACACTGTCGGTCGAGAAATTGTTGACCGAGCATGTCACTGTTTTCCAGTCTGTTGCAAAATTTCTATTTCCACATGATCATGTGATGGAATTATGTGCTGCTATCATGGACATACTTTCAATATTCGGTACGCATAGATAATGATGAATCCGTGATGATACTCGGCAAGCAAAATGAATTTTTTTTTGTTTTATATGCTATTTCTTGCAACACATAAGACAAAATCTCTAAATTAGTATCTATGAAGAAATTAAGATATTAATTGTGAATTATATCTAGTAGTATGCTTCAACTTGATACTTAATCAAAATTTTATGCAGATATTATACTCGATATGTTCAATTTGAAAATCTTTGCAAATATCTAAAACTTAAAGTTATGGCTAAATTGACATATATTGCAAAGCACTTATACCTTGGGATATCTATCTAAAGGGGAGCATATTATAAAATTAAGGGGGAGAAGTAATATCAAATATTCAACATGGATATCTTTTTGAAATGTCAAAGGGGGAGAAAAGAATATCAAAATAAAATAAAGATCAAAACTATAATGAAAAAGGCCAAGCACTTACTTGCAAAAGAAGAAAAGCTACAAAAGGTAATCTAAAGGTATGAAACTCATTTGGTTTATATTTCCTTTATTTCTATTTTTGGAAATGTTTGTCATCTTTAAAAAGGGGGAGATTGTTGGCTAAATGGACATCTATAAATCCCTTTGTTTTGATTATGACAAACATTTCATTCTTATTGATCTAACGAGCTACTTGAGTGTGCAGGATTAAAGGTGGATGACAAAGCAACTAGGGAAATCCATATGCTTACATGTTTATGTTTTCATGCAATGTAATCACTTTGTAAAAACTTGTACTAAAATATAATGTACAAGTACTTAGATTGCATGTAAATCAAGCGTTAGATTCTCCCTAGCTAAACACCACATTTAGATAAGTCATTCCCTTCAAATAGGATCACATATGCACACTCATACATATAATTAGTGCCTAAATTGCAACATTGAAACAAGATCAATCTCAGTCGACAAACTCCTCGACCGAGACACTCTCGGTCGACAATCTTCTCGACCGAGAAAGATCCAAAGTAGCTGTTAGACACAACAGACAAGTTAGTTGGCAGTTGGAGAAAGACGTTGCAAATCACTTATTCCATAGTGCCTGTCGGTCGAAAAAAGTTCGACCGAGTAGGTGTCTCGGTCGACCATTCCTCGACCGAGATTGTATCTAACAGCAACTGTAGAATTAATTAATTAGCCGTTGTTAAAGAAACAACTTTGTACCTAACGGCTAGTTAAGAACTTAGAAATCCCTAGAAGTTGTCTAGAACGTCCTTAAGCATCCTTAGGCCATTCCTATAAATAGGACAATCCATAGGACACTCAAACTCACTTTGTGACACTTGAGAATTCTTTGAGCATACTTTGAGCAATCTGTTTGTGAGAAAATTGAGCTTTGTGGACATTGGCTACTTCCTTCCTTAGCTCATAATTCGTGTCCTATAGGCTAGTATCTCCTACCCACTGCAATCACAAGTCCACACACTTGGTTAGGAGATCTATACGCTTGATCTAGGCAAATCAAGCCTTGGGCTACAAAGGATAAGTTGTAATTTCCTTTTTCTTTCTTGTTCTCTATTACCGTTTGTTCTCTCCTTGCTACTCCTAGGTTGGAGGCTGCTGATTGGAGAGGGTGAAGATCTTATTGGTGAAGAAGGTAACTTTGAGCTACTTCAGAAGGCTGGTGCAACGTGAGGTTATTTCTAGAGAGGAAGGCTACTTCAAGGGGGAGCTTGGAGTTACTTCAAGAAGGCTACCTCAAAGTTGGTGCACCTACTTCAAGTGAAGGCTGTTCAAAGGGTGTAAAGGAAAGTATTGTATTTTGTATAAATCCTTGGGAAGGTAATAAAATAAATACTTTCAAAATCCCGGTTGGGTAAGTAACCGGGTAGTGGACTGACAACTTTAGTAGTTGCTAAAGTTGGAACCACTCTAAACACCTGTCTCCTTCTTCCAATTTTCAATTGTGGTTGTTTGAGTTCAATACATTGTTAAAATTATTTAAAAACTCTATTCACCCCCCCTCTAATGGTTTTCATTTTAGTTTCCCATGAATGAGATACCCAAAATCAAGAAATCATGTGATTAATAATCATGAAAAAAGAATCACATGAGGAGATGAGAAGACTAATTAATCATCATCTACTTGGGTTTCTTGGGTGTTCCTTAAAGAAGCGATGAGATGATAGAAGACTCTCTAAACTTTGAGGAAAGGATTTTAGTCCTCCATGGGTTCTTAAGATGTGTTATGCCTTAAACATATATAGTGGCCTATGTGTATGGCTTTGATACCACTTATCATGGAACCATTTATTACCCTAAGTTCACACTCCTAATGGCTATACAGACAAAGTCGAGTGGACTTGGGCATCCATCCCTAGAATGACACATAGTTTCACATAAGAAATATATATGGAAAGGCAATAACAATACTAAATAGATAACATGGTACTAAACATGGAGATAAGAGATATGTACCCATTTCTAGATTCAAGTATACCCATTGGTGATTCATTTTAAGAATTAGAGTCTTGAGTGTAGTGGATCTTCCATTGAAAACTACCAATTTGATAAATAAAATATATCTATGTGAGTGCATTGAGTATGCTATGAAAGACATGTAAACAAATTTTAAGATTAATATAAAAGCTTCTTGCCTATAAACATCATAATAAGAAAGAAATAGAAACAAGGCATGAAACACATAATGATATAGTTTTATACAAAGTGTTTTATAAGTGTATCTCCATTATACTTAACAACATATTATGGCCATTGACCAACTTCCCATTAGAAGGTTCCATAAGGGTGCTCAATATTAGCTAACACTTTTATACATGAGGGACCTCAAGACCACAGTCACTGAGCTAAGCCTATTTTTGACATGCCATGTTTCCATACCCTGAGAAAATGTGTAGGTACACAAGGTTTGTATAATGGAAATGTTCAATTATATATTAGGGTTTTTCAACATAGTGCAAGAAAAACAATTTTACAAATCATAGTGAACAAGTAGATCAAACAAATAATTGTCTAGCCACACATTCATACAAGCATACATATAAAAAATCCAATATCATAGTAGGATCAAGAGATTAAGTGTACCTTACGAGTAGTGATCAAGATATGATAAGATCTCTAGTTAAAGTCAATCAAATGGGGAAATAGGTCTCAGTTTCACTTAGTTCAAACCTAGTTTCTAAAATCCAAACATGTATATAAGTATTCAATATAATCCAAGCATCAACTTTGGGACATAGTCTAGGTGAACCATCCACATTAAGAGTGACACTAGATAGAGATAAGGTATTATTTGGTAATTGAGGAATCATGAGACTAGGTTATCATCATGGTTCAAACATGCAAGATCATAACTTATAATACTAGGTCAATTCATGAAGTATTGTTACTTTTCCAAGTCATAAAAGCACTATGAGCATATAATAGATCAAGTTGAAATTAGAGCTAAAAGTGTGATGAATCTACTGATTTGATCTAGGTATATCATGATGTTTGCATAGAAGTTACATTTCATAAAAATAGAACAAACTAGGTCAACTAGATTATTCCAATGCACAAAACAAGTAGTTGAGAGATTAGAGGCCACTAGAACTTAGTGTAAGATCATGGTTCAAAAAAGTCATCAAACACTACAAATTTCACTAATTTCAAGCTAGATTTCCATAGACATTTAAAATCATCTTTTAGCTACATTATATCAAGGCAAGTAATGGTAAGAGGCCATATTTATGTTTAAAGGATGGGTACTTGATATTTAACAATGTGAATATGAAATTTAGCACAAGATATAGATTAAAAGGTGGAACAAGGAATAATCATAGTTACTAATTTTCTAAGTTCAATCATTCCGTAATGATAGATTAAGCCAAAGTTGCATATATGAGAAAGTTGTATCATATAAGACATAAGAGGAACATACTTAAATCAAAACTAGTATGATAGTTCAAGATAGAACAAGGGTACATATAGACGGTCCATGGTACTAGATCATATCTACAAAGGATTAGATTACTGATTGCATGCACTTCAGGTTAGAGATCATTAAACATACATGTGAAGCATGGTAGGAGTTGAATAATCTTTGAAAGGTCACAAAGGAGACGTTTTAAAAAAAAAGATTGTAGAAGAAAAAATAGGTCTTTAAACTAAATTTATTGGATATAGAACATTTTTAGATAAAAAATTATATATCATATGACCCTATTGGACAAACAAACCATGATAAAAGGTTTTTACAAGAGTTTTTCCCTATTTCATGTGATATGACCCTTGGATTTGGATCCAAGAGTCAAGGAGGGCACTGGTGAGTGAGAAAGCTTGGTGTGTTTCTCAAAAACAACAAAAAACCTAGAAAAATATGGTGCTAAAGGGGAGAGTCAACACAACAACTACTAGGTAGTTGTGATGCTTTCTATCCCCGAAAATGATGCCAGAAAGTTTGGTGCATTTTTGTAATTCCACGTACCTATAGGAGTGAGATGTCTTAATTTCTTCTATAAAGGACTCACCAAGATTGACAGAGTGACAAGAAACACTCCCCACTTGGTTCTTAAGAAAGCTCACCATGTCCCCAAGAATCTTCATCACTTGTGGGATGGAATCACTAGAAGTTGAAGGCAGAACACCAAAAGGTTGGTCACCATCATTTGTCATTCTAGAAGTTTAGATCCTCGAGTTCTCCACCAATTTCTCAAACAAGGGCCATCTATCCTCATGTGGTGTAGCCATAAAAGCTCCTCGATAAGAAGAATCCATTGTAGCTTGATTTAGGGGAGAGAGACTAGAGTACAAGGACTGAACCAGCTTCCAAAAAGGAATTTCATGGTGTGGACACTCTCTCAACATCTTTGAAAATCTCTCCCAAGCATCATGGAACCAATAATTTCCTAGTTGACTAAAACTAACTTGGCACATTGCATCGGTTTCAACCTTGCGATGGAGTAGAATTTCCTCAAGAAGGCATTCTTCATCTCTTCCCAACTCATGATGTCCCTTCTTAAATCATACCAAACTTTGGCTTTGCCATTGAGGGAGAATGAGAACAAGGTCAACCAGATTGCATGATCACTGGATGTTAGCTACCTGAAGGTGGGGCATACTTTGAGAAAGGAGTCCAAGTACTTGTAGGGGTCTTCATTCCTTGAGTCGTGGAAGTTGGGAAGGAGCCGAAGAAGACTGGTAGGGATTGATAAGTGCTCCCTTGGAATTTTATCAAATCTACTAGCAATTTTCTTCCCCAAGTGGCTTGTCACATGCACATGGCACAACCAAACAAAAGGAAACAAGTTAGTAAACCAATATGCACAAACAATATAAAGAATAAAGAATAAAGAAAAGCAATGATGAGGGCAGTAGGATGGATTTCAGCATACACAACATGCATTATGGTTGGATCATCAATAAATGCGTCATAAGATCAACCATATGTATTGCTTCTTGCATGCCTAGGCCCAGAGGAACCCCCTGTCAGGGGAAGATTTGTGGGGTGCATTGTCCACATACCTTGATTCCTACCCGCCTCCATAGATAGACTAATAGGGCATTACTACCAACACCCTCAACCAAAGGGAGGAGCATCACTTAAGCCACCATAGAAGCCATGGTCATCTACCTTATCACTCCTAGACTTTAGTTCCATATTGAGGACATCATGATTCAAAAGTTTGGGGTGGTAGGGAGGTGCGCCCCACATTTCATTCTTTTTGCATTTTCCCTGCCATTTACTTATGTTTTCTTGTTCTTGCTATCTTGATTAGATTTTACCTAATTTACCATACATGCTATGTAGTTTTCTTTTTTTCAATTTTTGCATAATTTTAAAAAAATTCTCTTTTTGTCATGCATTGCATATAATGTAGATTTTGTAATTTTTGCATGTATATAGATAGGATTGGCTTGTTTTCTACTTTATGTTCCCTAATGAAGGCTTAGATGTGATTGAAGGCAATTTGGCATCATTTTGGCCAATTTTGGAATGTTATTCCCAAAAAGTATGTTTTGACCAAATCTCTACTTGGTGAATTGAAAATGATGACCTTTGACAAATGCAAGTGAGTTGCCATGGTTTATTGCTAAATGGTATCGATGCTTGACTTTTTACATGTGCATCACCTCTCTTGTGTTTGTGAGTGTTTTGGTTGTATTGTGATTTGAGAAAGCTATAAACACTCAGGGCCTATGGAATCACATGATATAAGTATGAATCTCATGTTATTCACTCATGTGATGTGACGATATTATTTGTTTAAGTGTTGTAATAGATTTCATACATGAAATTTTTTGTTGAGAACCACACTAGTGACCCCTCTTTGACCCGAATTTTCTTTCATCACCTTCTTACCACTCTGCCTCATGAAATGATTCCAAATTGCACCTATATAGCCGTGGCAACCTCCAAAAGTTTGGGGTGGTCACATGTTCATCTCCCCACTTCACTCTCACCACAATATGCCCCCCGTAAACCGAGGGTAGAGAAATGAAAAAGAATATAAAAATGAATATAAAATATGCTCATATTTATGAGCACCTAAATAAAGAAAATATGAGCGCTATATGCAATAGCACTCCATACTCTTACTACAATCCTTTCATTTATTTTCATACCCATTGAGCTATGAAACATCAAACCAAGCTCACATCACCTTTTTTCCACATCCACGTAGGCCATTTAGTTTGGTTTGAAGCATAATATTAAATGCATCAAAGTGAAAGTGAATCAAACCTCATTCAGAAGATGTGTATAGACATTAGAAATGTGGTTCGAGCTAGAAAAGACCTTGCTAAAGGCAGCTCACCATTTTCTAGAAAGTTTTGGGCATTTTTGTAGAGTTACGCCCTAGATTGTGTGAGCTGCTCTGTATGTAAGTTTGCTCATAGTTGTAATGTGTGACGGGTAGCTCTGCTACACCTTTTGGCAATACTATTTACCTATTTCCAAAAAAAAAGTGAAACAACACTCCTAGTCATCTTTGATTAACACCAGCATGAAATGGTTTACCCAGAGCAACATGAAAGCAATATGGACAACTTGTGTGTTCTATGATGTCACATCCCAATTTTCATAGTCAAATTAAAACTTCGAATGATTTTTTTCTTAAAAAATTATTGTTGAGGGATTTTAATGCAAATGATCTATAGTGGTTGTTATTACATGAAAATAGAATAAGAAAAACTTAAATTAAGACTCATTTTCTTTTTTCTTTCAAATGTGCATTATTAATAGCTATTAACCCATGATTATCTTATTTTCTTTTCTCTAACTCCATGATGGTCATAAAGCATAGGAAAGAGGTTAAAGAAGTGACCATGTGACTCTTAAATGCTAGCATATCAGATATTGACTCATGAATTTAATAAGAAAAAGCCTTTTCCAATTCTTTCACCAATTAATTGCATTAATATTAAGACTAATAGCCAATATAGGAGTTATGGACCATAATGTGTACAAAAACGAAATAGCATTGCATAGGAATATTCTAGACCTTCTAAAGTGGTAATGGTCCAAATTTGAACTCATTTGACCCATGTTTGACCATCTAAATTAATTAGCGAAGTTTTCTCTATAGTTTGAATAAGATTTGAATACAATTTCATTTAATATGAGTATTTTCCCCAAAATCTCCAAATTATTTTGCGTCATGCATTATAGTGGTTTCAATTTCCCTTCCATACGCCCCATCTGACGGTCTCAGTTTAATCAATCAATGATCCAATAGCTCTAAATTTGTCTCCCTCCTCTAGACTATTTGTGGGTGTGAAACCAGTTACAATGATTTATCCTCGACCTTGTTCTCTCTCTACAAGGCATCGTTGCTTGAATTTATTTTACCATGGATATAGTAGAGTCAAGATGAACCAAGAGACCCATTACTCACCCCTCCTACCTCTCTGTGGTGAAAATGCCCATTTAGGTAAAGGATGGCCTCTCCTCCCCCAAGTTGTAGAGGATACATCAGTGCCTCCCCAATCTTGTTAAGGACTCTAAGACCACTGACGCCTATTGTTATTCTCCTTCTCAATCAATTTGACCCTCAAATCCCTGCAACATCCATGCCTACTCAATTTACCTCTTCAGTTGTCATGACATCACTTCGTACTCCTCATCCTTCTCTAGCTCAATTGGTTGCCCAATAAGCTTCTCAGATGCAATTTCTTCACGTTTTCTATGTTGGTTTTCCCTGGGTTTGCATCGATCCTTGTATCCTATAGGTCTGGCATCAATCTTCCCCACCAATCCTAAATTTTGATTGGTCAATTTTGAAAAATTCATAACTTTTGCATATGACCTCAGAAAAATATGCAAAAATATTCATTGGAAAGCTATTTTGATTTCCTATCGACTAGTTTTGTTTTCAAATGACATTTTTACATGACATATCTTCAAAAATTCAAGGATCATGATTAGGTTTTAAGTATTATGATATAATACACATATTATGATTTTAAGACTCAAATCAGGTGAAGGGACTTGACCTTAAGGTTTCCTACTGTAAGTAAGTGGGCCATGCATATTTGGAACAAGTAATTTACTTTAATGCATGTTATTTATGATTATGCACTTTAGTATGTTTCATGAATTATGAATGTTTTCTTAAGATGATATCATGTTTACTTATCATTATTTGAGTGATTGATTGCTTATGGTCTATGGTAAAAACCCATATTATGATTATTGATTATGTATTAAGGTTAGTGAATCATTCTTAAGAAGGGGAAACTCTATTATGATTTAAGAGGTAGGTATCCCATCATGGCATTAAGAGGGAGTAATCACATCATGTTAAAGATTAAGATTAAGAAGAGTTAATGTTTAAGTTAAGACCTAAGTTAATGATGAAGATTAAGGAATTGTGTAAGGTTTTATATGTTCCTTGTTTATGGGCCTAAAAGGGTCGTTAAAGGCTTCCTAGCATTATGGGCTTTCCTACCAATCATGGGATCCTATGGGGCATTGAGAGAGGTGGCATATATCTACTTTTCTAATTCATCATGTTAAGTATTCAAAGAAAATGTTAATGTTAATGTTAAGATAAATGGAATCGAATTAGTTCTTATATGCTCCGAAATCATGGACCTCAAGGGGTCATCAAGGGTTTTCCTAGAAATCATGTGCTCCTAAGTGGGCATTATAGAGGGATGAATATACTAACTGTTCAATTCTTCATGTAATTTATGAATCATGAATGCTTAAGAAAAATCCATGTTCAAGTTTGTGTAAAGAAGTTATATTTACTTTCATGTCATATAAAGTGCCAAATAACGCTTACTAATGTGTTGTTTGTTTTTCATTGATGGGGAGGAGATGTTTGTAGGAATTGGAACAAGTGAAGGACGAAAAGGAAAATAAAGACTTAGGAGATCTTCAAGCTTTTCCTGGTGGGGTTCCATTTACCAAGTCAATCCAGAGGTTTAGATATAACTCATGTGATTTTCAATCATAGTATCAACTTGATTCAATCTGAAAGATGAGAATTATATAATCAAGAACTATGTATGAAGCAATTTCACATCAATGAAAGTGTTTCATTTACTTTAATTGCATGATTAACATACTGTGACACCCACATTGGGTAAAATGATTATGCTCATGTGTTATATAAAATAGGGTGTTACATATGCCCTATATTTTAAGTTTGTATGCTCAGTGCACTTTTCATGACCAGTTTGTTAAAGTGGATAGGAGAGAGGTGGAATGCATGTACCTAGTCATCATTGATACCATTTAGTCAATATTCATGTTTTGCATTGGATTTGTCATTTCTTGATTGTGGAAAAATTGTAGAAAGATCGAGTTGGAGCATACTTGAGGACAAGTATGTTTTAAGTTTCAGGTGGGGGTGAAGACCTATTTTAGGGCTTCATATTGTGTCTTATTTCACTTTAATCTCATCTATACATGCTATGTTACATGTTATTCCCCTCAATAAGTGATTTCATGCAAAATGCACTTATGGACATTATTTGCATGTTTTTTAGGTATGAGGATCATACTTGAATGGATGAGAGAGAGAGAGAAAGAATGATCCTAGGGTTTCTCCACCCTTATAGAGGTCCAGAATGAAGTCCAAGTATGCCACAACCTACCCCTAGTGGCCAAATATCAATTGAAGCAAAGTGTCCAAGGATGAACCAAATACATGAGCCAAGTGTTGATAAAGAGACCAGCACAATCGTGGTACCACATAATGGTCGTGCTAGCCCAAGAAAATCAATAGAGTAAAAGATTCAAGAACCAAAGTCAGTAGAATGGCCCTAAAACATAGAACGGTTGTGCCACCAGGACCCAGAACGGTCATGCCATGCAACACGACCGTGTTATATCTCATCCAGAACAACCATTTCTCAAAGAAAGGGTGGCAAAATCTAGAGCCAAAACAGTCATGGTCCTCATCCTCATTGTTGTTGTTATTATCTTCATTAGTGTGGTTCTTCATTCTATCCTTCTTGGATGATGATGGGATTCTTCTTCATTCTGTTGCTACTCACACTACTCTTCATGTGGGGTTGGTATTGCATGAGGTATATCCTCCCGTTCTCCTTCATCAAATGACTCTACGCGTGTTTAGATTCAATTTCTATTGGGGGTCCTACTTGCTCAACCCTCGCATTTTGATCGACCTCCAACTTGTCCTCCACTACAAGGAAGCATCATGATGCAAGAGGAAGGAGATATTCACAATCCTCTTTTATCAACCTACCTAAACAGTTCATAAAGTCAGTTAGAAAATTGGGTGTGTTAAAATGAAGTATTAAATAGTTAGAAATATCAGATTTAAAATTTGTGAGGTCAATCTTATTGCTTGAGGTACATGTGTATATTCAGTAGATTTGGGTTCTTTATAGTTTCGTTTGCTGACACAAAAAGTTGACCTGACCTAAATCACACATCCTAAGCCCCTGTTTAGTTCCAGACTGAAACCGGATCGGCAGCTGTCATGTAGTGACAGGTCAACATTTTTGGATCTGGATCGGCGCATTTGGGCGTTTGGTTCAACATCCCGGAACAATCCTATTTTGGGGTTCCGTAATCCCAAAACCCGGACCAACTCAGTCCCAGTCTGAACGAGATTTCATTTGCAACTTGGTTTCAATCCCCCTGCTCCTGACTTTCTCATCCCGACACTCTCCTCTCCTCTCCCCCACCCCCCGCGCCACCTGATACCCCCCTTTACTCCGTCTGAGCATAGCTTCTCGAGGAAGATGATAACTGGGTCTAGGAGTAGGTTTAGGTCAGTTTTACCTATTCACCATCCACTCGGTTCTGTCCCAGTGATGGTGTGTGGTGGTAGCATGTGTTTTGAGAATGCAGTTGGCACCTTGTGAGTGTCATCAACCTCCTCACATATGCCTTCAGTTCCGATGATTTTTGTAGCTTCTCGACAACCTGCTCGGATCCAACACCAGTCCTTCCACGGTAAGTGCATTGCGTTCTTCCGTTTCTCTTCCGCTGTTATTCATTTGTAGTTGTGTATGTGTTTCTTGTTGTTCCAGTTATTAGTAGATACTAACCAGTGTGTTTGGTTTGTGTTTCTATTTTTTTGCTATTGTGGTGTGCGTGGTCGGCGACGACACTTTCGGTGTTCAGGTATGCTCTCTGATCCTCTCACACCATGATCATTGCCATTTTTGCTATTGTGGTGTCTGTTTGAGGGGCATGACATCCCTTCCTTCTTCTCTTTTTGATCCTAGCCCATTCCACCTTAGTTTGAACGGTTCTTTTTTTATTGTTGTGAGCTTTGTTCAAACTGAAATACAATTCAACCTTGATAATTTGATTGTCCATTGGTTTCTGTTTAATCATATATACTATTTTGGATCTGTGCAATAGTGTTTATCTGAAATGAATTCCCTATAAAATGTAAATTTAACAAGATTGGGAAAGAAAATACAAAGAAACACCATGTTTGAGTCAAAACAATATCTTCCTAGCTTGGCCAGTCAGTTGACAACTATTCATTTTTTGCTTTATCATATTTCTTGTATAACTATTTCAGTGTATGTATCAGTCGGTTGTCATTGATATGTAGTCAAAACAATTATGTGTGTTCCCCTATTTGAATATGAGCTCATTGAATGTGAATATATAATTACTACTCACAATAGTATTCATGCATTCCTTACTAATTTTGTTTTTATACAAATATGCAAACTTACAAGATAATCAAATGTGCAAACTATATTGGAGATGCTTAAATGATATCATCATCATTTTTGACAAAGACTAAAGTCTACAAGGACTGTTACTTGTCCTTGAGAGGGCCTTATGATCCATGTCTGCTATGTGTTCTAAGGAAGAACAAGAGTGACTATTTTTTGTTGTGGGAGAAAACTAGGGTTTAATTTGGGTACTTGAGTCTTGATTCGGTTGGGATTGGTATCACTTGTCGATTTGTATAATAATTTGGGGTAAACATGAGAAATCAAGGAAAGTAAATATTGCAAATGATTTGTATAATAATTTGGGGTAAACATGATCCATTCCCTATAGTCCGTACTCACAATAATAATTACATATGTTTGATGTGTTGAAACAATAACACCATTATATATCAATCCATTCCCAATAACAATGACACCATTATATAATTATAGCATGTGATTATTAATATTACATGTTCTTGCTTATTAACCGCTAACATATAGTTCGTACTCACAATAATAATAACAGAACTTATTAAAGAGTCAACTCAATTAACATCTTCAAACTTGTAGCACATGATTATTCAAATTACATATGTTTCTTATTCTAGACATGTATTTGTTGATGTGTATGTATAAGTAGAAGTACTACAAAATTTACATGCAACTTGCTAAAAACTCGATTGAATTATCACTTGACTCCCTTCAATGCTTGTCGATTATTAATATATATTCAATACTCACAATATATTAAAAGAATCTGGTCTCGTGCCTTATAGGTAAGTAAGATAATATACAACTTAAATAGTTTAATTAGCTCTTAAGTAAGCTTGGGAATTGAATTGACATGTGTAGAATAATATTTAAATTGTACAATGAGTTAGACGTATGTATTGTTCAATCTTTTTGAAATTGAGTATGATATATACATAAGGATTAATATGAGGTAGTTACATTCTATGATTAGGGAAAAGGTGAGAATGAGTAGATGAATATAAGAACCTAACTGTAACACTGAAATAATAAGGTAGATGATGCTAATAAATGCTAACTCAATTCAATGATCAGAATGTGGTACATGTATGCTTTTTAATTAGTATGTGAGCTGTCAGAATTTTTTCATAGTAGAATGCATGCTATATAAAATGCATCTTAATTAAGCCGATAATGTAATGAAGATATACTTGCGTAGGCCCGTGTTGTTGCAATTTGGATAGTATTTGTAAATAGGTTGATAGAAATTACAGAATTTGGACTCATTCCCCAAGTCTGAAACCTAAATTTCAGACATATTATTCCATTTACAGAATGTCTGGACATAATTGACCAAATGTAAATAGGTAAACGTATAAGTTAACATTGATGGTAGAAAATCCTTCTTAAATAAAATGGAATACATTACTAAAAGGGTTCATTGCAAGTAACATGGGGACACAAATTTATGCATAACTATAACAACAACCTATTAGATGTTAGATTTTGTAACTCATCCCATGTACTCATTATATATTTATACATGCTATAAACACCGCTCACATTATTTATATATTGCAGCACATACGGGAGTATGTCTTCCACTGACCCCAAGTTGCGTTTTATATGGTCGAGAGACAGTGACGACGCTTTAGTTTCAACACTAAGGAGGCAGTATGATATGGGTAGGTGTATCGATGGACAGTTTACTAGGGATCCATGGAGGGAGACGGTCTGTGAGATGCAAAATAGGATGTAGAGGCCGGACATAACGATGGACCAGGTGAAAACTAGGTGGAAGAACCTCAAGAGGGACTATGTCAAACTTAAGCTTGTGACCAACAAGAGTGGCATCGGATGGGATGAAGTTAGGAACAAGCCAAGGCTGCCTGACACCCCTGAGTGGAAGGAGAGCCTTGCGGTACGTACAATAACCTTACATTGACCGAAAACTAGTCCTTGCCACATATAAATATTGGTATCATAATAAACATTTTTTTCAAATTTAGGTAAACAAAGATCTTTCTAGGTTGGTTAATCGGCCCTTTCCCCACTACTATGACATCGAGCTGATGTCGGGGAGGAACATTGCTAGAGGACATCATGCAATGTCTTCTACGAATAGTCAAATACCATCCGACGTTGCCTCCGAGGAAGAAGTTGTTGCCGACATAGATTCATCTAATACACCAATGCCCTCAGAAACGCCCATTGCGGAACCGGACTTAGGCGCACCCAGGATGCAGAGTGAGGTCGACACCGAGGGAGGTGGCACAGATTCCCAGGGTGTTGGGGGAAGGACTCCTCATAGCCACAAGCGCAGGAAGTGGACATCCTTCCCACACGAACAATGTGTCCTTTCTAATGAAGTGTTATCTAAATTCACACAAGTGTACACAAAGGTACATGAGTTGGGCACAGGTGTCATCAGTAGAGCCATTGAAAAAGAGGAGTTTGCAACAATTTTTCAACATTTCAGTGACAATTTTCCTGAAGCCCCTACACAAGTGTTTACAACTCTTGTGAACCCCATCAAGTATTCGACAAACCATATGATCTACCTCATCCTCATTGACACCCCACAAAAACTAACTATATGGTTGCATGATCTTTGGGAAAGGTCCCACATAGGTAGTGCACAAGCCCGACCTTCAATGGCATCCGATTATGTGCCATCTCAGCAGGGATATGATTCACAGTCACCATCATCAAACTTCAATGGCACCACAAGTATACCATCTATGTGGTATACTAGAAGTAATGCTGGTGGTACTAGTGGGAATAACACAGGTCCTTCAGCATCATAACTTAGAGGAGGGTTCGGGTTGTGGTTTGCTTACTAGTATCGTTTATCAATGAACTTTAGGATTTTAGTTTGTGATGATGGTTTTTTTGTTTACTAACAGGAAAATCATTTCGTTGTTGTAATAAATACGATGCATCAGTACATTTGTAGCGCATCAATTTTATTTGTATTTAATGTTGATGTTGTTCAGTTTCATTCACATATATCATATTATGATCATGTTGCTACTCTTTTTAATGTACGAATCATGAAAAGTTTGAAATCATTTTGGTTGTAGGCATCATGTATGTAGTGGGCATACAGAACCAATAGACCTCCTACCACAGATTATAGATATTGTGACTAGTACAACAAATCGTGTTGCTGATGCAATAGCTAAGTCAATAGCTAACTCCATCATAGATGATATTTCTGATGATGATTATGTACCTCCTTCAATACCTAGATCAGTTAGTATTAGGAGTGGGCACCAAAAGGTGCTAGAAATAATGATCGGTCATGAAAAGAGGGCTTATGACCTATTCTGAATGCGTCCACAAACTATAAATGCCTTGTAGACAAGCTTGAGGATCGTGGCTTGTTAAAGAGTAGTAGAGGAGTCTCATCAGTTGAGGTTGTATGGTACTTCCTTCAGATGGTTGGCCATGGCCATACCAATCGTGCTTTGGCGGAGGACTACATCCACTCTGGAAAAACCATCAGCAGAAAGTTCAACGAAGTATTGGACGTGGTGTGCGCGTTGTGCAATGACTATATTGTCATGCAAACCACAAACACAAACACACATCGTCGTATATCGGAGAACCCAAGGTTCTACCCTTACTTCAAGGTAGTAATAGTCATCCCCTGTAGTATCTATTATTGCTCAGTTTTTTTGTCTATTGAAACTCGATTATAGTATTGTAGAATTCCATCGATGCTATTGACGGGACACACATCCCAGTCTTGGTAAGGCATGACAAGCAAAATCGTTACCGAGATAGAAAAGGGAATGTCTCCTTGAATGTCATGGCTATTGTAGACTTCTCAATGGAGTTTACATATGTACTCACTGGCTGGGAGGGATCAGCCGCTGACCAAAGGGTCCTACAAGTAGCAACGACTATAGGCGGTTTTAAAGTCCCTCCAGGAAAGTATTACCTAGTGGATGCAGGATACTCAAACACTCGGTAATTTCTTGCACCGTATCACAACACATCTTACCATATATATGAGTATCGGGGTAACAGATATTCCTACAACAACAAGAAGGAAATGTTCAACCACCGCCATGCTCAGTTACGTAATGTTGTAGAAAGAGAATTCAGAGTGCTTAAGAGGCGGTTTGCCTACCTTAAAAAGGGGGCGACATATCCTATTCATTCGCAGTGTCGCCTCATAATGGCTTGTTGTATCCTCCACAATTTCATACGTCACCAAAATGATGGTGACACTATGATGGAAGAAATACCAGACAACAGTACAATATATGTCGTCCCACCCAATGGCGTCGATCTAAGTTCGCTACACTGAACAAATGCAGCGGATGCAAGGGAGGGTGATGTACAATGTGTAACTATTTCCACTTTTATTTGGGATACTCATTGAACTGACTTTGTAGTTATCCTCATTTCTATACAATATGAAAACTCATGTATGAGTTGACATGTGTTGTGCCCCTCTTTGTTTAATAACAATGTTAGCGTTTGACAATTGATGTATGTTTCACATGTGTTCTCTAATTATTCTAGCCCCTCAACATTTTATATGCCCCGTAATAAAAAATATCACATTTTGTTTGATTAGGTTGTCAGTCTTGAAATGGATAATGGAATGCCGCAGTGTACATGTGGGCTCCAGTGTGCCGTACGAGTGTACACGGATGCCACAGATGTGGCAAATGGCCAGTTTGAAGACAACAACCCCTATAGGCCATATTTTACATGTGGTAGGGGAGTTGTTCCAAATAGATGTCACATGATGTTGCCCGCACACTGTGTACAACATACACTTGCCACGCTAACTGTAGTTAGGGATGCACTAGTAACACAACTTGCATATGCACGCAATGAACGCAAGACATGGTCAGGACAATGTGACTTTGAGTTCCACTAGAGCAGACACAGACCGGCTAAGAGCAGAAATTGAAGTGTTGTGGGGGAGGCGTCTATATCTATGCAAACGACTCCACCTCCTGAGTGATAATGACTCTTCAACGGAGGAAGAGGGATACAATACATCATAGATGTAATATAATTATATGTAATGAAGTGTGGCATCACTACATGTTACAACATTCAACTGCAACTAATGAACTACTTTCAAACCTAAGTCTCATGAGACATATGTTTTGAAGCCAAGTTTATGTTACTAATCATTAATCACATTTTAGATGTCGATGAATCTATCTAAAGTTCTGAGGTGTGATTGTGGTCTGGTTGTAGCATTGCGAGTTAACACAGAGGATATGAGGTTATATGATTTTGGCATTCTGAGTCAAAGGCCAGGAGAAATGTATTATATATGTCCTTCTAGAGAGGTGTGCTAGTACAACCACAAATACTCAGTTGCACTAGCTAAGTAAATGGTGTATTTGTTGTTTTTAACTCGAATTTGGGAAATATTTTTAGGGAAAAGACCGATGCAAATACTTTCATTGGGCAGTCGATCTCCCCCCAACAACTAAATCGTTGAAGGCTAAAATTACCTTATGAACTTACGAGTGCAAGTCAGTATGGGGCCAGACGATGAACATGAAGGACTTTGTTGAAATCCATCACGACTCCAACATGTTTACACCTCTAAACAGTACGAGTATGACGTTTTACAAGCCTCCATTCAGAGGTTTGAGGACAGTTGTACTCTGCTTTTGGATACTCCTTCACCCCCAATGACTCCAAAAAGTTGTTGTTACACTTACATCGCAAACTTTGTATTTTTATTAATTATGTTTGATTCTTATGGATGTATCATATTTTATGCCATATGTTATTTGATCACAAAATCCTAACATTCAAATTATATACGCAATTATGTTATTTTCTTAATTCTGTTCAATTCTTATCAATGTTAATTACAATATTATATACATACAACGTATGTTATATGGTGTAGAGAGCTTGATATGGTTCTCAGAGGTTTGATGAGAACCCAATAACACATGAGGAGATGTGTTAATGGAGTATATACTACTCAGGCTTTGAGGGAGGTGTGGCGTCACTTTCTACACATAACAAGGAGGTCATACATTTCTTTGAGCAAGCTACAACTACGGTGGCAGCATATAATGAGAGAGTTCATAACATATATTTTTTTCATTTTAGGAGATTTAGTGCCTCCCCCACCATTGGTCCTGCAACACGGCATTCAACGCAACTTTGTGACTACTCGTCGCACCTATCTACCAGCACATGTTGAGTACCTTACGAATGACGAAAACAACAATAACACATGATGTTGTAACATAGTAGCTCAAATTTGTATTTGTTTATGTTTGGTTGTCTCCAATTTCTATTTGGTTGTCTCCAATTTCTATTTCTTTATGTTATACAACTTATGGGCACAATCCATTTTTTTCCATCGTTTGATAAAACATCTACTTGACGCTTTTGATTACAAGACTTACATCGCGTTAAAACTTGCATTTGTCTATGTTTGCTTGACAACTTATTTTTCTATACATTAGTGTAAGTATTACTTTTCTAGTGTCATTGTGTGCTCATATTTTTTATTTTTTATTAAATATAGAAGCCACCATCGATATCAAAGTCACTGACAAAGTACGAAAAGATATTGATGTCTCCATCAAAGATAAAAAAATATGTTAAAGAAAACCTTGTATGTAAAAAAATGTTGCGAAACTTCACTTAATGGGGGCAAATCTGGGAGATAGGAACAAGGAAAGGAAGGGGTCAATCACCCTATTTTTCATCTGCCATTGTTGTTTGACTGGCCAAAAGATGACATCAAACAACAACCCATTCAGCCTGTGCAGGAAGAATGTCCTGTTTCATGGGACGAATATGATGAGACCCTGAAGTCGGCCAACTTGTATGGTCCAACCTGGGATCAACATAAATCACCGTTCACACTACCATCTTAGCATGTCTGTATGGATGTGTAGAAGTAGGCCTATAAAATGCCGCTCATGTTTTTTCTGCTCTTCCTTCGTTCATGATGCATTTGTCCAGGACCAAAGTATGCTATTATCCCTTATTTTGGGCGTTATTTAAGTTCAAATGAAAACTTCTTCACTTTGTCATTTATTTTATTATGGAAGAATTATGTGTAACTGTGGTATGGACATGTTTATATTCAAACAGTTATGCTACATGTGCGTAATTTTATGTTCTATCGTTACAATTTCAATTATCTTGTCAGTTACAAATTATTTGATCGAATACACATAACTATATACATAAATATAAGATGCCACACAAGATAAGATAGTTGTATATTATTTATTTAAAATAAACATATAAAAAGAGCATACTCATATTATATCCATACCACTAAACAACAAACAATATCATCCACATTGTGTATGGACATTTTTTTTTTCAAAATGTTTACTTGTATTGTAGTGCCATCACATCTTCCATATTGTGTAACTGTTAAGCCATTTCTGTTAGAAGATGAAAGAATACACAGATCCTAACTAGGTTGCCAAATAAAATTAGACTGCATCCAGACTGATAACCAAACATAATCAGACTAAAACCAGACTCAAACCAGATCGGTTGACCAGAATCAGACTGGGTTACCAAACATAATCAGACTGGATCCAAACTACACCAATCCAGATCTACTGACTAACCCCGCCCAGTCCAGTCCAGACTACGGAATCTCAGTCCTGGACCAAACAGGGGCTAGAGGATCAGATCTAGAGTGGTTGGACTCTTAAATTTATAACTTGACACTCAGACCCCCAAAACTATTATATGGGGTACGATGTAATAGATTGAGGTTGAATTACAAGGACAAGTAACATTAAGTGATAAGAACGAAGAACCTTGGGTCAGATACACCAAGAAAAGGGAAAAATTACAATTTTTGTTCCTTATGGAATGATGTTACTCAAAGCCATGGATAAAACAAAAGAAATAAAAGAAAACAAGAAAATAAAGAACAGGAACTAGAACAAACAAAGAAGTATTGTAACAAAGATGGATGAGAACTTGGATTGGGTTTCACCATCTAAGGTCTCTCACCAACATGCAATACTTCAACTAATTGTATACCCTTAGCTAGATTACATGCAGTCATAATATATGTCTATTCCCTCCTCTCTCGAGCTTAGGATAGATCTAGATTATAAGGATGTATATCTCTCAAGTTGGAAAACAAACAATCACATATATAACCATATGACCATTAGCTTAAGAAACATCCCTAAAACACTTAGATAAGATTTTTGATACTCTTTGGAGACACTAACAATCAAACATCACAAGACAATAGCTAATCATACAAGTGAAGCATTAAGACCAAGAGTGTTACAACCCCAATTTTTGGGTTCATTTAGTGAGAAATGTAATTTCTCATATTAAAGATATTTGAACAACAAATGATATAATTTGTTTGCAATAAATGGATTTCGTTTACAATAGCCTGGATGATTGTGTTGTGGGCTTTATTGGCTATTGGGCCCAAGTAAAAAGAAAATTCAATTAGTAATTGAATAATTGAATATTTGAGAAAAGAAAGAGGTAGAAACCTCTAGAAGGCAAAGAGATGTAATCCAAGGATGTATTTCGTGCCTCTTGGGTTCCTTGGGTTTCAAGGAGTCCAAAGTTGCATAAAGAAATCAATAAGAAAAGAAAAGATCAATCAAGTATTTCTTTATTAAGAAAGAAATTGAAAACAATGGTAAAATGTGGAAAATAAGTGAAAAAAGGTGTAATCGAGTTATTCTTGGTGGAATTTCGTATCCCAAGGATTCCTAATGATAAAAGGAATACCAATGAGGAAAATAAAAGAGAAATAAAGAGAAATCCTCAAAAAGAGATATTTTAATAAGAAATAACCATGATAATGAGAAATAATGCATTTAGATGCATCTAGAAGGATAATAAGTATCCTTATGAAGGAATTTCGAAATCATAGAGTTTCTTGGGATCCAAGGAGTCCCAATGAGGAAAGAGGAAAGAGAAAATACCAAAATTGCAAAATAAGAGTATAATATGATACATCATTAATGGTTTTTGGTAGCTTTGTTAAAGAAGAGGTATTTTCTACTTAAGGAAAACATAATTTCGTGATTAATGGATTATAAAGCAAGTCAAAAGAGAATAAGGGAGAATATTTTTGTATTTCTAAACATCCAATGAATATGTTGGTTTAAGAAGATGATAATGAGAGAGAAACTTGCTTAGTAGTGAAGGAAGCACTTTCCTATTTGGAAGAGGGCTTGTTGCTTCGAGGGAAAGCCTTATGGGGCGTGGATTCTCACCCTATAAAAGGGGTAAAGTCCTGGGCGAGATCCAGAGAAGTTTCACGCACTACCACCCTTTCTCCTTCTTCTTTCTATTCTAACCCTAACGAAAAGGTTATAATCCTATCCTTGGATCTGAGGGGCCGTGGAGAGGCTAAAATAGGACCGTGCTACTCCCACGAACTCAAGGGAAAGGCTCGGTAATCATCCCTCCTCCCTGGTCGTGTGCAACAGTAGCAGCATGGCTGCAAGAGCAGCCGCATTCTTCTGCCTTTGTGCATGGATATCGGCCAACTTAGCCATGTATCTGAAGCACCTTGGGTGTGCATGGGCGTGGCGGAGGTGGAGGATGCTTTCCCGATGAAGATGGGGCCCGGAGCTATGTGCGTGAGCCGCGCCAAGGCTGCAAGACGGCCGCAAGGGCGCCTGCAAACCAGTGGCTCGAGAAAGAAGAAGAAGAGAGGTTGCATTGGACCATTCTTCCCTTCCGGGGTATGAAGGAACATCCACTTACGTGAGGGCACTATCGTAATTCGGTTCTATTTACAACGCAGCAACGTTGCATGGAAAGTGAGCGACGTGGCACGCTCTGATTGGCCAAAAAGGTATTTCCTTTATTATTTCATAACCAAAGATAGGTAACTCCGATTAGGACATATAATATATGAATTTTGATCAGGAGAACGAGAGAAATCCAATAAAAATGATATTAAAGGTTAATTCCGTTCCTAGTTACAAAAGTACAATAAGTTGATGAAAAGTGCATTAAACTTAAGTTAAAAGCCCTATTTGTGATTAAAGGTAGAATCTAGTATGCTTAATGGGTTAGTTGAAGAATTAATAACCTATTGAATGATAATGTTAGATTCAAACCTGATCTAGATGTAAAATTGCATGATTTAGGGTTTTTACCCCATATGAGAATAATTAAGCATTTAGAAACCCTAATTTAGGGTAAAAGAGGATAAGATCATATATAATTGGAAAGATGTGAAAATGCGTTGTTAAATGATGGTTCTAAGTTATTTGAATACAAAAGTCCTTAATTATGGGTAAATACCCTTAGTATAGTAATAAGGGTTTTCTAATGAATCAAAGGTGGATTTAATGATATATTGAGTTCATATGTGATTAAATCATAATGGACATTGAATTGATGCACATAATGATCTTGTCATGGATTAAAAGGATAAAAATAATATCTTTAATGTAATATAAGCTTAATGAAATTAACTGATGATTAATGTGCCTATAATATGAAAATAGAGTTATATGTTGTTAAGATAACCTTAATATTGAAGAATAGATGAGATAATTAGGGTTTATGAGTAATTGCATAAAATTAGGGTTAATATGGTAAAAGATGAAGGGAAACCCTAATTGCAAAACGAAACCCTAAAATGGATACAAAAACCCTAGAAAGTGAATCCAAGTCAGTAAAGTAGATTCTTGATAAAGTGAGTAATAAATAGAGTACATATTCTTTTCAGGAATTATGTGATTGTTGATTTGTTTGCTTGGACTGCATTCTTGGTTGGATTTTCTTAATGCTTGTAAAATCATCAAATCAGGTATGTGGTTATGCTTATGATTATCTCGACTAGTTTTCCGAGGATTTGATCGACATTTCCCTCATGGCTTGAAATAACTGTTGGATGCTTTTATTTCATGCAACTATAAAGTGACTATGACTATAACTATGAATATACATGTATAACTGGCTAGATCCGGGTCCACCTTTGTGACTTGTAAAGGCTAAAAAGGGGTAACCTAGAGTAAGGTCTAGGTTATCATGGGTTAGAAATTGGGCTACCAAGTGTAGTGCCATGAGACCCATTAGCCTGCCATGAGTTAAGGAGTGTGCTACTTATGAGTAGTGCCATGAGACCCATTAGCCTGCCATGAGTTAAGGAGTGTGCTACTTATGAGTAGTGCCATGTAACTCAACCCTAGAAACTGGTTCACCTATAGGTGGGACCATGAGGGGTTTAATGGGGATCTACCATAAGGAAGGTAGTATCCAGGTCCACTGTAGGGATAGCACAGAGGATAGGGTACTCATGGATCACAGAGTTATATTTAAAAAGTAATCTTGGTTGTTAAATGATTAATTGAATGATTATGTTGTTATCATAGTTGCACGTTTATTATTTACCCCACATACCAGCTTCGGCTGACCGACATTTTGTTTGTCGGTGTTTTAGGTACAAGCCAAAAGGACAAACAATAAATCGTCATATTGTGAAATACATGAAGTAAAATACAAGGAGGATTAGTTAGAATAGCATCCATAAGTGGATAGAAGTTTAGAGATTCAAGTTTTCAAAAAGGTATGCAAAAGTTTATTTTCTTACGGTTTCCCGTTTAGTCAGTTAAAATTTGATAATTATTCTTGGTTAATTGCCGAACCTTTGATCTGGAAGTTATGGGTGTGGCTTCGACCTCTCGGTATCCCTTAATTAGGGTTTAATACCAAATGTTACAACCCCAACTCCCGATAACCCCCAATTAAGGGAGACCGAGAGGTCAAAGTCGCACCCATAACTTCCCGATCAAAGGTTCGACAATTAACCTAAAATAATTATCAAATTTTAACAGAGTAAACGGGGAAATTGTAAGAAAATAAACTTTTGCATATCTTTTTGAAAACTTGGATCTCTAAACATCTATCCACTTATGGATTTTATTCTAACTAATCCTCCTTGTATTTTACTTCATGTATTTCACAATATGACGATTTATTGTTTGTCCTTTTGGCTTGTACCTAAAATGCCGACAAACAAAATGTCGATCAGCCAAAGCTGGTATGTGGGGGAAACAATAAACGTGCAACTATGATAACAATGTAATCATTCAATTAATCATTTAACAACCAAGATTACGTTTTAAATATAACTCTGCAATCCATGAGTACCCTATCCTCTGTGCTATCCCTGCAGTGGACCTGGATACTACCTTCCTTATGGTAGATCCCCATTAAACCCCTCATGGTCCCACGTATAGGTGAACCAGTTTCTAGGGTTGAGTCACATGACATAAAGTTCAAGTTTTATCACGAAGAAGGCTCGTGACCTGCTGTGTTTCGGCAGACCTCCGGAAGATGTTGCATGAAGACAGAATCGCGGGGAAGGTAGTCTCTCCTTCATGCATTGTCTTAGAAGCTTCGTGCCTTCATCGAGACCCCTCACAGCTCCTCGGGGCCCTGGGAAAAGACCTACTCCCATGGCTACAGTTCATGGATGAAAACACGAAGTAGGAGAACAGAATGTAGCGTGGGATTTTCTAGACTTGGCCAAGGGTGCTACCCCTTATATAGGGGTGAGTACGAAGCCCTACGGCATGCCTCCTTGATGACTCAAGTCCTACTCTTGAAAGGGAACATACTTTCCTTGGTTGTGAAGCAACCATCTCTTTCTCTCTCTCTTCATTGTCTCCTTAGATAATTATGTTATTTGAATATTTATAAATTCAAAAACCTTTTCCCCTTATTCTCTTTATTCTTGCTTTTTAATTCTTTGTCACGAATTTCTATTTTCTTTGAATAGAAATCACTTCCTTTTTCACAATGCCACCAAAATCATTAATAATGCATCATATTATCTTCCTATTCGCCATTATTGTTATTTTCTCTTTCCTCTTTCGTTATTGGGACTCCTTGGATCCCAAGAAACTCTATGGTTTCGAAATTCCTTCATAAGGATACTCAGTATCCTTCTAGATGCATCTAAATGCATTATTAATGATTTTGGGGGTTATCAAACTAGTCGGGGGTTATCTATGGGCTTATGCGAGTAGGGCATAGCATGCACCCATAGTATGTTAGTAGTGTGAGAAATGGGTTGAAACCCTAACTAGGAGAGAGTTAAGGATGGCTTATGAAATAAGCTTAAAGAACTATGGATAACCTTGAGCGAACATAAGTTGAACATAGGCTTCATCTAGGTAGGGGCATGCTATCGAGGTTGATCCTTCATGAAGAGAGGACCTCTAATGGTGAGGGAAGTTGTAGGGTTATCTCTAGAGAGAGAGCAGGAAACCCAGCAAGAGGGTTGGAATCCTAGACTCCGAGATACAAGGCGAAGTCGGGAGTTGAGGATGATTCTACCTAAGTGGATGATAGTGGTTGCTGTATGCTTGACCCCTGGAGGCTAATGATATCTTGGTTGCCTTTAGAAGAACCAAACCCTAGAGAGAGAATGAGGCTTTTGGCACCTATGTGCCTATGGTATAAGTGTTTACCTTCTGAGAAAGGAAGAAGAAGTTTCGTATACCCTGGAGAGGTTTAATAATAGGTTATGAGGACTTGTACCTTGTTGTTTGTCCTCGGGAAAGACTCAGCATAAAGTTTCGATCGAGGAAAAAGGATGACCTGATACATGTTTGGTTTGTGGTTAAGAGGTTGAGCATGTAGTTGGACACCCAAAAAGTGAACCTAGGGTTCCTAGGCCTAAGAGGGGAAGTGGTGCACCTAATGCTCATGATGAGAGTTGAGTTTCTATAGATGCAAGCATGGTAATTCTCATTAAAGGTATGTTTGATGAACCCCTCATAATTAAGTTGAAGACATGGGAAGGTATGATCATGATCTAGTGTTGAGGATGAGAACAAGTATGACCCTGCACGGTTTAGTAGGTGGTCAACTTGTTCCTTAGCAGCTTACTAGGGTTAATCATGCTCTTATGGATGTAAACCCTAAGGATGTTTCTGACCTTGTTGTCAAGAGTTGTAGTTTTCCTCCTATCCTGGGAGAAGGGACCCCTTTTGTAGGGTGTATACCAGTTTTGTTGGTTTAAGGTAACCTAAAGAGGTCTCATAGGATCTTGAGAAGCTAGGTGAAAAGTACATGGTATGAAAATGAACCTATAGACCCATAGATATCCATCTCTAAGTGCATGTGGATGTGTTACCATTGAGGTAACCAGTATGGGGCTTGACCAAGGTAGGCAGGCCACCATTACCCCTATGAGAGGATGCATGTCAACCCATGTATACAAAGAGAGATGATGAAGGCTTGGGTGAGGTTCTAAGTTGGACATGTACTATTAATGGAATCCTAAGTCTATCCTAGGGTCTGGTAGGGATAAGACTGATGGAGGTGGGAGTTGCCTAATTCCCTAGTTGCACATGACCATAGGGTCGGGAGGTAACAACTATCATTGTTTTAGGGCCATGGGTTAGGAGATTAATCACCTTCTTGAACTCATGGGACCCAAAGGGCAGATGAGTAGGGCACTCTCTGGATGCATAAGGGAAGAGGTATGACCCTAAAAGTGTCGTCACCCTATAGACCTAGAGGAGATGACCAAGGATTGTGTGGTGACCCAAGTAGGTTCGAAACCGGTTTTCCATGGAGGTAACTTTGATAGAAAGATGATTGTAATATAGAGGCATAAATGAAAAGTTTCAACTTAGATTTAAAGGTGTACTAGCAAGGTGGGATGTACCATCTCTACTCTTAGAACAGGAAGAACTCTGTATTTGGACTGCAGCCAAATGCTTATTTCCTCTTGTTATGGGAGAGAGAGATAGGACAGTATGCATGTCATACATGAAGGATAAAGATGATGTGGGTTGGAACGTTGCCATGATATATGGGGACAGAGATGATAACATACCCTTGTGGAGTGAATAATACATGGATGGTTTACAAATAGTAAGAATATTAAGGTAATCATCTTGTGAGGATGTTTTAACACGACCTATGAGGAATTTGCAAGTGGTACAAGATTGAGTTTGATCACCAAGAAGATGAGCTCAAAGTGTTCTCAATAAAGATAGACTTAGAATTCGAGTTTGAGATGATAAGTGAAATGTGTGGAAGTGTATGTCTTCAATGTTACCTAATACCTAAGGTAATGGATGTTCAGGCTGAGATGTATCTGACTAGTTTGGCTAGAATCTAGAAGAGGTTGTTAGGCTAATCCTAAGTTTGGAAAGGAGATATGTTTGGCTAATACTCTGATGTAATGAGATATGTTCAACAAGTTAATGGTTTTTTGGTTAGCCAGTCTAGTCCTTGATGCAATGAAAGGATGGTGGTAAAACCTCAAATGCACTTCTTTGGAAAAGAAGGTGATGAAACCCCGACTAGAGTGGTTTAGGGTTTCTGAGGAATCGATCTTAAGGAATCATGACATACAGGAGATCATGATTTTAAGATCACCATACACTGTACCACCAAGATGATAAGTGACAGTAGGACTTCGGATAAAGTTGCATGTGGTATATGTCCATGCAAGCTAGGAGGTAAAGGACGAACCCCGGTAACCCATTGTATCGATATAGAGGACAAAAGAGTCCCTGAGAGGGAATGGGAGTTCATCATTATGGATGTTGTGATAAGTATCCCCTAGAACAAGAAAGGTCAAGATGCAATATGGGTTATGGTAGATCGCCTTACCTAGATGACATGAGAAAAAAAGAGAGTTCTGTCACGAGACAGATTTGGTTGAACTACTCATGAGATAGATGGTTCAACTACACAATGAATCGAGTTCAAAAGTCCTTGAGTATATCCTAAAGGTTCACATCCGTAAGGGGGAAGTAGGTACATGAAGGACTCGATGTTAGTATAGTTCATCACCCATAACTAATGGTTAGTATGATCCAGACTAAAGGGTCTGATGAGAGCATATGTTGTCATTCAAGGTGATATCTAGAGACAGTTCTTGTCCTATGAAAGATGTGATGATGACCACCATAGCCAGTATCAGGATTTAAAGAAGCTCTATAAGGGAGGTTGTGTCGGTCACCACTTCAGTAAGGTGATGTTGGTGAAAGGACCACATGCTGGTTAGAAATGGACCACAGTGTGTGCAGATGGAGTCGCTTTGATCATGTAATGTCTGAAAGGAGCCTAGAGATGAAGTGAGTCATGAGCAGATGCAAAGTAGACTGACATGCAGTTCAGTGTGGGAGAATATGTGACATGCAAATTTGACCCCTCTAAGTTATATCTAAGAGAGATGAGTCCCTGATGCATGGGTTCTTTTGACATGGTTTAGTGGAGAAGGTTAAGTTTGACCTTACCCCTCAGGATAAACTAATGTGTGATGAGTTCCATGCGTCCAATTTAGAGCACTATGTGAGGTACCCTGACCATGTGTCGAGCAATGAACCTAATGAGCCCCAAGGGAGGCTAAAATGGCCTGAGTCACCTCTGTAGTTTATAGATGCCAGGATGAAAGAACTCAGAGAAAAGAATATGTGACGATCAAGGTTCTTTGGAAGCGTATGAGTAAGGTAAAGCCACATAGGGGCCAATGATGGACATGGAAAAGTCTTATCTGGAATTGTTTGTTTGCTTGATAGAATTTTGAGGACAAAATTCCTATAAGAGGGGAAGGATGTTACAACCCCAATTTTTGGATTAAATTAGTGAGAAATGTAATTTCTCATATTAAAGATAATTGAACAAAATAATGATATAATGTATTTGGAATAAATGGATTTTGTTTAGAATAGCCTTGATGTTTGTGTTGTGGCCTTTATTGGCTATTGGGCCCAAATAACAAGAAAATTCAATCAGTAAATGAATAATTGAATATTTGAGAAAAGAAAAGATCAATTAAGTATTTTTTATTAAGAAAGAAATTGAAAATAATGATGAAATGTGTAAAACAAGTGAAAAGAGGTATAATTGAGTTATTATTTGTGGAATTTCGTATCCCAAGGATTCCTAATGATAACAGGAATACCAATGAGGAAAATAAAAGAGAAATAAAGGGGAAATCCTCAAAAAGGAAATATTTTAATAAGAAATAACCATGATAATGAGAAATAATGCATTTAGATGAATCTAGAAGGATAATAAGTATCCTTATGAAAGAATTTCGAAATCATAGAGTTTCTTGGGATCCAAGGAGTCCCAATGAGGAAAGAGGAAAGAGAAAATACCAAAATTGAAAAATAAGAGTATAATATGATACTACATTAATGGTTTTTGGTAGCTTTGTTAAAGAAGAGGTATTTTCTACTTAAGGAAAACATAATTTCGTGATTAATTGATTATAAAGCAAGTCAAAAGAGAATAAGGGAGAATATTTTTGTATTTCTAAAAATCCAATGAATATGTTGTTTTAAGAGGATGATAATGAGAGAGAAACTTGCTTAGTAGTGAAGGAAGCAAATTCCTATTTGGAAGAGGGCTTGTTGCTTCGAGGGCAAGCCTTATGGGGGCATGGATTCTCACCCTAAAAAAGGGGTAAAGTCCTGGGTGAGATCCAGAGAAGTTTCACGCACTACCACCATTTCTCCTTCTTCTTTCCGTTCTAACCCTAACGAAAAGGGTATAATCCTATCCTTGGATCTGAGGGACCATGGGGAGGCTACAATAGGACCGTGCTACTCCCACAAACTCAAGGGAAAGGCTCGGTAGTCATCCCTCCTCCCTGGACGTGTGCAGTAGTAGCATCATAGCTACAAGAGCAGTCACATTCTTCTGCCTTTGTGCGTAGATACCAGCCAGCTTGGCCATGGATCTGAAGAACCTTGGGTGCGCATGGGCATGGCGGAGGTGGAGGATGCTTTCCTGATGAAGATGGGGCCCGGAGCTAAGTGTGGGAGCCACGCCAAGGCTGCAAGATGGCCGCTAGGGCGGATGCAAACCAGTGGCTCGAGGAAGAAGAAGAAGAAGAAGAGAGGGTGCATTGGACCGTTCTGCCCTTCTGGGGTATGAAGGAACATCCATTTACATGAGGGCACTATCGTAATTCGGTTCTATTTACAAAGTAGCAACGTTGCATGGAAAGTGAGCGACGTGGCGTGCTCTGATTGGCTAAAAAGGTATTTCCTTTATTATTTCATAACCAAAGATAGGTAACTCCGATTAGGACATATAGTATATGAATTTTGATCAGGAGAATGAGAGGAATCCAATAAAAATGATATTAAAGGTTGATTCCGTTCCTAATTACAAAAGTACAATAAGTTGACGAAAGTGCATTAAACTTAAGTTAAAAGCCCTATTTGTGATTAAAGGTGGAATCTAGTATGCTTAATGGGTTAGTTGAAGTATTAATAACCTGTTGAATGATAATGTTAGATTCGAACCTGATCAAGATGTAAAATTGCATGATTTAGGGTTTTTACCCCATATGAGAATAATTAAGCATTTAGAAACCCTAATTTAGGGTAAAAGAGGATAAGATCATATATAATTGGAAAGATGTGAAAATATGTTGTTTAATGATGGTTCTAAGTTATTTGAATACAAAAGTCCTTAATTACGGGTAAATACCCTTAGTATAGTAATAAGGCTTTTCCAATGAATCAAAGGTGGATTTAATGATATATTGAGTTCATATGTGATTAAATCATAATGGACATTGAATTGATGCGCATAATGATGTTTTCATGGATTAAAAGGATAAAAATAAAAGCTTTAATGTAAAATAAGCTTAATGAAATTAATTGATGATTCATGTGCCTGTAATATGAAAATAGAGTTATATGTTGTTAATATAACCTTAATATTGAAGAATAGATGAGATAATTAGGGTTTATGAGTAATGGCATAAAATAAGGGTTAATATGGTAAAAGATGAAGGGAAACCCTAATTGCAAAATGAAACCCTAAAATGGATACAAAAACCCTAGAAAGTTAATCCAAGTCAGTAAAGTAGATTCTTGATAAAGTGTGTAATAAATAGAGTACATATTCTTTTCAAGAATTATGTGATTGTGGAATTGCTTAGATTGCATTCTTGGTTGGATTTTCTTAATGCTTGTGAAATCATAAAATCAGGTATGTGGTTATGCTTATGATTATCCTGACTAGTTTTCTGAGGATTTTATCGACGTTTCCATTATGGCTTGAAATAACTGTTGGATGCTTTTATTTCATGCAACTATAGAGTGACTATGACTATCACTATGAATATACATGTATAACTGGCTAGATCCGGGTCCACCTGTGTGGCTTGTAAAGGCTAAAAAGGGGTAACCTAGAGTAAGGTCTAGTTTATCATGGGTTAGAAATTGGGCTACCGAGTGTAATGCCATGAGACCCATTAGCCTGCCATGAGTTAAGGAGTGGGCTACTTACGAATAGTTCCATGTGACTCAACCCTAGAAACTGGTTCACCTATAGGTGGGACTATGAGGGGTTTAATGGGGATCTACCATAAGGAAGGTAGTATCCAGGTCCACTGCAGGGATAGTACAGAGGATAGGGCACTCATGGATCACGGAGTTATATTTAAAATGTAATCTTGGTTGCTAAATGATTAATTGAATGATTACGTTGTTATCATAGTTGCACGTTTATTATTTTCCCCACATACCATCTTCGGCTAATCGACGTTTTGTTTGTCGGAATCTTGATCTGGGACAGGTTGATAGCATCAACATATGGTGCTAAGTACAAAACAATTGATGGTTCAAGTTAGGGTTTTCAAGCTATTTCCTTCCCTATCACACAACTGATGGTCATACCATTCAATAACCAATGGTGTTGCTATCTTGGCAACTGATGTCGTGATCAAGGGTGTCAAAATTATGGTGACAACCTATGGTCACCCCCTTAGGTCAGGTTTTGGCTCAATTAGATGTTTAATTATCATCCACTAAGTATTCTAATGATGTTATCAATCGATGATGATATTGGCTTAATATCAGATGGTGTTAACTAAATGTATTACTGATCTAGCAACCAATGGTGACCTAAAGATCACAATTAATGGTGGATCAGGTCATCACCATATATGATGAATTAGGAATGTAATTGTAGATTTGACTAAACCTAAAATCAATGGTTCCTTGGTTCAACTGATTTAATGGTTAGACTTATACTTCAATTGATAACTTTGAACAATGAACCTGATCCAATGAATAATATTGGATGGTTTAACATCCAATGGATTAAAATAAATCACATGGTATTATATGTGGGTCCTAGTGAAGATAATTCAATGGATGAATACAATTAATTGGTAGTCTTACCTTTGCCATTATATAGTTATGTTTGATAAATCACTATAATAAGTGGATGCATAACTCCCATGTAATCTAGCTTGGTATACCTAACCTTAATGTAATGATATTTATGTTGAAAGGTTATAATCAGACCTCTTAAATGATTAGTGTGATAATGAATTACACTCTTCTTGTGTTGAAACCACAATGTAGTACTATTTGAATATCATAGTGCCTTGCCATGTTAATATCTATGGACATATATGTGCTAATGATCTTTTGAGCCTTGTTTAAGGCATGGAATGATGATGATAACCTTACTATGAATAATGTGATGGTATTAACGACCTTTGGGCATGTTTTAAGCCATGATTGAGGTGAAATCCTCTTCATGTTCCAATAAGGGTTAAAACCCTAGAACTTGTGATAAGATATTGGTATCTTGGAATGGTACGATGATAAGTGTGGTCCATTAATTTGCAATGAATGATAGAATGTGGTAATGTGATTAAGATTTATATCTCAAATGTTTTATATCCTTTGAAGTTATTATACATATACTCTTGTTAGAAAAGCATTAGGGTTTGAATGTCAACTTGTATGATAAATCCTTAATGTATTCAATTGGTAGTAATTAATCAAGTGTAACATTAATCATGTAGAACACTGTGCCGTAAAGCCATCTTCAGTGTCAGAAATTACTGGTTGGTGAAACGAGTATTCCCAAGCACAACTCGGAGTGCATACTTTTGAGTATGTGGGGGTGGCAAGTTGAGGATATATCCTTGTTATCCACAATTGCAAGTTATGGAGGATGGCTATGGTCATGCCTCTGACATTTGATGTGATTAAGGACAGCTACGGTTGTACCTCAGATTAGAGGGTTTTGTATAACCAATTTTCTAGTGTCGTAACTTGTACCAAGTACGAACTAGTTATTATCTATTGACTATATGTCAATGTTGGCAGTTTGACTAGTATGTCACTACAGTTTACTCGTACTGACCGAGGGGAAGAGATCTTAGGATATCGACACTCCTAGATCTTATAGGGAACTGAATAGCACTTTGCAGTGGTCAATTGGATTTTGAGTGGTATAACTCAAACTCCCCAGGGCATAATAATAAAAGATATAATACCAGTTGTGTAGCATAATTTCTAGGGTTTAATATGTATCACATTGTTTGATTAACCCTTGTCTTGTCTTTACATTACATAGTTCTTACATGATGTAGACTTATGAAAATGGTATACTTCTACTTGATGTTACAACTTATTTGCTTAACTACTTAGTATGTGATCAGCTACAGACGCGGGTCCAGAGTGTGGAGATGCGTCTAAGTCATCGGACTTTTATAATTTATAATACATGAATGTCTGAGACTCCTACAACTAGCACAGGGTTAGAGTAGTCAGGGTCGAACACAGGTACTTGGAGAATAGCACTTCGGAACTCAATTTTTACTTGTCTAAGTCATCGAAAAGACAAAAGGGAAAATGTTTTATAGAGAGAAAGAGGCAAAAAGAATCAAACCAAAAACCTATCTCCAAGAGGAGTTACCAGACTTATTACGAGGGTATTTTGGGTTTTAGCAATTTTTAGGGGTTTTGCAATATTGGAAAGGTAGAGGAAAATGTCTATCATCCGAGTAAAGCACGAAGGAAGAAAACTTAAACATAGCAAGAAGCAACGATCTACACTGTAACATCTCAGGATTTGAGGTCTCTGATAGAATGATCTTATAAGGAATGATCGGACTACCCATATCACCAAGGTGCACCTCCTTTTTTGGGAACCCATCACTAAAGAACTCCATAGTTAAGCGTGTTTAGCTTGGATTAGTACTAGGATGGGTGACCTATCGGGAAGTTGATCCTGGCATCACGTGAGTGAAGACAAAGCGCGCAGTTAAGGCTAGTGGTGGTCTGTGGGGACAGTCGTCATTCCTAAAACTCCACTAGAGCCTTGGGCAATGGGACCGAGCGTTACAAATGGTATCAGAGCCAATTCCCCTCCAGTAGGTAGGGCCCACATGGGAATGTGGCATGCTAGTCTTGAGTTGTACGGTCCAGACATGTAGGAAAGGGTTGTCCATGGTTGACGTAGCCACCCTTGCGCTGGTATTCCATGATCGGGAGTTGGGTGTCCATGGGTCATTCTGGGTCTACACTAAAATGGGGAAATATTATGAGGCCATATAGTTGAGCCTTGATGAGGATGTCAAGAGTCTAAGTGGGGGAGATTGTAACATCTCAGGATTTGAGGTCTCGGATAGAATGATCTTATAAGGAATGATCAGACTCCCCATATCACCAAGGTGCACCTCCTTTTCTGGGAACCCATCACTAAAGAACTCCATAGTTAAGCGTGATCAGCTTGGAGTAGTACTGGGATGGGTGACATGTTAAGAAGTTCATCCTCGCATGCATGTGAGTGAAGACAAAATGCGTAGTTAAGGCTAGTGGTGGTCTTTGGGGATAGTCATCATTCCTGAAACTCTACTAGAGCCTTAGGTAGTGGGCCCAGGCATTACATACATCCTGCTCCCTCTTCTCTCAAAGAGAGTGCCAAAAAAACATGCACTGGTCCCCCTCTCGAAGTCACCAGGCATGGGTTTGCGTGGATAAATAAATTGAGTATTGCTCTGGTCCCATGTACTCTTAAACACTAGGTCCAAGCCAAGCTCTAGAAGTCGTAACACCCTTCTCTCAAAGAGTTATGGTAGAAGATCCTCAATTCAATGTACTTGATGGAGTAAAACATGAATTGTGTTATGTTAAGTAATACATTAAGACATAAAGAGGTTAATGTAGTGTGTGAAGTGTGGGCCAAAGTACCTTGAGAGAAGGATTGAGCCACTTTAATAGAGTATGATGAAATCAACAACCTAGTGAGGATGAGGGAGAAATTTGTACATATGTGATAACCATGTTAGTAGCATACATTGATACTCCTAATATGAGTGGAGTATGAATTAGGGTTTGATTCTTGATAATATGATTTGAAACCCTAATCGGTTAATAAAGGTAAATCTTAGCCCTAATGAAGGGTGATGGTATGCACTTGAAACCCTAATCGGTTAGAATGAGAAACCCTAACCCTAATAATGGGAAGGTTGTAATTCTCTTGTATCACATAATGATAATATGAATCTAAAACCCTAATCAGTTAAGAAGGGAATCCCTAACCCTAATAAGGGGAAGGTTGTATTTCTCTTGTATTGCATGGTGATGTTATATACTACTAAGTGTTTTTATCATGAAGTGCTAACCATGCAGGAATCCTGAGATGATGAGCTTAGCCAGGTATGAGATATGATGTTTTACACAATATAGATATTTAAATGGACTTTGTGAGCTATGTGAAATACTTCTACAACAAGTATAATGTTTATATAGTCTGGTATCTTCAAAGATAGTTGTTTCCAAATGAGAGGTGACAAGATATTTAAATGGACTTTGTGAGCTACGTGAAATACTTGTACAAGTATAATGTTTATATAGTCTGGTATCTTCAAAGATAGTTGTTGCCTAGTGAGAGGTGACAAGATATTTAAATGGACTTTGTGAGCATGTGAAATACATGTACAAAAACTATAATGTTTATATAGTCTGGTATCTTAAAAGATAGTTGTTGCCTAGTGGGAGGTGATAAGATATTTCAATGGACTTTGTGAGATATGTGAAATACTTGTACAACAAGTGTTACAACCCCAATTTTTGAGTTCTTTTAGTGAGAATTGTAATTTTTCCGATTAAAGATGTTTGAACAAATAATGATATAATTGGTTTTGAATAAATGGATTTTGTGTACAATAGACTTGTTGGTTGTTTTATGGGCTTTATCGTCTATTGGGCCCAATAATAAGGATAAGATAAAAGAAACTCCATTATTAATAAGAAATGGAGAAAAGAAAGATGTAGAAATCTCTAGAAGGCAAAAGAATATAATCTAAAAGTGGATTTCGTGCCTCTTGGGTTCCTTGGGTTCCAAGGAGTCCAAGGTTGCAAAGATAATGTAACAAGAAAAGAAAAGATCAATTAAATTTTTCTTTATTAAAAAAAAGAAATTTAAAATAATGATAAAATGTGGAAAATAAGTGGAAAGAGGTGTAATTAAGTTATCCTTGGTGGATTTTTTTATCCATGAGGTTTATAATACTAGAAGGAATTCCAATAAGGAAAAATAAAAAGAGAGATAAAGAGAAATCCTCAAAAATAGATTTTTTAATCAAGAAATAAGTAAGATAATGAGAAATAATGGATATAGATGCATCTAGAAGGATAATGAGTATCCACTAAAAAGGATTTCGAAATATTAGAGTTTCTTGGGGTCCAAGGAGCCACAATGGAGAAAAAGAAAGATAAAATACAAATAAATACAAAATAAGAGGATAATGTGCTACAAAGTTAACGACTTTTTGATATTATCAAAAAGAGATGTTAATTTCTTTAAGAATGTTGATTTTTGTGGCCAATGGATTAAATGTGAAGCATGATGATGATGAAAGAGATGATTTTTTAATTCATTAATGACCAAGGATCATGGATAAACAAGGAATTACTAAAAATAGAGAAAATACTTCTTAATTAAAGGAAAATTCTTTTCCTATTAGGAAAAGACTTGTTTGCTTCGTGGGCAAGCATGTTAAGGGCGTGGCTACCCTCCCCTATATAAAGGGTAGAACCTTTGGCCGAATCCAATAGGATTTCATACATCTATCTCTATTCTCCATCTTGTATTCACTAAAAACCCTAGGATAAAGGAGTAGCATGACCATGGAGCAACAAGGAACAGTTAAGTGGACTTGATGGAAGCAAGACGCTCCCACGACAACCGAGGATTGATCGGCCATCATCTCCTTGATCCCATCCTCACACAGCACCTGTAGGAGGACTGTAAACCCGTAGAAATCATGGGCTTGGAACTCACGAAATTGATCATCTCGGCCATGATTTGAGGCCTGGTTGAATGCGGCGGGGATGGCAGATGCAGGGAGATGGGTTCCGGCAAGCTTCAAGCTTTGAGATGGTGGGAGGCGACCCCGTGAAACGTTGTAGGTCAGCGACAACTAGTGGTTCACAAGGTTGAAGACGGACGGGTGCCGTTGGATGGATTTACCCCTCTGGGGTATGAAGTGCTGAGAACTTAAGTAGGGGTAAGAGCATAATTGCATTATAATTGCAACCAGCAAACAACGTTGCATGGGATAGGCGACGTGGTAGCCTCCCATTGGTCAAGTAAGTTAAATTTGCAAAATTCATATCTTTGTATTGGTAGCTCAGATGAGTGAGTATAAAATATGAAAGTTTCTCATAAAAATGCGAGGAATCTATTAAAAATAGATTTAGAAGACAATTCCAAAGTTTCTCATAAAAATGAGAGGAATCTATTAAAAATAGCTTTAGAACCCAATTCCTCTTACAATTTGAAAAGTAATGGAAGTTATCAACTTTAATGTATTAATAATTAGGAAACCCTATTTTGAGATGATTAATGTATTTAGAAGGGTTCTATGGATGATTAGAGTTGATTTTAGCATATTATTTATAAAGAAGTACATTAAGAACAAAAGGATGATCTTTGCACATAATTGGTTTAATTTAGAGTTCCAGGTGCATAAACGAGCTTTAATGGGCCTTGAAACCCTAATGTTAGTAATTTTAACTCTTAATGGCTTTAATTATTCAAATTCATGAATAAAGTTGAGATGTAATGGTTCTAAGCTATTTCGAGTATAAAAGTTCCTAATTGTGGATAAATACCCTTAATATGGTAATTAGGGTTTTCTAATGGATAAAGTTGGAACTAATGATAAATAGAGTTCATTTTTGAATTAGATCATAATGAACTATGAGATGTTAATCCGGAAGTAACCAAAGATGGTAATTAGGCCTAATGACCTTGTCATGAATTAAAAGGATAAAAATGGTAGTTTTTGGACTTAATTGATGGTTAAGTATGCCTTTAACCTGAAATTAAGGTTATATGTTGTTAAAAGGTAACCTTAATATCTTTCGTGAAAAATAGATGAGATAATTATGGTTTATGAGTAATTGTATAAAATTAGGGTTTAATAGTGTAAAAATAAAGAGGAACCCTAATTGCAATAGAAACCCTAGGAAGCGAGCTAGGTTTTAATAGATCTTGATGGCATGTTTAATGATAGGAAATTTGGATGCATATTTCAGGATCAACTAGTGTGTGCTTGCTTGGTTGAATTGTTTGTACACTCAAGCCAGTCTGATAGGTATGTGGTTAATTATGGTTAATCACATTAGTTTCCCGAAGAGTTTCCTAGATGATTCATCGCATTGAATGCAACTTAACAGTTTGGATGTTCATACTTGAAAAATCATAAAGTCACTATGATTATCACAATAATAATAGAAGTGTGTATTCTCGCACCTACATGCCACCCTGATGGATGATGCCAAAAGGTCAAGCCCAGGAGGGAAGACCAATGGACACCATGAGTGGTGACCCTAGACACCAAGCTCAAGATTGAGAAGGTGGTCTTTATAGAATGACTAATGGGCACTATGAGAAGTGACCCCAAGCACCAAGCTCAAGATTGAGAAGGTGTCCTTCAGTCATTGGCAAAAGAGAAACCCTAAGGTGGGTGTTCCAGGGTTAGGGCAAAAGCGGTGGAGAATGTCATATTGAAAGCATAATTTGTCTTGTTAATTAACTTGATTGTGATATGTAGATTGTTAGCCATATCTGTGAAACTTTGGTTCTCCCCACATACTGACATATATCGATATGCTGACCGACGTTTTGTTTGTCAGGATTTTAGGTGCAAGATTGAAAAGGAAAAACAGTAAAGTGGCATATCTGGAATTAAATAAGAATTAAAGTACAAAGGAGGATTAGTTAGAATAGACTCCAAATGTGGATAGAAGTAGACATACAAGTTTTTGAAAAAGGTATGAAAAGTTTTATTTTATACCAGATTTCAATTTAGTTTGGTAGAATTTCATAATTATTATCGATTATTTGTCGAACATTTGATCCTATTAATTGGAATAAAGGCTCTGACCTTTGGTCTCCCTTAATTGGGGTTACCGGGAAGCAGTGTCATTACATTTGGTATCAGAGCATGGGTTCCTCATTTAGTTTGTAATAATTATTAAATTTTACAAACTTTGTAGAACCAAAGGGATTTATTAGAGGATTTTTTGAAAGACAGAGGTGTATAGAAAAGGATCACGTCTGGGGGCTGGCAAGATTTTCCTTCGCACCGCTAGTTAGAATACGAGGACTTCTGGATCTTTGTGACTGCCTGGCCGATGTCTTTGGACCTAACTCGAAATAAGATACCTTTAGGACTCTCTCATCGTGTTCATCCTTTCTCAACTCAAAATTTGTTAAGGATTTTAAGGATTAGGGTTTTCTATCTTTTCCTCACCCTCTCGAGGTATGGGTAAGGTTGATAAGGTTTAAGAAACCCTCCATCAAATTAATGAAAAGCATGTAAATAAGATGTCATGGACATAAGCTTAATAGTTTAAGCGTAAACTAAAGGATAGATACATGATTAGGTTGTATGACATGAGTTGTCATGCCCTAAGGAGAGACCTGAGGCTAGACCTCCTTGTCAGGAGGATGAGTGGAGAAAGTTAATCTTGGAGGTAGAGATATCCACTATAAATGGAGACCTGGCGCATCCTATGAGGAAGATGCTAACCCTAACCCTAAGTGATGGTTAGAGGGAGAGATGGCATGATGATTTAGATTTCATGATAGACCAGGTGTGTGGACATGCTTTTGGATTCCCATGATGTTTTGAGCCATGTGAGGTTGGATGACCTAGTACCTTTGGTGACCCAACCCTGGGAAGGGTCGTGCATGTTAGAGGGAAGGATAGCTCCTTCATTGATGAGGTTAGTGAAGAATCTATAGAAACCCTATGGGCTTATGCGAGTAGGGAATAACATGCACCCAAGGTACATTAGTAGTGTGGGCAGTAGGTTGAAACTCTGCGCAGGAGAGTATGTTGGATAGCTTATGAGATAAAAATGAGGAGCTATGAATAATCTTGAGCAAACATATGATGAACATAGGCTTCACCCATGTAGGGGTATGCTGTGAGTTTGATCCTTCTTGGGGGGAGGACCCCTAGTAGTAAGGCTGGTTGTGGAGTTAACTCAAGAGAGAGGGAGTAGGACCCAATCCAGAAGGTTGGAAGCTTAGACTCCGAGATGTGAGGAACAATGGGGAGTTGAGGATGATGTGACCTAAGTGGATGGTTGTGGTTGCCTCATACATGATCCTTGGAGGTTGATGGTATCTTGGTTTCCTTTAGAGAAACCAAACCCTAAAGGGAGGATGAGGCTTCTGGTACCTATGTGCTTATGGTATAAGTGTTTACCTTCTGAGATGGGAAAAAGATTTCCTTAAACCATGGAGAGGTTTAGCAGCAAGTTGTGAGGCCTTTTACCTAGTTGGTTGTCCTGGAGGAGGACTCCACTCTGAAGTGTTGTTTAGGTAGAAGGATCATGGGAAGTGCATGTCATACCTTGTACATGCTTGGTTTGTGGTTAAAAAGGTTGAGCATGTAATTGGACATTCAAAAAGTGAACATAAGGTTCCTAGGCCTAAGAGGGGAAGTGGTGTACCTGATGCTCGTGATGAGATTTGAGTTTCCATCGTTTGAGCATGGCACTCCTCATGTTTGGAGGAAAGAGAAACCCCATTAAGTCTAAGGTATGTTTGATGAACCCCTCACGGCTAATTTGGTGACATGGGGAGGTATGATCTTGGTCCAATGTTGAGGAATGAGAACAAGTACGACCCAGTATGGTTTAGTAGGTGGTTTGCTTGTGCCTTAGTAGCTTGCTAGGTCTAAGCATGCTCATGTGGATGTAAACCCTAAAAATAGGGACGTTAGTGACTTTGTGATCAAGGTGTAGTTTCCTCCCATCCTGGCAGAGGGACCCTTCAGTAGGGTATGGATCAGCTTTTGTTGGGTTTGAGGAAACCTAGAGAGGTCTCATAGGATCTGTAGAAGCTAGGTGAAGAGTACATAGTATGAGAATGAACCTGTAGACCCATAGATAATCATCACTAAGTGCATATGGGTGTGTTACCATGAAGGTAACCAGTATGGGGCCTGACCAAGGTAAACATGTCGCCATGACCCCTATGAAAGGATGAAAGTCAGCCCAGGAATGCAGAGAGAGATGACGGAGATTGGGGTATGGTTCTAAGTTGGACATGTACTATGTTAGAATCCTAAGTCTTTCCGAGGGTCAGGTAGTGCTAAGCCCGATGAAAGTAGGAGTTGCCTAATTCCCTAGTTGCACATGACCATAGGATCGGGAGGTGACATGATTTTACCGTGTGTATAACGCAAGTGCACGCGTCAGAGTAATATAGGCCTTTGTGAGGCCCGAGTCGAACACAGGGATACTGAACTGTCGGTAGACAACTTACTAACTACTCTCGATCAGCTAGACCAATTAAAAGGTTTTGAGAGTTACTTGAAAAAGAAAATAAAAATAAAAGATAACATGGAAATCGATTAAATATTTAGTTTAATCAATTTAGATGGGAATCTTTAGGATTGCGGTTTCACTGTAGGTTCTCATTGTATTCATTCCTACATAACTAATCAAATCTGTCTCTCATTCTGGGTAGTGGCCTGTAGTCAGAATTGTTCACTGTCGTGATACAATTCACTACCTAAATCTAGGTCGGTTCCACGGTCGTAGTAACCTATACCCTAAACTAGGTGCATGAAGACCAAACTCTGGGTTTCCACCATTAATCGTACATCACCTTATTCAAAGGATTTATTAGTTAATTTTTGTCTCTTTTCAATCATTAATTCTTCTTTCAAAGTAATTAAAGGCATTAGATTATCATTAGGGTGATCCATCATAATGATATGATGGAGAAAAAGAAATCATACCACGAATTTAAGAGACAAAATATGAATTACTATGGTAAAAATGTCATACAACGATTACCCGGGCTACTCCCGGTCCTAAAGGCAAAGGGAATTAGCCCCGCATGTTCATCTCAATGAAAGACATGATGAGAGAAAGGGAAAACATGGAGAAAATGTGAATGAAAGTGATGTAAACCCCTGAACAGAGAAGATCCGGGCGTTCCTTGACATAGAGTGCGCGATCTACAGCCTTCTGACGGTGGAAATCATCTTCTGCGGCTCTCGGAATGATCGAGGCGTGATTCTAGGCTATGTTCTTCTCTCTACCTCTCCTCGGGATGTGTGCAATGACTAATAACGTGATAATCTCCTTAGGGCTGCCGAAATTAGGTATATGAACCACTTTAGGTCGCCAAAAGATCACCATCGTCTGATTCGGGCCGATCTGAAATAAAAACTGATCTGACAGCGTCGATACCATCGACGCGGGTCGATGGTATCGACCCGTCATAGTATCTGCTCATTCTCTTCTTTCTCTAACGTTCCGCCTGATGTAGACTCGATACCATCGACGCGAGTCGATGGTATCGACACCTTTAGGTGTCGGTTTTGTCATCATTCCGACGCTGAAGTTGTGCAATGTCGATAGTATCGAATTTTGTGTCGATAGTATCGACCGGTTGATTGTTGGCTCACTGTAGGTATCTCACTACCATCAACCTCCCAGTCGATGGTATCAACTCATTTTGGCTCCTTGCGGTTGTCTCACTGTGACTGTGTCGATACTATCAACGGATGTCGATGGTATCGATAGTTGTGTATATGCGGTCTTCCTAAAATTGCAACATAAATCCAAATCAGCTATGCTAAAACACATCAATATGATCATTTATAATAAAAAAGATAAAATATGAGATATTTGATACAAAATGAGATTATAGACTAAAGCGAATGAATCATGTGATACTAACCACAAAAGTGACTAATAAACACATAAAACACATGTAAAACAAGTCTTTAAAAGCGACTCAAAATCCTCACATCAGGAGGTAACATGTATCATTGTTTGAGGGCCATGGGTTAGGAGATTGATCACCTTCATGAACTCATGGGACCCAAAGGGGAGATGAGTAGGGCACTCTCTGGATGCATAAGGAAGAGGGATGACCCCAAAAGTATCGACACCCTATAGACCTAGAGGAGATGACCAAGGATTGTGTGGTATCCAAGTAGGTTCGAGACCAATTTTCCATGGAAGTAACTTTGATATCAAGATGACTGTGATGTTGAGACATAAGTTGCACGTTTCAAATTAGATTTGAAGGTGTATTGGAAAGGTGGGATGTACCATATCTACTCTTGGAACAGGAAGAACTTTGTATTTGGACTGCAACCAAATTCTTATTTCCTCTTGTTATGGGAGTGAGAGATAGGACAATACGCATGCCATACACCAAGGATAAAAGATGATGTGAGTTGGAACGTTTCTATGGGGTATGGGGATAGAGATGATAACATACCCTTGTGGAGTAAACAATATGTAGATGATTTACTAACATCAAGAGAACTGAGGTAGTCATCTTATGGGGATGCTTTTATCATGAACTATGTGGAATTTGCGAGTTATACAAGGTTGATTTTGATAACCAAGAAGATGAGCCCCGAGTTTTCTTGATGAAGATAGACTTAGAGTTTGAGATGAGATGATAAGTGGAGTACATGGAGTTGTATGTCTTCAACATCACCTAACACCTAAGGATGTGAAGTGGTAATGGATGCTCTGGTTGAGATACAACTACCTAGATTAGCTGGAGGCTAGAAGAGGTTGTTAGGTTAACCCTATGTTATGAGATAAGTTTGGCTAACACTTAGATGTAACGAGATATGTTGAACAAGTTAGTAGTTGTTTGGTTAGCCAGCTTAGGCCTTGATGCAAGAAAAGGATGGGGGTAGAACCTCAGATGCACTTCTCTAGAAAACAAGGTGATGAAACCCTGACTAGAGTGGTTTAGGGTTTTCGAGGAATCAATCTTAAGGAATCATGACATACAGGAGATCATGATTTTAAGATCACCATACATCGTGGTACTATGAAGATTATAAGTGATAGTAGTACATTGGATGCTTAAGGTGAAGTTGCACATGGCTTCAATCCATGCAAGCCAGGAGGTGAAGGATGAACACTAGTAACCCAATGAGTTGATATTGAGGATAAAGAATTCCCAAGAGGGAATGGGAGTTCATCACTATGGATGTGGTTGACCAAGGAAGGTCAAGATGCAATATGGGTTATGGTAGATCGCCTTACCTAGATAACATGAGAAAGAAAGAATACTGTCAAGGGACGGATTCGGTTTAACTACATATGAGAGAGAGATGGTTCAACTACACCATGATGTGAGTTCAAAAGTTCTTGAGTATAACCTAAAGATTCACTTCCATGAGGTGGAAGTAGACGAACTCGATGCTAGTACAATTTATCACCCCTAACTGATGGTTAGTATGATCCATACTAGAGGGTCTAATGTGAGCATGTGAGCTCATTCAGGGTGATATAAGGAGAGAGTTCTTGTCCTCTATGAGATGTGATGATAACCACCATAGCCAGTGTTGGGATGTAAAGAAGCTATGTAATGGAGGTTGTGTCGGTCACCACTTCATTAAGATGATATTGGTGAAGAGACCTTGTGAAGGTCAGTGAGACCACAGTGGGTGTAGATGAAGTCTCTTTGATCAAGCGATGGATGAGAAGGCCTAGGGGCGACATGAGTCATGAGATGATGCAAAGCAGGCTGACATGCAGCTCACTGTGGGAGAGTATGTGATGTGAAAATCAGACCCTCTAAGTTATAACTAAGAGAGAGTTGAGTCCCGACTACATGGTCCATTTGAGATGGATTGGTGGAGATGGTTGTGTTTAGCATTACCCATCATGATAACATGATGTATAATGTGTTCCATGAGTCCGATCTAGAGCCCTATGTGAGGTACCCAAGCCATGTGCTGAGCCCTGAACCTATTCAGCTTTATGAGAGGCTGAAATGTCCTGAGTCACCTATGAGGGTACTATATACCAAGGTGAGAGAGAACTCAGATGAAAGAATATGAGATGATGAAGGTTCTTGGGAAGCATCATGGAAAGGGTGAGGCCACATGGGAGCCATGATGGACATAAGAAAGGCTTATCATGTTTGTTGGTGTGCCTGGTGGAATTTTGAGGACAAAATACCTATAAGAGGGGAAGGATGTTACAACCCCAATTCTTGGGTTCTTTTGGAGAGAAATGTAATTTCTCCTATTAAATATATTAGAACAAATAATGATATCATTGGTTTTGAATAAATTTATTTCGTGTACAATAGCCTTTTTGGTTGTTTTTTGGGCTTTATTGGCTATTGGGCCCAATAACAAGGACAAGACAAAAGAAACTCCATTATTAATAAGAAATTGAGAAAAGAAAGATGTAAAAACCTCTATAAGGCAAAAGAATATAATCTAAAAGTGTATTTCTAGCCTCTTGGGTTCCTTGGGTTCCAAGGAGTCAAAAGTTGCAAAGATAATGCAACAAGAAAAGAAAATATCAATTAAATATTTCTTTATTAAGAAAGAAATTGAAAACAATGATAAAATGTGGAAAATAAGTGGAAAGAGGTGTAATTAAGTTATCCTTGGTGAATTTTCATATCCATGAGGTTTCTAATATTAGAAGGAATTCCAATAAGGAAAAATAAAAAGAGAGATAAAGAGAAATCCTCAAAAAGAGATATTTTAATCAAGAAATAAGTAAGATAATGAGAAATAATGGATATAGATGCATCTAGAAGGATAATGAGTATCCACTAAAAAGGATTTTGAAATATTAGAGTTTCTTGGGGTCCAAGGAGCCCCAATGGAGAAAAAGAAAGAGAAAATATGAATAAATACAAAATAAGATGATAATGTGCTACATAGTTAATGACTTTTTGATATTATCAAAAAGAGATGTTAATTGCTTTAAGAAAGTTGATTTTCGTGGCCAATGGATTAAAAGTGAAGCATGATGATGATGAAAGAGATGATTTTCGAATTCCTTAATGACCAAGGATCATGGCTAAACAAGGAATTACTAAAAAGAGAGAAAATACTTCTTAATTAAAGGAAAATTGTTTTCCTATTAGGAAAAGACTTGTTGGCTTCGTGGGCAAGCATGTTAAGGGCGTGGCTACCCTCCCCTATATAAGGGGTAGAACCTTTGGCTGAATCCAAGAGGATTCCATACATCTTTCTCTCTTCTCCATCTTGTCTTCGCTAAAAACCTTAAGATAAATGAGTAGCATGACCATGGAGTAACAAGGAACCGTTAATTGGACTTGATGGAAGCGGGATGCTCCCACAACAATCAAGGATTGATCGGCCATCATCTCCTTGCTCCCGTCCTTGCACATCGCCTGTAGGAGGATTGTAAACCCGCATAAATCATGGGCTTGGAACTCATGAAATTGGCCATCTCGACCATGATTTGAGGCCTGGTTGAATGCGATGGGGGGTGGCAGATGCAGGGAGATGGGTTCCAGCAAGCTTCGAGGCGGTGGGAGGCGACCCCGCGAAACGCTACAGGTCAGCGGAAGCTACGGGTTCATGAGGTTGAAGAAGGACGGGTGTCGTTGGACGGATTTACCCCTATGGGGTATGAAGTGCTGAGAACTTAAGTAGGGGCAAGAGTGTAATTGCGTTATAATTGCAACCAGGGAGCAACATTGCTTGGGATAGGTGACGTGGCATCCTCCCATTGGTCAAGTAAGTTAAATTTGCAAAATTCATATCTTTGTATTGGTAGCTCAGATGAGTGCGTATAAAATATAAAAGTTGATCAGAAAAATTAGAGGAATCTATTAAAAATATATTTAGAAGCCAATTACTCATACAATTCGAAAAGTAATGGAAGTTATCAACTTTAATGTATTAATCATTAAGAAACCCTATTTTGAGATGATTAATGTATTTAGAAAGGTTCTATGGATGATTAGAGTTGATATTAGCCTGTTAATTATAGAGAGGTACATTAAGAAAAAAAATGATGATCTTTGCACATAATTGGTTTAATTTAGAATTCTAGGTACATAAATGAGCTTTAATGGGCCTTGAAACCCTAATGTTAGTAATTGTAACTCTTAATGGCTTTAATTATTCAAATTCATGAATAAAGATGAGATATAATGGTTCTAAGCTATTTCGAGTATAAAAGTTACTAATTGTGGATAAATACCCTTAATATGCTAATTAGGATTTTCTATTGGATAAAGCTGGAACTAATGATAAATAGAAATAATTTGTGAATTAGGTCATAATGAACTATGAGATGTTAATCTAGAAGTAACCAAAGATGGTAATTAGGCCTAATGACCTTGTCCTGAATTAAAAGGATAAAAATGGTAGTTTTTGGACTTAATTGATGGTTAAGTATGCCTTTAATCCAAAATTAAGGTTATATGCTATTAAAAGGTAATCGTAATATCTTTCGTGAAGAATAGATGAGATAATTAGGGTTTGTGAGTAATTGAATAAAATTAGGGTTTAAAAGAGTAAAACTAAAGAGGAACCCTAATTGCAATAGAAACCCTAAAAGTGGACTAGAAACCCTAGGAAGCGAGCTAGGTTTAATAGATCTTGATGGAATGTTTAATGATAGGAAAATTGGATGCATATTTCAGGATCAACTTGTGTGTGCTTGCTTGGTTGAATTGTTTCTACACTCAAGTTAGCCTGACAGGTATGTGGTTAATTATGGTTAATCACATTAGTTTCCTGAATAGTTTCCCGTATGATTCATCACATTGAATGCAACTTAACAGTTTGGATGTTCATACTTGCAAAATCATAAAGTCACTATGATTATCACAATAATAATAGAAGTGTTTATTCTCGCACCTACATGCCACCCTGATGGATGATGCCAAAAGGTCAAGCCTAGGGGGAAGACCTATGGGCACCATGAGTGGTGACCCCAGACACCAAGCTCAGGATTGAGAAGGTAGTCTTTATATAATGACTAATGGATACTATTAGAAGTGACCACAGGAACCAAGCTCGGGATTGAGAAGGTGGACTTTAGTCATTGGCAAAAGAGAAACCCTGAGGTGGGTGTGCCAGGGTTAGGGAAAAGTAGTGGAGAATGTCATACTGAAAGCGTGATTTGGCTTGTTAATTAACTTGATTGTGATATGTAGATTGGTAGCCATTTTGTGAAATTTTAGTTGTCCCCACATACCGGCATATATCGATATGCTGACCAACATTTTTTTTGTCGGCGTTGTAGGTGCAAGATTGTAAAGGACAAATAGTAAAGTGGCATATGTGGAATTAAATAAGAATTAAAGTACAAAGGAGGATTAGTTAGAATAGACTGCAGATGTGTATACAAGTAGATATCCAAGTTTTTGAAAAAGGTATGCAAAGTTTTATTTTATACAAGATTTCAGTTTAGTTTGGTAGAATTTCATAATTATTACTGATTATTTGTCAAACCTTTGATCCTGTTAATTGGGATAATGGCTCTAGCTTTCGGGTCTCCCTTAATTGGGGGTTATCGAGAGGTGGGGTCGTTACAACAAGTATAATTTTTATATAGTCTAGTATCTTAAAAGATAGTTGTTGCCTAGTGAGAGGTGACAAGATATTTAAATGGACTTTGTGAGCTGTGAAATACTTGTATGACAAGTATAATGTATACCTTGGTCTGATAACCTAGAGGTAATGGTTACCTGCCAAGTGATAACAATATTCAATGATGAACTAAGGGTTTAAATACCTAGATCTAGAAATCATGATGATGATAATGTTAGGGATGAGAATTCTCAGTGATCTGATAAGAGATTGAGATCCTAAGTATTATTAGTGTTCCAAAGATCATGAAAAGTAATTGATAAATGTATTACACAATTCTTTGTATCATCTGATATAATTCTTGCTTGCAACTTGATTGATGCTAAAAGATATTGTATTACACTTAACTGATAAAGCGGAATCTTATCATGTAGTTGCCCAGACCATAGATCCATTCAGTGTCAGGATTTACTGAATGGTGAAACAAGTTTAACTCAGTATACATATTGTTGAATATGTAATCTTCTTTATACCAGGGTTGCTCAGTGGACTCCCCAATTAACCAGGAATGCTCAATGGTCTTCGTGATGAAAAATAATCTAGGAATGCTCAATGGTCTTCCTAAAGAGAGTGCATGTTGTGGTTGTAACTCTATAGCGAAGATACTAGTATACCTTGGTAAGCTAATTGCAGTTGACACAAGATGTCCTGCCAATAGTCTCGTACTAACCGAGATGGGTGATGTCTTGGAAGCCGACTCTTCCATTGACCTTGTATGGTACTGATTTTGTCTAAGCGATGGTCGGTTGGAGTATGAGCGGTATACCTCATCTCCTCTGGGCATAAGTGTGATTGTAAATATGTAATCATCCATGTAGCGTATTTGCTTAAGGATCGAATAAAAGAAACATTGGTTGATGTACACTTCTTTTATACATCTTAAATGGATTGATGTTATACATGTTCTTCATATTCCTTATAAAGTGAATAGATGATTTATTGCTCTATCATAGATAGCTGCATTACTTTAAGAAATGAGATTACTCTGCTCTTCTTATAACAATGATGAATCTTGCTTATTATGATAAAAGAACCTCTGCTCAATGTCATATTGTTTACCTGTGTTAATAACATTGTTTGTAGAGAGTTATATCTCTCGCTGGGACAATTGTCTCACCCTGTGGGATCCACATTTTTTTAGGTGAATGTACATGAGGGGGGTAGAGACCTTATTGTAGAAGGAGAACAACAACAATAAGGGCAGTAGTAATAGCTCAGGTTGAGTGTACTGTCTTTTATGTCTTATAGATAGAAGTCCTATGTGTGGTCCATGTACTCTCGGGTCCTTGGACTCAGTACGTAATGGTTTTAAGAATGATATGAGAATTTGGCTTATATGCCTCAAGGTTTTATGTTTCTTATGCATAGTTTTCTCCAAAGCAACTGTTATATGTTATCCTAGAGATGAGATGGCACAATGTATGCACAATGTGAACCATGATGTATAAAAAGTTTGGTTCTTTCTGTAAGAGTTTCTTAGAAATGGATCTCTTTACAAAATGCTTTTAATTTTTAGTGATTTTGTTAATTCACTGCTTATGATTAGTCCACAATTATCATTGGTGATTTGGCTTGATTCAATGTTGGGTCGACACATAATCAACTATAACTATTGATTATATGTAGAATAGAGAAATCTTATCTTCTTATTAGTTCATATATCTACAAATGAGCCATAGGTCATTTATTTAATTTTAAAAAGGAATATGAAGAACTTGTATAATTGTTGTAAACTTAAACAATATATAAATCAAGGTAAGGCATCAACCAATGTTTCTGTATTAAACAACTACGCTACACGACTGGTTACTTCTTTAAACGTTCCTTCTTATTATGCCCTACTGAGAAGGGAATATACCTTCCATCTCCAACTGACCACTATGAAGCTAGCATCAGTACCATATAGGTCTATGGAAGAGCTGGAATCCACGACCTCTCCATTCTTGGTCAATACGAGAGTGGCAGTGACATTATGAGTCAATCTACATTTTAGCTAGCCTGGCGTATAGAGGCTCTTTTCTATAGAGATACAAAGTGTAGCATGTTCTCTATCCAGGGTATATCCTACAGTCAATCCTTCTTGTATATCTTGAGTCATGGCCTTCAACCATCCTATTTTTGGGGTATGGCTTTACCACCAATCATGATGTTGCAATAGAGTTGCATCCTACAATTGCACTCTTTTTTAGAAAAATGGCTCAAGGCCAAATCCTTGGGTTTGAAGGAAGCAACGTAATACTCATCTTTCACCCTCACATATTAAAAAATATGCACTCTTAGTAAAAATCATTTCATCATTCAGCAGATCCTGACACTGATTGATTCTATGGTCAGGGCAACTACATTTTTAGTTCACTTAATATATTAAGTGCATTACAACATCTTTTAACATCAATCAAGTTACAAGCATGAATTATAGATAAATGCTATACAGAAAAGTGTAACATATTTTCAAGAGATCTTGTATCAATTGGTACATATTTGGTTACACCCATCATGGAATCTCAATCTCTTGAATACTTCTTTGGGAAACTCATTTGTTCATCGTTATCATTATCATGATCATATGCTTGGGTATAAAACCCTTAGTTCATTATTGAACAATATCACCTCTCATTAGGTAATAACCAACTCTGGGTCATCATACCCATATATAAATCATACTTGTTGTACAAGTACATCACATGGCTCCCAAGGCCTTATATAATCTATATTATACTAACTCATCATAACTCATACCTACATGGTTAGGATTCATAGCAATTACAATATCAAGCAAGTATCATTATCATGCCATAAGAAGAATCATTCAAATTACAACCCCCTCATGATTAGGGTTAGGGTTTCCAAGTGCATACTTATCAATCAAAACCCTTATTCACATTAAAAGAGCTTCTTGATTGCCATAAATGTTTAAGCATACTTCATCAAATATCATCAATTGATAATCAACATGAGACACAAGTTTCTTTCTTATCCTTACTAGGATATTGACTTCAACATACCTAATACATTGATTTACCCTTCTTTAGGGTTATCAACCTACACTTATTAAAGTGTAATCATCTCATTACTTTCATGATGTGTTCATTGATTATATTCAAGTTGTATCGGTATGCACTCTTCAAGGTGTATCGGCCTACACTTTACAAGGTCTATCAGCCTACACTCTAGAAAGTGTATCGGCCTACACTCTACAAGGTGTATCAGCCTTCACTCTACAAGGTGTGTCAGACTTCACTCTAAAAGGTTTATTGGCCTAACACAACACTTGTGTCAGCCTAGACATATATACTTGTGTCGGCCAAAGCATGTCAAATGCTATTGTTTTAGAGATGCTTAGAGTGGTATCGTTTGTGTGGTGCTTAAGGTATATCAGCCATAGCACATACTTGTGTGATTTGGCCTTACTATCATCTTATGTGTCGTCCACCCAACATCAACTTAGGTATCAGCAACCCAACATCAATTTAGGTATCAACCTCTCTAACAACTAGGATATTGGCCACTTCAACCCTTTGTATATCGGCCTCACCTTTGACTAGTGTATCGACCTCTTCATTAACTTAGGGTATCAGCCACCCCTTTAAATCTTAGGGTATTCGACACTCAACGTCAACTAAGATATCAACCACACCATTAGCTAGTGTATCGGCTACATAACACATTATGGGTTATCGGCCTCCACGGTTTGAGTTGTATTAGTTTAGGGTTAGCTATATCGGCCACCACACTCGACCAACTAAACATGATTTCATACAATTCCTTCACTAGTCATCTCTAGATTATTACAAGACAATATCATTAGAGGCATATCAATTTATAGAGTCTAGAATATCATCCTAGATCCCTCTTGGTCATATTGGATTAGAAATATATCATTTAGAATATCTCAAGTCATGACGACCATCCATTTTATGGAACAAACATAGGTGTTAACTTGGATATCTAATAGATTTCGGCATGCCATATTTTTAGCATTTAGATGGAAGATAAAACACTTAAGAGAATAGTAGTCCTACTCAAGAAATCAACCCAAAAGAATAGGAGTTTATATTTATCGATTTTCATTCTTATACCCTTGTATCGGATTAGGGTTTATCACAAACCAATATTGGATTTCTACATATCGATTTCATCATCTTCAAGCTCAATCTCTTCATCCATAACTACTCTTGTTCATGGACAATAGTGCTATATATTCATTACAACTCATAGAACCATTGTTTAAATGAGAAAGTCGATGTAGGAAAGGAATCACCAAGTACTACATGATAAAAATATGCATAATAATAAAGTTGAGTTCAAGTTATATAACCCACCTCAAGAATAACACAAAAGCTCCAAGATTTAAAGCTCCACATTCCAAGGTTGAAGATGACTTATCAAATGTCCAAGACTCGATTACAACACTTCTCTATAAAACAAGGTACCATAGTTAAGAACTTGTTGAAGAAAGAAGAGAAGGAAAGAATCATGATCCAAGAAGTATAATCTTTCCAAGGATGAAGACAATCATGGATTCACCTTAGGTAAGATTCTCAACCTTCTCTTTGTTCCTTGAGCTCCTAGGATCATCCTCTATGAAATATATGGTAAAGGAATCAAAAGGTTTACTAGGAAGTGAAAAGAGAGGTATATATATTTGAGGTTCATGAAAGAGAGTGTGTATAAGGTGTCATCACTATGTGCACTCAAGTGACACGTGGCCATGCATGGTAAGTTCATGAAACCATAATTATCTTGCCATGAAAAACTCTTGAGGATAATTCATGGATAAGATCTTGGCCATTTGGGTATCTTGCTTGATAAGATATCATCACCCAATCTTGCTTTATGTGCAAAGCAACACCACTTTTGCAAGCAACTTGCTAACCGACAGGCTTCACATACTTGTGGTTCTTAGCCCATCATGATCTCCTTCAAAGGTTAAAAAACCAATATGGGACTTCCTCTATGTCTTCCAAGCTGATAGGCACTCCCATATATACTTCAAAACTCGATACAACCTCATCTAGGGTTCATGGTACTCAACACTTCTTTGGTTCTTTTACCACAAAGAGTGTTATCATTCAGCCAAGACTCAAAAATGGAGCCCCTTTCTTTCTCTTTCCTCTAGGTGAGACTAAGAGAGAGAAGAGACATTATAGAGATCATAATTTGCACATAAACCCTTCATTTGTGTGAATTGCAATTCTTACCAAAGTTACCATATAAGGCACAATAATTTGCAAATAAGTTCAAAGTTGAGAAATAAACTCTTCTCAAGTCTTAATTACTTTTCAAAAGAATAAGACAAGGTTATAAGAAACTTAAGCAAAGCTGTTATGGTTATCCCAAAACCCAGGTCAGGGGTGTTACACCAAGGGTTATGATGGAGAGAGGGATAGGGAGAGCCTAGTTCCCTTACAGATGGGAAAGACAACAAGAGTCCTAACTTTACAAATGTGGAAGGGAGTTTCTAGTCATATCACACATCAAACCCTCTCACCCTTCTATTCTCATAAGCCATGATCCTTTTTCTTTTATTTTCTTTAGATAACACCCATATTATGAGGATAATTGCTAGCCCCCAATAGGACCTCCAGTCACCTTCAAACTCTGGGATAGACCATATATTTCTTTTATCTATTTCCTATTATAGGATGGGAGATTAATTCCTTCTTCAATTATCCAAAACAGAGTCCTTAACTAAATAGGTGGATAATTCTTCAACTAATTATTCAGGCCACATAATAGAACATTCTATAAAGTCTCCCATTGTCTTATATTCTAATTATCTATGAACCATTAATATCTTAGATATCTATTATGATCACAAATACCCACAATATGCAAATTCATATCCCAGGGTCCTTCATGTAAACTCGAGTTAACCAATTGGGTTGTAATGTGTCTCTAAGGCCCTTGAATCATATCTTGGGCCGTCCAAAGGTTCCATGATCTTAATCACATTCCCAATTACCAAGATAAGGTTTTGATAATAACTTCATCTTATATGAGCCTCATATGATTATATATGCTCAAAACACATTATTTCCTTAAATTGATCATTTAATATGTGTCTAGGGTTTGGAATTATCCACCAATATCCCTCAATTCACTTCATTGCTTTTTTTCCCTAATTTCATGTAGGCTTGAAAACTATGAATTTCAAGGATGTAACATTCACCCCTCCTTAAATGGAATTTTGTCCCCAAAATTTAGGCATACTAAGCCTAGGTGAATGATAACTCATTTTATTTTCAAATCTTAGGGTTAGCACCCTACTTTGATGGCTTTAACAACTTATACTAATTCTCATCTTATTACTAAGATTGGCACCTAGATTGAAATTCAAGTATATCAACAACCTTAGTATTCACACCTCATCATCTCTTGATGATCTCATTCTTATTTTGTGATTTGAATTTCACTTGGTGATTTCTCTCCTCACCTAGGTTTCCAATCTATTATTCCTTATTTTTACCTAAGGTTGAGGTGGCACCTCAAACCCTAGGTTACATCATTACACATTAGAATATTCATCCTCTTTATCTCAATTTTTTTTACCATAATGTGTGTCTACCTAATCTGCCTCCCTCATAATGAGATGAAATAAGCATTTGAATGTAGCCGAAACACAAAGTTCATTCCATTCCAAGAGTATAGATGGTACATCCACACATTACCTTTCAATTTCACATTTTAAGTTGAATCATACTTGATATGAATCTAAACATACTTGTTCTTAATTTCATAGTATTCATATATTCCATGAAGTCAAGTGTCCCTTTTCTTACACTTAAGTTAGGGCACAACTTGTCTCAAGTTTTCTTGACTTCCTCATATCGTTTATATTAACACCTCATGTATTATGGGCCTTAGACATTTCCTTGAGGTCTCTAGGGCTATAGGTACCTTTGGAGTGATCTCATCCTCATGCATCGAGGGAGTTCCTTTCACATTCACCCCTTCGGCTACATGAACATCATGAAGGTGGCCAACCTCATGAGACATGGGCCTCGGGCAACCTAGTTGTTATCTCCCGGTCATAGGGTCATGTGCATTCAAGGCATATCAACTCCCAACCCATCAGTCCTATGTACCTTTAATGCACCCTACTTGACCCTAGGATTGTATTAGGACTCTACCCTTCCTAAGGGTTTCCTTGAGATTTCACATCTCTATTACTTGTAAGCACATTATCCTCTTATATAATTCTTTAACCATGTTTGCCTTCATTTCTCTCTTTCAGTACACATTATGTAGTATTGTCCCCGCATTGGGCTTGGGCCACCTTCCCTCTAGGGTTTGGTGCCATGTCGGTCTTCCTTCCTGGGATTGACCTTCTATGATCTTCCCCTCCAGGGGATTGATCCTAAACATCTGCATTGTGTACTTGGGCCACCTTCCTTTCCAGGTCTTGGTGCCTTACTAGTCTTCCCAATCCTAGGCTTGACCATTTCATGACCTCCCCTTCTGAGCTTGGTCATCCACTCAGGCCACATTCCCTTCTTGGGCATGCTACCATACTGGTCTTCCCAATCCTAGGCTTAACCAGTTGTGCCACTCAAAGATGGCATATTTGGGTTCAAACAATATAACTACTTTCATCTTTATATTTTTAACTCTTCACCCCTCTAAGTGAGGATTAAGGTTATCTCAATATTTAAATATGTGTATACACTTACCTTTTAAGGGAAAGTCCTAGCCTAGGTGCCTTCTTGGCACATAGGAGGGAGTTATCTCTCTAGCCACAACCTAATCCCAAGATGTAAGGTTTTTTCATCCCTCATAGGTCATCTTTCCACTCTTCGGTTGACCCACCCCAGGTTGGCATACTAACCCTAAAGGTTTCATTTTTTTCTTTCTTTCATCAATATGCATATATTTTTTTCATAGTAATCAACCCATTTTTGCTCAATCGTTGGGATAACCCCTCATGGGTTCTGTCTATTCAGTGAACTTGGGCCACCTTCCCCTCTAGGGGCTTGGGGCCCACATCAGCCTTCCCCTCCAAGGGCTTAGCCATCATCACCAAGGAAACATGATTCAGTACCTAGGCGAAAGCATGCATCAGAAAGATAAAACTAGAGCTTAAATGCTAGCAAGATATCATACAACAAAATAAAGCAAAACATGGAATAATAACAGAGATTCTCCACTAATACCAATTCTCATAAGGAAACAACTGTTTAATTACAATGCTATGCTGAATGAAAATAAATGCTAGAAAGGGAAGATAAGTATCAGTCTCCTTGTTTTAGGAGATTGAAGTATACAACAGTTGACACCTGAGATACTGCTAACCCAGTATCAGGGGGGTTGTATCGGGCAGGCCGTATCGGGCAGGCTGTATCAGGTAGGCCGTATTGGGCAGGCCGTATCGGCCAGACCGTATCAGGCAGGTTGTATCGGGTAGGCCGTATATGGAAGCAGACTTTTAGGGAATCTGACACACTAGCTCCTTGGTCTAGGCACTAGCTCTTGCAGGGTCCTCCCCCCCTTCTTTGTAGGTTGGTAGCTGCTATTTATAGGAAGTGAGTTGATCGGAGTTGTAGCTTTTATTGGTCCATGTGTCCTTCATTTGTGGCTTCGATCTTGAGGCATCAGTTGGGCCAACATGACTGTCGCCCGACGATTGTGTCAGGTAAGGGGAGTGTCGGGCAACCACTGTATCGAGCATGCCATATCGAGCAGGCTATATCAGGCAGGCTATATCGGGTAGGCCATATCGGGTAGACCGTATCGGACAGACCATATTGGGCAACAGCTGGAATTCTTGTCTTATCAGGTTGGGTACTTGTGAGTCCCAAAATCGGCTAGTTTCAGTTCCTGTAAGTCCAAAATTTGGCTAGTTTAGCTATTTTATCTATGAAGCAATAAAAACTAGTAAAAGATAATAGTCTAGGGTTATTTTGGGGATATTAAGGCTATAATGACACAAAACTATAGATAACTGCTTAGCAAATATGCGTAAATTTGGGTGTTATCAACAACCTCAAGCTTAAAACTTTGCTTGTCCTTAAGCAAGACTATGCTCAAAGAACAAAAAGATAACATCCAAATTAAGCTTTGCAATAGATGCTAATGTTAAGAAAAATAGTTTAAAACATCAATTCTCTTGATCCATGTCATTTCAGAACAAACCCCCACCCGTCAGGCAAAAGCCTGCCAAAGCAAGATCAAAGAGTTTCCAGGCAAGATTAAGGAAATTCACTACAACTTGTCTATACTCATGAGGGTTTGAATCATAATTATTTAAACATGAAAGAATTGTCACATAGGTAATCATGTGGGTGATGAGCATTGTGCCATCACCATGAATCCATGCATACCAATCGGGAATCAACACGCCTCTCACTTATCCATGTCCTAAGAAACAAAGAAAAGGACTCTAATGACTTATGAGAATCACGATATGCGTCAGGTCGGTCCACGTACTGAGCAATAGTCCCTATAGTCTGAGCCAGTTGGCCCAAAGCAGTGAGATGAACCCCTCATATTGTGCTCAAACCTGGCTGGGCATCATCCTCAACTCTCCTAAAAGAGAAAACAACGCTCATTTATTCACTCTCAGGCTTTTATTCTCTACATTCTATTTTGTAGGCTTGGGTGAGAACTATATAGATTTTTTTTTTGGGATTTTGTGGGCAGCCAAGCCTCTTTTGCACATTTTTATATTTTGCATCTTTTTGACTCAATCTAATGTGAGAAGGCACGTAGTCCATCAGGGACAAACACTTCATCTTGATCATAGCTCAAAGCCCATCCCGGTCTGCTTGACACCTGTGTGAAAAGTTGCAATTATGATTCAAGAATCCTTAGAATAGAGGCAAGCTTGTGAGTTCATAGCTAGGAGTCTTTAATTGTGTTTTAGCTCATTCCAACGGTCCTTTACCATGGACTTGCCATTCACAACATAGATCAAGGGAATTTAGCTTTAAGCTATGAAAAAGGCACATAACCTTTGATTTATTACCAAACTCAAGGAAAGAGTCAAAGAGCAAGCCAAGCGAAAGGTCAAGCGATTTTTAAGATGAAAACTATGCATTTAGGCATAAAGTCAAGAATTTATGTATTATATTTGCACCATATGGCCATAATTGCAGAGCTAAGAAGCTGAAAATTTTTGAAAATTTTAAAACTAAATGCGGGAAGTAAACATGCATGCTAGAAGGATGGAGAGATAGAAGGGCAAATCCTACCACCCCAAGCTTAAAACTTTGCTCGTCCTCGAGCAAGATCTAAACTTGGAATAGTAGGGTGGGAATGCATGTAAGATAGGGTGGGAAATTTATTCATGTACTAAAATGATGCATGTATGCAAGGAAAATTAAAGAAGTTAGTGGAAAGAAAACTATCTAAGCAAGGTTATGAAAAACAAAATTTATTTTAACCAAAAAGGAGAAAAGAAAGGGGTAAGAGAAAGGGGGTGGTTGCCCCATGACACTGACACTGGGATCCCAAATCCTAAGTTTTAGGACCAGGGTCACATGTGTCTTGCCGACGGGTTCTGCCACATAATAGGAGTAGAATAGGTGGAGATGTGGGCCCTTCCGAGTCTGAAGAAGAGGGATAAATCTGGAGACTCATTGAAGTCATCTCTGTGCTGGGGTTTACTTGAACTGTAGTGGGATGAATTCTTTGGCAAATCATCCTCAAGGTACCTTCCCAGATACGAATCTGAACATGAAGGCCTTAGGATGTCGACATAGGATGAGATGGATGAGAGAGGTTGGATGTCTTTTGGAGGACTCATATCTTCTCTCTCCATCTCTACACTTGAGGTTGGATGCTCAGATAAATCTCCATGTACAGTCTGAGTCATCCAATCATCTTTTGAGAAAGAAGTGTCCCCAGAAGAATATACTTGTTGTTCATCCACACCAAGCTTGTCACCTTCTACGGGGTCCAAGGTGTCTTCATGCTCAGTAGCCATGTTGTAGTGGATTGTCCATCTATCTCCCTTGAGTTCCACCAAACCTTGTCGAGGGATGGTGGTGATTGTCAGCTCATGTTGTTCCAACTCATCGTCTCCAGTGTATTTTCTCCATTGAGTGGAATAATCACCGTCAACCTCACCATAACAATTGATCCAAACCATGATCGGCATGTTGTTGTAATCTAAGTGACAAGTCTCAATGTGAGAGTCATCACTCTGGTCTGGATCACTATCTGATTCAGTTCCATCATAACAACACCCACTTTCTGATTGTGAGTTTGTTTGACTTTCCTGGTGAAGATAGGAGCCATCATCTTCATAACACCATTCATGTTCGTCATGGATATCTTCCATTGGTTCATCATCTGGGTGATCTAGATAGAATGAAGGTGTGACGTCCCCAGATTTTCTAAAACTTAATCTGATGTGTGACATCTAAATTGAAACCCTCACCTCAGCAAGCATTCCAATTTAAACATCCCACACTAGGCTAAGAAGAAGAAAATCAGAGGAAGTCAGAAGGAAACACAGTAGTACATGTACATGAACAATAATAAAACCATACACACATGTTCACCATTCAACATATAATTACAACATGAATTGTTACAACATTTGATATTACATATTGAACAACAAACTACTAAACATATACATGTGCTACAGCTAAACAACGGGATCTTAAGACAACAGGTCCACCTGAACATCAGCTCGCCACACAACTCACAACTATCCAGGATCTTCAAGAGCATAACCACAACATAAACAAAAGATTACATGCGGTACATCTCAGCACAATATTCAAGAATATTGTACTGAGTACGCCTACGTGTCTTTTATTTACCTCTCATCATATCTTGGCAATAAGATAAAACTAATACTTGGAAGCAATAAACAAAATATAAGAAAAGCATATACTTGCACAAAGATATTCATTCACAGAAGAGAACACATATTTTAAGCTTATTTTCCATTATATACCAAGGCCTTTATGATCACTACCAAAGAGTTAGATCATTTGTAAAAGGTGACCACTACCAAAGAGTTAGGTCATATGTACAATGTGACCACTACCAAAGAGTTAGGTCACTTCCAAGCACACTACCAAAGAGTTAGTGCTTTCATATAATGGAACATATATTTTATGTTTCATGTGTTCATAGACATAAGTACGGGAAATTGAGCAACATATCATACAAGAACAATCATTTCAATCAATACCATATGCCAAGTCTTTACTACCATATAACACAAGGATATTGTATAATAAGCCAAGTAAGAGGTAATGGTGTACCTTGATCAAGAACAAACCTAATCATCATATCCTCATATCATCTATATCATGGTCAACCCTGATTAAGACAAGACCACATATCACCATCAGGTTCTCATCATCTTACATCTCATCTTAACCCTAATCGTGTTCATTAGGGTTTAGCTTATCTCTTTAGGATATTCCCCTCATTACTTGCATTCTTGTCTTAGATTTATGTTACTGGTGTCATATTCCAGATTATGGTTCATTATCTAAACATTATCTTCCATAGAATTTTTGTGCACATTAATTAACCCTAGGTTACACCATTAACCGAGATTAGGGTTTAAAACCATGTATTAAGATTCATCTTAATATAACATGGATTATGTTCATCATTATGATCTCATAATTAATTCTGAGGTTCCAGATACCGATATCAGCTACTCTGTAAACTTTAATCAATTATTGAGCATGTATGTATTTATTGCAAATTAATTAGGGTTATTAGCCCTACTTAGCCATATTAATAAAATTACATGATTTTGTACATCAACATCATAATTACTGACATCCAGTGGATTATAAGCATGAATATTGATTTATTGACATATTCTCATAATTTTAGGCCATCATTTGTTATTTATAACACATGATATAAGTGTTATGCATCTTACTTAAAATTCATGTAATTTGTGCAGCAAAAGCCTGATATCATGGTTTCATATTGTTCTACGCATTTTTCTAAACATTTTGGTATATTATATGTAATTTTCTGATACTCGAGCTATATATTGTGATTTATAGAAGATCTGAGCAATTTTTACCTTTTTCGGCCTATCCGAGACTGCCACGTGTCCTTGGGCATGCAACTCTAGCTCTTCTCTTCCAACTGGGACCCGGTCCGGATCTTAGGGTTGGATCCACAGATCTGTGGATCCGCTAGCCCGGTTGGGCCTTTCTCTTCCTCCTTTCTGCGTTCACAATCCGCCCGATGCCTGCGTCCGCGTGAGAGCCTCTACTCTTCTGCACAGGGCCGCCGCCGTGGGGCTGGACCTCCAGCGAACAATCAGCCATTCTCCAAGCATCATTCCTCACTGAACAAGATGCCCAGAGATTCCTTAGTCCCTTGCGGCCCTTCTCGGCTCCCCAGGTGCATGGACACGACCTTAGATCTTCGCCGCAAGGAGCCCGCCGCCCATAGTTCACTGCTGCGACGATAGAAAGGGGGATAGCCTCATCGATACCTCCTAGATCCAATCTAGGGACTCAAGAAGCTCTGTGGAACCTCCCAAAACTCATGTGTGTCCTCAATTCTCAGCGAGGCACACTGAACTCTAGCCTCCGAGCTTCATCTTCCAGCTCTGGCCAACTAGGGTCGTTTGACCAAGGAACCACCGTCGCAGGGCACACAAGTGTCTGCACTCATCTCCTCAAACTCCCTTATTCCTTTTTGTCTATGTATCTTCCCCTGATCCCCTCTCTCTCTCCACTCTTTACCCCTGGCCGCAACTTATGTGCCGCAGTGGAGAAGAAGAGAGGGGTGATGGCTCGTTCTCTCTACTGGAGCGATCTCACCTGTCGAATAAAGGGTCAAATAACTCATAAAGAGGAGACGACTCTAAGTACTCAGTCACTTCTCCCCCTCGCCCCACGACCAGGCCGATCGTGGCGTCGTGGCTAGAGGCACCAAAGAGTACTCTAACTGAAAGCTTGAAGACAAAATCTGGGCCATTGGTTCCTCGTGTGCGGCTGAGATGGAGCGTGCACTGAGTGAATCCGTGGCTCCTCCTCCTGGTTTCCTGTGACCATAGGATCGGAGATCTAGGGCCAAAACAAGGGCCACACACTCAGCTCTAAACAAAAGGGAAGCGTGACACCAATATTAAGCCCAACATAGGTCCATCAAACATCGATAAAGTGCATTATTTCACAAATATAAAACCATCATAACTTCTTCTAGGGTTCTCCAATTGCCACCCAATTTTAACCATAGTTTCCTCACTACTCAAGGTACCTTGTACACAAATTTGGTAACAAAAAAAATCAATTGTTATACCATTCAATTTAATTCCTCAAAAAGGCATTAACTCTGGGATCTTAATCATGATATTAACCTCAATCAACCATATGAATTTATCAAACACTTGGAACTCTCAGATAATTCAACTTATGAATTAAATATGTCATTGGACATTTAAGGATTCCAAAAGTCCACTCCATCACATCCTACACACCTTAAAAGAAATTTCGTCCTCGAAATTAAGCCCAAAAATCCAGTCTTTCACATCATATACATCTTAAAAGAACTTTCGTCCTCGAAAGTACACCATACTCATACTTCTTGGGAAAACTTTATCTTGCCTTCATCAACATGTAGGCACTATTCTATGTGTAACATATCCATAAAGGTTGCCTAGAACCATGTATCCAAAGCACTATTAGGGGGTTTACAACCATCTTGGTGCACAAACACTCCATTCAAGGTTTAGAAACTTGGTTATGTCATTACATATCTCATATATTAGGGTTGCATCTTTATCTTTACCCATTCATTAGGGTTCCCACATCACATTACCATGTTCTAAAGGAGTTAACTAAAGTTAACTCATATATCAAGGTGTCATGAACATTATGTTGTGCTAGCTGTCAAACTTTGTTTTCTTTTGTCTTTATTAAGCACTAAGATTAACACCTCATGTAACATGTTTCATTCTTTTAATCTCATTTCATTTCTTATCATAATAAATTGCAACATTTACCAGTGATTTCATCACAAGATTAACCAACAATTTCACATTATCATCATTATTCATGTATATGGTTAACCATCTATGCATTAACATCTATTAAACCATATCTAGGTTTACATCGTATCATGTCTATATATAACGTCATGAGATTAGATCACATCCTTACATATATTATATCATGGTTGTGCAAAACCAACTTATGCAAGTGGCTTGTGAAACATGTATCAAAACATCATCTAGTTCAATTGAGGTTCTCCTAACCCATATCATGAGGGTAATGTCATGCTCAATCTCTCTGATATGACTCTACTCTATGAGTATCACATGCACAAACTCTTTCTTCCCTCCTAGTCTAGGGTTATTAGGCATACCTCATTGGCATTGGTGATCAACTACACAAGATCTAGCCACGTAAGCACAAACCAACATGCTATGACATACTATTCATAGATCTCTACCCATGAGTTATTCTTACTCAACACTATCTTTTACACATGCCACTAGTGTCCTATGTGGGGAACAACCAACCCGAGCTCGAGGCTTCATATAAACTAACATAACTACCTCCTCTAGGGTCTTGGGCTCTCTCCCTCACCCAGATGGAAGGCACTCGTATTCATGTTCACATATGTACATGTAACTAGCCTCTCTCTCTATCTCTAGGGTTTGGTCCTCCCAAGGACATCTAGGGTTCAACAAACTATAGGAATCATGCATAAAGCAACTCATCTCAATCACTCAGGAGTAGTCTAGTTTAGGACATGTCATAACACAAATTTCTCATATTTCTCATATCATGGAGTCTAGGTTCTCTGGCCTTCTCCCTGTGGGTCTCACTCTCTCTGGAGTTAACCCCGAAACTGGTCCTAACACTAGAGGTCCTCCTTCATAAAAGAGATTGAGGCTCATGCTGATTCACAACCTTGTCTTAACTTAACACATCTTATCTCATAAAAGCCTAGTTACTTGCATCATCAAAACTCATCTTACATCCTCAAGACTGAACTTAAGTCCTCAAAGACAAACATATACCATCATAAACCATCTTATATCGTCTATACAAGACTTACATCATATCATCAAAACTTATTTCATCTATTCCATCTATCACATATTCTAACAAGGCTCTAGACATCTAATCTAGAACTACTCTCTCTTCTAGACTGATGTCATTCACTTTCACTTAGGTTGCATGATCACCTCCTACTCATACATGTGTGGGGACACATTTTTGTAATACATATACATAATAAAATATTATATAGTTTTTCTCCGATAAAACAAGCGTCAGAGAAAACTATCGAGGTTTGATACGTTTGGAATCAAAAACCAAAACCAGAAACGAGTGTCCCACACATAGTAGAGAGTCCAGTGTCATGAAAACTAGTGAAAAGGGTGAGAACATGGTGTAGACTCGTGTAGCTATCCTAGACAACGAGCGCTATATGTCTAGGATTTCTCTTCCCTTGATGCACATCATTTCCAAATAGTGCAACGTCCCATACCGCTGCACTATGAGGAAAGAACGACATCTAAGGACTTGCTACTCAACAAGCACCATTCTAGACCTAGTTCTCAGACATCTAGGTGCTAACCTAGAGGCTAGGTCAGATCTAGTCTCTAAAGGGATGACTAATCTATCCCTAAAAGATTATTAAGTTCAAGGTTCTTTAGTTTTGAGTTGCATAATGAGCAAATGCCAGGCTTTGCTATTGTTCATGCTCTGATACCACCTGTGACGTCCCCAGATTTTCTAAAACTTAATCTGATGTGTGACATCTAAATTGAAACCCTCACCTCAGTAAGCATTCCAATTTAAACATCCCACACTAGGCTAAGAAGAAGAAAATCAGAGGAAGTCAGAAGGAAACACAGTAGTACATGTACATGAACAATAATAAAACCATACACACATGTTCACCATTCAACATATAATTACAACATGAATTGTTACAACATTTGATATTACATATTCAACAACAAACTACTAAACATATACATGTGCTATAGCTAAACAACAGGATCTTAAGACAACATCTCCACCTGAACATCAGCTCGCCACACAACTCACAACTATCCAGGATCTTCAAGAGCATAACCACAACCTAAACAAAAGATTACATGTGGTACACGTCAGCACAATATTCAAGAATATTGTACTGAGTACGCCTACGTGTCTTTTATTTACCTCTCATCATATCTTGGAAATAAGATAAAACTAATACTTGGAAGCAATAAACAAAATATAAGAAAAGCATATACTTGCACAAAGATATTCATTCACAGAAGAGAACACATATTTTAAGCTTATTTTCCATTATATACCAAGGCCTTTATGATCACTACCAAAGAGTTAGATCATTTGTACAAGGTGACCACTACCAAAGAGTTAGGTCAGACCACTCCAAAGAGTTAGGTCATATGTACAATGTGACCACTACCAAAGAGTTAGGTCACTTCCAAGAACACTACCAAAGAGTTAGTGCTTTCATATAATGGAACAGATATTTTATGTTTCATGTGTTCATAGACATAAGTATGGGAAATCGAGCAACATATCATACAAGAACAATCATTTCAATCAATACCATATGCCAAGTCTTTACTACCATATAACACAAGTATATTGTATAATAAGCCAAGTAAGAGGTAATGGCGTACCTTGATCAAGAACAAACCTAATCATCATATCCTCATATCATCTATATCCTGGTCAACCCTGATTAAGACAAGACCACATATCACCATCAGGTTCTCATCATCTTACATCTCAGCTTAACCCTAATCGTGTTCATTAGGGTTTAGCTTATCTCTTTAGGATATTCCTCTCATTACTTGCATTCTTGTCTTAGATTTATGTTACTGGTGTCATATTCCAGATTATGGTTCATTATCTGAACATTATCTTCCATAGCATTTTTGTGCACATTAATTAACCCTAGGTTACACCATTAACTGAGATTAGGGTTTAAAACCATGTATTAAGATTCATCTTCATATAACATGGATTATGTTCATCATTATGATCTCATAATTAATTCTGAGGTTCCAGATACCGATATCAGCTACTCTGTAAACTTTAATCAATTATTGAGCATGTATGTATTTATTGCAAATTAATTAGGGTTATTAGCCCTACTTAGCCATATTAAGCAAATTACATGATTTTGTACATCAACATCATAATTACTGACATCCAGTGGATTATAAGCATGAATATTGATTTATTGACATATTCTCATAATTTTAGGCCATCATTTGTTATTTATAACACATGCTATAAGTGTTATGCATCTTACTTAAAATTCATGTAATTTGTACATAAAAAGCCTGATATCATGGTTTCATATTGTTCTACACATTTTTCTGAACATTTTGGTATATTATATGTAATTTTCTGATACTCGAACTATATATTGTGATTTATAGAAGATCTGAGCAATTTTTACCTTTTTCGGCCTATCCGAGACTGCCACGTGTCCTTGGGCATGCAACTCCAGCTCTTCTCTTCCAACTGGGACCCGGTCCGGATCTTAGGGTTGGATCCACGGATCTGTGGATCTGCTAGCCCGGTTGGGCCTTTCTCTTCCTCCTTTCTGCGTTCACAATCCGCCCGATACCTGCGTCCGCGTGAGAGGCTCTACTCTTCTGCACAGGGCAGCCGCTGTGGGGCTGGACCTCCAGCAAATAATCAGCCATTCTCCAAGCATCATTCCTCACTGAACAAGATGCCCAGAGATTCCTTAGTCCCTTGCGGCCCTTCTCGGCTCCTCAGGTGCATGGACACGACCTTAGATCTTTGCCGCAAGGAGCCCGCCGCCCATAGTTGACTGCTGCGATGGTAGAAAGGGGGATAGCCTCATCGATACCTCCTAGATCCAATCTAGGGACTCAAGAAGCTCTGTGGAACCTCCCGAAACTTGTGCGTGTCCTCAATTCTCAGCGAGGCACACTGAACTCTAGCCTCCGAGCTTCATCTTCCAGCTCCGGCCAACTAGGGTCGTTTGACCAGGGAACCACCATCGCAGGGCACACAAGTTCCTGCACTCATATCCTCAAACTCCCTTATTCCTTTTTGTCTATGTATCTTCCCCTGATCCCCTCTCTCTCTCCACTCTTTACCCCTGGCCGCAACTTATGCGCCGTAGTGGAGAAGAAGAGAGGGGTGATGGCTCGTTCTCTCTACTGGAGCGATCTCACCTGTCGAATAAAGGGTCAAATTACTCATAAAGAGGAGACGACTCTAAGTACTCAGTCACTTCTCCCCCTCGCCCCACGACCAGGCCGATCGTGGCGTCGTGGCTAGAGGCACCAAAGAGTACTCTAACTGAAAGCTTGAAGACAAAATCTGGGCCATTGGTTCCTCGTGTGCGGCTGAGATGGAGCCTGCACTGAGTGAATCTGTGGCACCTCCTCCTGCTTTCCTGTGACCAGAGGATCGGAGATCTAGGGCCAAAACAAGGGCCACACACGCAGCTCTAAACAAAAGGGAAGCGTGACACCAATATTAAGCCCAACATAGGTCCATCAAACATCAATAAAGTGCATTATTTCACAAATATAAAACCATCATAACTTCTTCTAGGGTTCTCCAATTGCCACCCAATTTTAACCATAGTTTCCTCACTACTCAAGGTACCTTGTACACAAATTTGGTACCCAAAAAAAAATCAATTGTTATACCATTCAATTTAATTCCTCAAAAAGGCATTAACTCAGGGATCTTAATCATGATATTAACCTCAATCAACCATATGAATTTATCAAACACTTGGAACTCTCAGATAATTCAACTTATGAATTAAATATGTCATTGGACATTTAAGGATTCCAAAAGTCCACTCCATCACATCCTACACACCTTAAAAGAAATTTTGTCCTCAAAATTAAGCCCAAAAATCCAGTCTTTCACATCATATACATCTTAAAAGAACTTTCGTCCTCGAAAGTACACCATACTCATACTTCTTGGGAAAACTTTATCTTGCCTTCATCAACATGTAGGCACTATTCTATGTGTAACATATCCATAAAAGTTGCCTAGAACCATGTATCCAAAGCACTATTAGGGGGTTTACAACCATCTTGGTGCACAAACACTCCATTCACGGTTTAGAAACTTGGTTATGTCATTACATATCTCATATATTAGGGTTGCATCTTTATCTTTACCCATTCATTAGGGTTCCCACATCACATTACCATGTTATAAAGGAGTTAACTAAAGTTAACTCATATATCAAGGTGTCATGAACATTATGTTGTGCTAGCTGTCAAACTTTGTTTTCTTTTGTCTTTATTAAGCACTAAGATTAACACCTCATGTAACATGTTTCATTCTTTTAATCTCATTTCATTTCTTATCATAATAAATTGCAACATTTACCAGTGATTTCATCACAAGATTAACCAACAATTTCACATTATCATCATTATTCATGTATATGGTTAATCATCTATGCATTAACATCTATTAAACCATATCTAGGTTTACATTGTATCATGTCTATATATAACGTCATGAGATTAGATCACATCCTTACATATATTATATCATGGTTGTGCAAAACCAACTTATGCAAGTGGGTTGTGAAACATGTATCAAAACATCATCTAGTTCAATTGAGGTTCTCCTAACCCATATCATGAGGGTAATGTCATGCTCAATCTCTCTGAGATGACTCTACTCTATGAGTATCACATGCACAAACTCTTTTTTTCCTCCTAGTCTAGGGTTATTAGGTATACCTCATTGGCACTGGTGATCAACTGCACAAGATCTAGCCACGTACGCACAAACCAACACGCTATGACATACTATTCATAGATCTCTACCCATGAGTTATTCTTACTCAACACTATCTTTTACACATGCCACTAGTGTCCTATGTGGGGAACAACCAACCCGAGCTCGAGGCTTCATATAAACTAACATAACTACCTCCTCCAGGGTCTTGGGCTCTCTCCCTCACCCAGATGGCAGGCACTCGTATTCATGTTCACATATGTACATGTAACTAGCCTCTCTCTCTATCTCTAGGGTTTGGTCCTCCCAAGGACATCTAGGGTTCAACAAACTATAGGAATCATGCATAAAGCAACTCATCTCAATCACTCAGGAGTAGTCTAGTTTAGGACATGTCATAACACAAATTTCTCATATTTCTCATATCATGGAGTCTAGGTTCTCTGGCCTTTTCCCTGTGGGTCTCACTCTCTCTGGAGTTAACCCCGAAACTGGTCCTAACACTAGAGGTCCTCCTTCATAAAAGAGATTGAGGCTCATGCTGATTTACAACCTTGTCTTAACTTAACACATCTTATCTCATAAAAGCCTAGTTACTTGCATCATCAAAACTCATCTTACATCCTCAAGACTGAACTTAAGTCCTCAAAGACAAACATATACCATCATAAACCATCTTATATCGTCTATACAAGACTTACATCATATCATCAAAACTTATTTCATCTATTCCATCTATCACATATTCTAACAAGGCTCTAGACATCTAATCTAGAACTACTCTCTCTTCTAGACTGATGTCATTCACTTTCACTTAGGTTGCATGATCACCTCCTACTCATACATGTGTGGGGACACATTTTTGTAATACATATACATAATAAAATATTATATAGTTTTTCTCCGATAAAACAAGCGTCAGAGAAAACTATCGAGGTTTGATACGTTTGGAATCAAAAACCAAAACTAGAAATGAGTGTCCCACACATAGTAGAGAGTCCAGTGTCATGAAAACTAGTGAAAAGGGTGAGAACATGGTGTAGACTCGTGTAGCTATCCTAGACAACGAGCGCTATATGACTAAGATTTCTCTTCCCTTGATGCACATCATTTCCAAATAGTGCAACGTCCCATACCGCTGCACAATGAGGAAAGAACGACATATAAGGACTTGCTACTCAACATGCACCAGTCTAGACCTAGTTCTCAGACATCTAGGTGCTAACCTAGAGGCTTGGTCAGATCTAGTCTCTAAAGGGATGACTAATCTATCCCTAAAAGATTATTAAGTTCAAGGTTCTTTAGTTTTGAGTTTCATAATGAGAAAATGTCAGGATTTGCTATTGTTCATGCTCTGATACCACCTGTGACATCCCCAGATTTTCTAAAACTTAATCTGATGTGTGACATCTAAATTGAAACCCTCACCTCAGCAAGCATTCCAATTTAAACATCCCACACTAGGCTAAGAAGAAGAAAATCAGAGGAAGTCAGAAGGAAACACAGTAGTACATGTACATGAACAATAATAAAACCATACACACATGTTCACCATTCAACATATAATTACAACATGAATTGTTACAACATTTGATATTACATATTGAACAACAAACTACTAAACATATACATGTGCTACAGCTAAACAACAGGATCTTAAGACAACAGCTCCACCTGAACATCAGCTCGCCACACAACTCACAACTATCCAGGATCTTCAAGAGCATAACCACAACCTAAACAAAAGATTACATGCGGTACATGTTAGCACAATATTCAAGAATATTGTACTGAGTACGCCTACGTGTCTTTTATTTACCTCTCATCATATCTTAGCAATAAGATAAAACTAATACTTGGCAGCAATAAACAAAATATAAGAAAAGCATATACTTGCACAAAGATATTCATTCACAGAAGAGAACACATATTTTAAGCTTATTTTCCATTATATACCAAGGCCTTTATGATCACTACCAAAGAGTTAGATCATTTGTACAAGGTGACCACTACCAAAGAGTTAGGTCAGACCACTCCAAAGAGTTAGGTCATATGTACAATGTGACCACTACCAAAGAGTTAGGTCACTTCCAAGAACACTACCAAAGAGTTAGTGTTTTCATATAATGGAACATATATTTTATGTTTCATGTGTTCATAGACATAAGTATGGGAAATCGAGCAACATATCATACAAGAACAATCATTTCAATCAATACCATATGCCAAGTCTTTACTACCATATAACACAAGTATATTGTATAATAAGCCAAGTAAGAGGTAATGGCGTACCTTGATCAAGAACAAACCTAATCATCATATCCTCATATCATCTATATCCTGGTCAACCCTGATTAAGACAAGACCACATATCACCATCAGGTTCTCATCATCTTACATCTCAGCTTAACCCTAATCGTGTTCATTAGGGTTTAGCTTATCTCTTTAGGATATTCCTCTCATTACTTGCATTCTTGTCTTAGATTTATGTTACTGGTGTCATATTCCAGATTATGGTTCATTATCTGAACATTATCTTCCATAGCATTTTTGTGCACATTAATTAACCCTAGGTTACACCATTAACTGAGATTAGGGTTTAAAACCATGTATTAAGATTCATCTTCATATAACATGGATTATGTTCATCATTATGATCTCATAATTAATTCTGAGGTTCCAGATACCGATATCAGCTACTCTGTAAACTTTAATCAATTATTGAGCATGTATGTATTTATTGCAAATTAATTAGGGTTATTAGCCCTACTTAGCCATATTAAGCAAATTACATGATTTTGTACATCAACATCATAATTACTGACATCCAGTGGATTATAAGCATGAATATTGATTTATTGACATATTCTCATAATTTTAGGCCATCATTTGTTATTTATAACACATGATATAAGTGTTATGCATCTTACTAAAAATTCATGTAATTTGTACATAAAAAGCCTGATATCATGGTTTCATATTGTTCTACGCATTTTTCGGAACATTTTGGTATATTATATGTAATTTTCTGATACTCGAGCTATATATTGTGATTTATAGAAGATCTGAGCAATTTTTTCCTTTTTCGGCCTATCCGAGACTGCCACGTGTCCTTGGGCATGCAACTCCAGCTCTTCTCTTCCAACTGGGACCCGGTCCGGATCTTAGGGTTGGATCCACGGATCTGTGGATCCGCTAGCCCGGTTGGGCCTTTCTCTTCCTCCTTTCTGCGTTCACAATCCGCCTGATGCCTACGTCCCTGTGAGAGCCTCTACTCTTCTGCACAGGGCCGCCGCCGTGGGGTTGGACCTCCAGCGAACAATTAGCCATTCTCCAAGCATCATTCCTCACTGAACAAGATTCCCAGAGATTCCTTAGTCCCTTGCGGCCCTTCTCGGCTCCTCAGGTGCATGGACACGAACTTAGATCTTCGCCGTAAGGAGCCCGCCGCCCATAGTTGACTGCTGCGATGGTAGAAAGGGGGATAGCCTCATCGATACCTCCTAGATCCAATCCAGGGACACAAGAAGCTCTGTGGAACCTCCCAAAACTCGTGCGTGTCCTCAAATCTCAGCGAGGCACACTGAACTCTAGCCTCCGAGCTTCATCTTCCAACTCCGGCCAACTAGGGTCATTTAACCAGGGAACCACCGTCGCAGGGCACACAAGTGCCTGCACTCATCTCCTCAAACTCCCTTATTCCTTTTTGTCTATGTATCTTCCCCTGATTCCCTCTCTCTCTCCACTCTTTACCCCTGGCCGCAACTTATGCGCCGCAGTGGAGAAGAAGAGAGGGGTGATGGCTCGTTCTCTCTACTGGAGCGATCTCACCTGTCAAATAAAGGGTCAAATTACTCATAAAGAGGAGACGACTCTAAGTACTCAGTCACTTCTCCCCCTCGCCCCACGACCAGGCCGATCGTGGCGTCGTGGCTAGAGGCACCAAAGAGTACTCTAACTGAAAGCTTGAAGACAAAATCTGGGCCATTGGTTCCTCGTGTGCGGCTGAGATGGAGCCTGCACTCAGTGAATCTGTGGCTCCTCCTCCTGGTTTCCTGTGACCAGAGGATCGGAGATCTAGGGCCAAAACAAGGGCCACACAGGCAGCTCTAAACAAAAGGGAAGCGTGACACCAATATAAAGCCCAACATAGGTCCATCAAACATCGATAAAGTGCATTATTTCACAAATATAAAACCATCATAACTTCTTCTAGGGTTCTCCAATTGCCACCCAATTTTAACCATAGTTTCCTCACTACTCAAGGTACCTTGTACACAAATTTGGTACCCCAAAAAAAAATCAATTGTTATACCATTCAATTTAATTCCTCAAAAAGGCATTAACTCCGGGATCTTAATCATGATATTAACCTCAATCAACCATATGAATTTATCAAACACTTGGAACTCTCAGATAATTCAACTTATGAATTAAATATGTCATTGGACATTTAAGGATTCCAAAAGTCCACTCCATCACATCCTACACACCTTAAAAGATATTTTGTCCTCAAAATTAAGCCCAAAAATCCAGTCTTTCACATCATATACATCTTAAAAGAACTTTCGTCCTGGAAAGTACACCATACTCATACTTCTTGGGAAAACTTTATCTTGCCTTCATCAACATGTAGGCACTATTCTATGTGTAACATATCCATAAAGGTTGCCTAGAACCATGTATCCAAAGCACTATTAGGGGGTTTACAACCATCTTGGTGCACAAACACTCCATTCAAGGTTTAGAAACTTGGTTATGTCATTACATATCTCATATATTAGGGTTGCATCTTTATATTTACCCATTCATTAGGGTTCCCACATTACATTACCATGTTCTAAAGGAGTTAACTAAAGTTAACTCATATATCAAGGTGTCATCAACATTATGTTGTGCTAGCTGTCAAACTTTGTTTTCTTTTATCTTTATTAAGCACTAAGATTAACACCTCATGTAACATGTTTCATTCTTTTAATCTCATTTCATTTCTTATCATAATAAATTGCAACATTTACCAGTGATTTCATCACAAGATTAACCAACAATTTCACATTATCATCATTATTCATGTATATGGTTAACCATCTATGCATTAACATCTATTAAACCATATCTAGGTTTACATCATATCATGTCTATATATAACGATATGAGATTATATCACATCCTTACATATATTATATCATGGTTGTGCAAAACCAACTTATGCAAGTGGCTTGTGAAACATGTATCAAAACATCATCTAGTTTAATTGAGGTTCTCCTAACCCATATCATGAGGGTAATGTCATGCTCAATCTCTCTGAGATGACTCTACTCTATGAGTATCACATGCACAAACTCTTTCTTCCCTCCTAGTATAGGGTTATTAGGTATACCTCATTGGCACGGGTGATCAACTACACAAGATCTAGCCACGTAAGCACAAACCAACATGCTATGACATACTATTCATAGATCTCTACCCATGAGTTATTCTTACTCAATACTATCTCTTACACATGCCACTAGTGTCCTATGTGGGGAACAACCAACCCGAGCTCGAGGCTTCATAGAAACTAACATAACTACCTCCTCCAGGGTCTTAGGCTCTCTCCCTCACCCAGATGGCAAGCACTCATATTCATGTTCACATATGTACATGTAACTAGCCTCTCTCTCTATCTCTAGGGTTTGGTCCTCCCAAGGACATCTAGGGTTCAACAAACTATAGGAATCATGCATAAAGCAACTCATCTCAATCACTCAGGAGTAGTCTAGTTTAGGACATGTCATAACACAAATTTCTCATATTTCTCATATCATGGAGTCTAGGTTCTCTGGCCTTCTCCCTCTGGGTCTCACTCTCTCTGGAGTTAACCCCAAAACTGGTCCTAACACTAGAGGTCCTCCTTCATAAAAGAGATTGAGGCTCATGCTGATTCACAACCTTGTCTTAACTTAACACATCTTATCTCATAAAAGCCTAGTTACTTGCATCATCAAAACTCATCTTACATCCTCAAGACTGAACTTAAGTCCTCAAAGACAAACATATACCATCATAAACCATCTTATATCGTCTATACAAGACTTACATCATATTATCAAAACTTATTTCATCTATTCCATCTATCACATATTCTAACAAGGCTCTAGACATCTAATCTAGAACTACTCTCTCTTCTAGACTGATGTCATTCACTTTCACTTAGGTTGCATGATCACCTCCTACTCATACATGTGTGGGGACACATTTTTGTAATACATATACATAATAAAATATTATATAGTTTTTCTCCGATAAAACAAGCGTCAGAGAAAACTATCGAGGTTTGATACGTTTGGAATCAAAAACCAAAACCAAAAACGAGTGTCCCACACATAGTAGAGAGTCTAGTGTCATGAAAACTAGTGAAAAGGGTGAGAACATGGTGTAGACTCGTGTAGCTATCCTAGACAACGAGCGCTATATGTCTAGGATTTCTCTTCCCTTGATGCACATCATTTCCAAATAGTGCAACGTCCCATACCGCTGCACTATGAGGAAAGAACGACATCTAAGGACTTGCTACTCAACAAGCACCAGTCTAGACCTAGTTCTCAGACATCTAGGTGCTAACCTAGAGGCTAGGTCAGATCTAGTCTCTAAAGGGACGACTAATCTATCCCTAAAAGATTATTAAGTTCAAGGTTCTTTAGTTTTGAGTTGCATAATGAGCAAATGTCAGGCTTTGCTATTGTTCATGCTCTGATACCACCTGTGACGTCCCCAGATTTTCTAAAACTTAATCTGATGTGTGACATCTAAATTGAAACCCTCACCTCAGCAAGCATTCCAATTTAAACATCCCACACTAGGCTAAGAAGAAGAAAATCAGAGGAAGTCAAAAGGAAACACAGTAGTACATGTACATGAACAATAATAAAACCATACACACATGTTCACCATTCAACATATAATTACAACATGAATTGTTACAACATTTGATATTACATATTGAACAACAAACTACTAAACATATACATGTGCTACAGCTAAACAACAGGATCTTAAGACAACAGGTCCACCTGAACATCAGCTCGCCACACAACTCACAACTATCCAGGATCTTCAAGAGCATAACCACAACCTAAACAAAAGATTACATGCGGTACATGTCAGCACAATAGTCAAGAATATTGTACTGAGTACGCCTATGTGTCTTTTATTTACCTCTCATCATATCTTGGGAATAAGATAAAACTAATACTTGGCAGCAATAAACAAAATATAAGAAAAGCATATACTTGCACAAAGATATTCATTCACAGAAGAGAACACATATTTTAAGCTTATTTTCCATTATATACCAAGGCCTTTATGATCACTACCAAAGAGTTAGATCATTTGTACAAGGTGACCACTACCAAAGAGTTAGGTCAGACCACTACCAAAGAGTTAGGTCATATGTACAATGTGACCACTACCAAAGAGTTAGGTCACTTCCAAGCACACTACCAAAGAGTTAGTGCTTTCATATAATGGAACATATATTTTATGTTTCATGTGTTCATAGACATAAGTACGGGAAATCGAGCAACATATCATACAAGAACAATCATTTCAATCAATACCATATGCCAAGTCTTTACTACCATATAACACAAGCATATTGTATAATAAGCCAAGTAAGAGGTAATGGCATACCTTGATCAAGAACAAACCTAATCATCATATCCTCATATCATCTATATCCTGGTCAACCCTGATTAAGACAAGACCACATATCACCATCAGGTTCTCATCATCTTACATCTCATCTTAACCCTAATCGTGTTCATTAGGGTTTAGCTTATCTCTTTAGGATATTCCCCTCATTACTTGCATTCTTGTCTTAGATTTATGTTACTGGTGTAATATTCCAGATTATGGTTCATTATCTGAACATTATCTTCCATAGCATTTTTGTGCACATTAATTAACCCTAGGTTACACCATTAACCGAGATTAGGGTTTAAAACCATGTATTAAGATTCATCTTCATATAACATGGATTATGTTCATCATTATGATCTCATAATTAATTTTGACGTTCCAGATACCGATATCAGCTACTCTGTAAACGTTAATCAATTATTGAGCATGTATGTATTTATTGCAAATTAATTAGGGTTATTAGCCCTACTTAGCCATATTAAGAAAATTACATGATTTTGTACATCAACATCATAATTACTGACATCCAGTGGATTATAAGCATGAATATTGATTTATTGACATATTCTCATAATTTTAGGCCATCATTTGTTATTTATAACACATGATATAAGTGTTATGCATCTTACTTAAAATTCATGTAATTTGTGCATCAAAAGCCTGATATCATGGTTTCATATTGTTCTACGCATTTTTCTGAACATTTTGGTATATTATATGTAATTTTTTGATACTCGAGCTATATATTGTGATTTATAGAAGATCTGAGCAATTTTTACCTTTTTCGGCCTATGCGAGACTGCCACGTGTCCTTGGGCATGCAACTCCAGCTCTTCTCTTCCAACTAGGACCCGGTCCGGATCTTAGGGTTGGATCCACGGATCTGTGGATCCGCTAGCCCGGTTGGGCCTTTCTCTTCCTCCTTTCTACGTTCACAATCCGCCCGATGCCTGCGTCCGCGTGAGAGCCTCTACTCTTCTGCACAGGGCCGCCGCCGTGGGGCTGGACCTCCAGCGAACAATCAGCCATTCTCCAAGCATCATTCCTCACTGAACAAGATGCCCAGAGATTCCTTAGTCCCTTGCGGTCCTTCTCGGCTCCTCAGGTGCATGGACACGACCTTAGATCTTCGCCGCAAGGAGCCCGCCGCCCATAGTTGACTACTGCGACGGTAGAAAGGGGGATAGCCTCATCAATACCTCCTAGATCCAATCCAGGGACTCAAGAAGCTCTGTGGAACCTCCCAAAACTCGTGTGTGTCTTCAATTCTCAGCGAGGCACACTGAACTCTAGCCTCCGAGCTTCATCTTAAAGCTCCGGCCAACTAGTGTCGTTTGACCAGGGAACCACCGTCGCAGGGCACACAAGTCCCTGCACTCATCTCCTCAAACTCCCTTATTCCTTTTTGTCTATGTATCTTCCCCAGATCCCCTCTCTCTCCACTCTTTACCCCTGGTCGCAACTTATGCGCCGCAGTGGATAAGAAGAGAGGGGTGATGGCTCGTTCTCTCTACTGGAGCGATCTCACCTGTCGAATAAAGGGTCAAATTACTCATAAAGAGGAGACGACTCTAAGTACTCAGTCACTTCTCCCCCTCACCCCACGACCATGCCGATCGTGGCGTCGTGGCTGGAGGGAGCAAAGAGTACTCTAACTGAAAGCTTGAAGACAAAATCTGGGCCATTGGTTCCTCGTGTGCGGCTGAGATGGAGCCTGCATTGAGTGAATCCGTGGCTCCTCCTCCTGGTTTCTTGTGACCAGAGGATCGGAGATCTAGGGCCAAAACAAGGGCCACACAGGCAGCTCTAAACAAAAGGGATGCGTGACACCAATATTAAGCCCAACATAGGTCCATCAAACATCGATAAATTGCATTATTTCACAAATATAAAACCATCATAACTTCTTCTAGGGTTCTCCAATTGCCACCCAATTTTAACCATAGTTTCCTCACTACTCAAGGTACCTTGTACACAAATTTGGTACCCAAAAAAAAATCAATTGTTATACCATTCAATTTAATTCCTCAAAAAGGCATTAACTTCGGGATCTTAATCATGATATTAACCTCAATCAACCATATGAATTTATCAAACACTTGGAACTCTCAGATAATTCAACTTATGAATTAAATATGTCATTGGACATTTAAGGATTCCAAAAGTCCACTCCATCACATCCTACACACCTTAAACGAAATTTCGTCCTCGAAATTAAGCCCAAAAATCCAATCTTTCACAGAAGGGTTTCCCCACGTGGGTTGGTCTTCACAAAAAAATCTCGGTGCATCCAGTTAATGGTCTGAATCGGATGGTGAATCATACTCTGCTTTAGACCCAATGGAATGGTCTTGATGAATGACATCTTCATTGCTAGGTGGTAGAGCTTGTGACTGCATGGTAACCAAATTGACGAGCTCTTGAAGCCTACTTCCTTGTTCAACATCTTCACGAAGTTGTTGGACTTGTGCAACAACACTGTCAAGGTTCATCAATTTCGCTTCGCAATTGTGTTGTAGACCCGCTGTATTAAACTGATGTTCTTGGATGAATCAATTGCTTAACAGTTTGAAGTAGGCCACTACTGTGGTCTGTACTCTCCATAGCTAATTGGAGTTGACGTTCCTGCCTTTCGAGTAGCTATCGGAGTTGATCGAAATTTTCTTGGAGATGAGGAGATGAGCAAATAAGTGTGTTGACACTTTCTCTGACCAGCTCCACTGCCCTTGTCAGTTCTAGATCCCATGATGGCACAGAATTCGAGGCATGACTAATAGTCTCCATTGTTGTGGCACCTTCATATGATGATGGTGGGGGCGAATGCAATTCGATGAGTTGTAGGGAACGACTTTCAATTATTTGCCAGCAGTCAGAACTGTGGAATGACTCGGGTGGATAGGTGGACAAGATGACATGCCTTGCTGAAGCAAGGTCCATGGATTTGAAAGAGTGAAGAGACCGAGCTTCAGGTGCTTGTTCAGCCATTTCTTCCAGAGAGAAAGCGGTTTTAATGAGATGAAAAAGTGTCTGAGGAGAAAAGATGTAAAAATATGAGTTTGGTGTAGAAACTATGAGCAATAATTATCTATATATGTTATATGCATATCTACAAAGTTGTTGACAAAGTGCAAGTAAAACCCAGGTTCGTAGAACTGTATTTGTTGCCAAGTCCCAGGAAATGGTGCCAAAAATTTGATCAGCCTCAGACGCGGGTCCAGAGTGTGGAGATGTGTCTAAGTCATCGAACTTTTATAATTTATAATACCCAAATGTATGAGACTCCTGCAACTAGCACAAGGTCAGAGTAGTCGGGGTCAAACACAGGTACATTGAGAAGAGTGCTTCAGAACTCATGTTTTACTTGTCTAAGTCATCAAAAAGCCAAAAGGCAAAAGGTTGTTATAGAGAGAAAGAGGCGAAAAGAATTGAACCAAAAACCTATCTCAAAGAGGAGTTAACAGAAATATTACAATGGTATTTTGGGTTTTAGAAATTTTTAGGGGTTTTGCAATATTGGAAAGGCAGAGGCAAATGTCTATCGTTTGAGTAAAGCATGAAGGAAGAAAATTTAAACATAGAAAGAAGCAGCGATCTACATCATGCTCCCTCTTCTCTCAAAGAGAGTGCCAACAAAACATGCACCGGTCCCCCTCTCAAAGTCACCAGGCATGGGTTTGCGTGGATAAATAAACCGAGTACTGCTCTGGTTCCAGGTACTCTCATACACTAGGGCCAGGCCAAGCTCTAGAAGTCGCAACACCCTTCTCTCAAAGAGGTCGTAACAAGAAACATGATTCGGTAGCTAGGTGAAAGTGTGCATCAGAAAGACAAAACTAGAGCTTAAATTCTAGCAAGATATCATCCAACAAAATAAAGAAATACATGGAATAATAACAAAGATTCTCCACTAATACCAATACTCATAAGGAAACAACTATTTAATTACAATGCTATTCTAAATGAAAATAAATGATGCAAAGGGAAGATAAGTATCAATCTCCTTGATTTAGGAGATCAAAGTATACAACAGCTGACGCCTGATATACTGCTAACCCCATATCGGGCGGGCCGTATCGGGCTGCAGACTTTTGGGGAACTTGACACACTAGCTCCTTGGTCACGGAGCTAGCTCTTGCAAGGCCCTCCCCCCTTTTTTTGTAGGTTGGTAGCGGCTATTTATAGGCAGCGAGTTGATGGGAGTTGTAGCTTTTATTGGTCCATGTGTCCTTCATTTGTGGCTTCGATCATGAGGCGTCAGGTGGGTCAATATGACTATCGCCCAACGACTGTGGCGGGCAGGGTGAGTGTCGTGCATCGGCTGTATCGGGCATGCCGTATCGAGCATGTCGTATCGAGCAGGCCATACCGGGCAGACCATAACGGTCTGCCCGATATGGCCTGCCCGATACGCGCTGCCCGATACAGACTGCCCAATAGGGTCTTCCTGATACGGTCTGCCCGATACGGCCAGCTTGATATGGCATGTCTAATACATCGGCTACCCGACACTCCCCTGCCCGACACGGTCGTCGGGCAACAGTCATATTGGCCCACCTGATGCCTCAAGATCAAAGCCACGGATGAAGGGCATGTAGACCAATAAAAGCTACAACTCTCATCAACTTACTGCCTATAAATAGCAGCTACCAGCCTACAAAGAAGAAGGGGAGGACCCTGTAAGAGCTAGTACCTAGACGAAGGAGCTAGTGTGTTGAGTTCCCCAAAAGTCTACTACCCGATACGGCCCACCCGATACGGGGTTAGCAGTATCTCAGGCGTCAGCCATTGTTCACTTTGATCTCCTAAATCAAGGAGATCGATACTTATCTTCCCTTTCCAACATTTATTTTCATTCAACATATCATTGTACTTAAACAGTTGTTTCCTTATGAGTATCAGTATTAGTGGAGAATCTCTATTATTAATCAATGTATTGCTTTATTTCATTGGATGTTATCTTGCTAGCATTTAAGCTCTAGTTTTATCTTTCTGATGCACGCTTTTGCCTAGCTACCGAATTGTGTTTCCTATTATGACCTCTTTGAGAGAAGGGTGTTGCGACTTCTAGAGCTTGGCCTGGCCCTGGTGTATGAGAGTACCTGGGACTAGAGCAGTACTCGATTTATTTATCCATGCAAACCCATGCCAGGTGACTTTGAGAGGGGAACCAGTGCATGTTTTGTTGGCACTCTCTTTGAGAGAAGAGGGAGAAGGATGTAGATTGTTTTCTCTTGCTATGTTTAAGTTTTCTTCCTTCGTGCTTTACTCATATGATAGACATTTGCCTCTGCCTTTCCAATATTGCAATACCCCTAAAAATTACTAAAACCCAAAATACCCTCGTAATACTTCTGGTAACTCCTCTTGGAGATTGGTTTTTGGTTTTCTTTTTTCCACATCTTTCTCTCTATAACAGCCTTTTGCCTTTTGGCTTTTTGACAACTTAGACAAGTAAAACTTGAGTTCTGAAGTGCTATTCTCCAAGTCCCTGTGTTCGACCCTGACTACTCTGACCCTGTGCTAGTTGCAGGAGTCTCAGACATTTGGTTACTATAAATTATAAAAGTACGATGACTTAGACACGTCTCCACCATTCTCTCCACACTCAGACATTCGGTTATTATAAATTATAAAATTCGTTGTAGTATAGTGGTGAGTATTCCCTCCTGTCACGCGGGTGACCCGAGTTCGATCCCCGGTAACGGCACCAAAAAGTTGATCAGCCTCAGACGTGGGTCCAGAGTGTGGAGACGTGTCTAAGTCATTAGACTTTTATAATTTATAATACATGAACGTCTGAGACTCCTGCAACTAGCATAGGGTTAGAGTAGTCAGGGTCAAACACATGGACTTCGAGAATAGCACTTCGGAACTCAAGTTTTACTTGTCTATGTCGTCGAAAAGCCAAAAGGAAAAAGGTTATTATAGAGAGAAAGAGGTGAAAAGAATCAAACCAAAAACCTATCTCCAAGTGGAGTTACCAAAAATATTACGAGGGTATTTTGGGTTTTAGCGATTTTTAGGGGTTTTGCAATATTGGAAAGGTAGAGGAAAATGTCTATCATCTGAGTAAAGCACGAAGAAAGAAAACTTAAACATAGCCAGTGGAAGCGATCTACATCCTTCTCCCTCTTCTCTCAAAGAGAGTGCCAACAAAAGATGCACTGGTCCCCCTCTCGAAGTCATCGGGCATGGGTTTGCGTAGATAAATAAACTGAGTACTACTTTGGTACCAGGTACTCTCATACACCAGGTCCATGCTAAGCTCTAGAAGTCACAAAACCTTCTCTCAAAGAGGTCGTAATAGGAAATATGATTCGGTAGCTAGGTGAAAGTGTGCATCAGAAAGATAAAACTAGAGCTTAAATGCTAGCAAGATATCATCCAACAAAATAAAGCAATACATGGAATAATAACAGAGATTCCCCACTAATACCAATACTCATAAGGAAATAACTATTTAATTACAATGCTATGCTAAATGAAAATAAATACTGGAAATGGAAGATAAGTATCAGTCTCCTTGATTTAGGAGATCGAAGTATAAAATAGCTGACGCCTGAGATACTACTAACCCCATATCGAGCGGGCTGTATCGGGCAGGCCGTATCGGGCAGCAAACTTTTGGAAAACTCGACACACTAGCACCTTGGTCTAGGCACTAGCCCTTGCAAGGTCCTCCCCCCCCTTCTTTGTAGGCTCGCTGTTATTTGTAGGCAGTGAGTTGCTGGGAGTTGTAGCTTTCATTGGTCCATGTGTCGTTCATTCATGGCTTCGATCATGAGGCGTGAGGTGGGCCAATATGACTGTCGTATGATGACCGTGTCAGGAAGGGGGAGTTTCGGGCAGCCACTATATCAGGCATGCCATATTGTGCAGATCATATCAGGCAGACCGTATCAGGGAAACTGTATCGGGAAGACCATATTGGGCAGACCGTATCGGGCAGCGGCTAGAATTATTGTCTTATCAGGTTTGGTACTTGTGAGTCCCAAAATTGGCTAGTTTTAGTGCCTGCAAGTCTAAAATTAATCTAGTTTAGCTACTTTATCTATGAAGAGATAAAAACTACTAAAAGATAAGAGTCTAGGGTTATTTTGGGCATATTAAGGCTATAATGACACAAAACCACTGATAACTGCTTAGCAAATATGCGTAAATTTGGGTGTTATCAATATGCTTAAACTGTTCAATCTATTCATATTACTTATTCAATATCCTAACTACTCAATGTATTTACTGTTAATTAATATGTTATAATCAATATATGCTGGAGAGAGTTATATCTCTCGCAGGGACTGGGTCTCACTTGTGGGTCACCAAATGTTTTTTTAGGTGGTCGTGGGCAACGAGGTCGAGGTTGCGCTGGGAAGAGAACTAACCTGGTGATTAATAGATTCAAAAGGTTGGTTAGTTATAGATGTTAGTACTAGTCTCCTAGTGTCTTCCTTGTACTCTCATGTCCAGGTATGGGATTTGTTTTCTAGATGATATACTCGTATCGACATGAGATTTTGATAGTATGTCAATGTTTGAAAATATATGGCATGTACATGTGAAATATCTTTTATATGCAGGATGTGATTGAGGTCTTTAGACCCATATGTAAATACTTGTTACAGTATATGAGAATGGAATGATGGACCTTTTGTAAATGTTCTAGAGTTTATTTACATTGTTGAAATTGGTTTTAATTATTCCACATTTTTTACTATGTGATTAATTAGTAGATGATCGTGTTTTGTGTTTTGAGTAATCTTATTTTGTGTGATGAGGTGTCACACTATGTTACCTTATGTAGATGAACCTACTTAAGACACCTATCCACACCCTTATCCTCCTACACCTCTACTAAACTGTTGCAACTAAGATCCTTGCTGGCTTTGCCTTGATTGTTGAGTTACCTCAGTATCTCTTATTGGACACTTTATCTTCAGATGTCCTATCTACCCACACTTGTAGCAGATTCTAGTCTCCTTTTGTGGCCTAGACGGCCCTGTCACTGACATTGATGTCGTACTTTGGGGTCTAGAAGGTGGAAAATTATGGCATCTACCCTTACTTGACATCCACTATGTCTGGGTACTGAACCTCTATGGTGCTGACAACACAGAAAACCTTAGTTTCTTGTAGCTTCCAGACCTCTATCCCGGGAATTGAGTAGGTCCTTTCATGAAATTGGCCTCACGTTTATCAGTTACTGACCTTTCTATCCTCCTAACAAATTCCACAAATGTATAAAAGCTTTCTCTATTCTCTAGAGTAGTTGTAGGTGTAGTCAATTCAACGTTCAAACCCTTTTCAAAATGTCAAATCCTCTCCTAGTCTGTAGTAGCCATCTGTGGATAAAACTATAAAAGCTCCATGAACTTAGCTTCATGCTCATTTATCTTCATAGACCCTAGCCTAATCCATTCAAATTGTGAGATTTTCTCATTTAGGTACGTACGACGAAAGTACCTATTGGTGAACACATGTCAGAATTCCTCCCATATAACCTCAACATTAGGCCTTTTCTCTTCTTCAATGACCCACTTGTGGCCAGTGCTTCCCTTCAACAGGTACATAGCATTCCTAACTTTGTTAGTTTCTCGGATGCTAAGGATCTTAATGGCTTTTTTCCAACTCAATCAGCCACATGTCTACATCTACTGGGTTAGTTGTACCAGAATATTCATGGCGTAGCCGTTCAAAAATCTTACTAGAACTCAAAGCTTCGTTAAGAATTGGTGGCATAGGAGGTGGTACTGGTATCCTGACCGTCATATGTGTTACTATCATCATAAATTGCCCAAACAGAGCATAGAAAGTAGGGTTCTCCATCGTAGTCTGTTCCACCTAGAGATTCTTAGGAACAAGTTCTTCTCTTGCATGTTCCCTTGCACCCCTTCCTGGTGCAGCAATGTTGCTCTCGGCAACATGTTCTTTGCGTTCTCCAGACATCTTCAAGCTTTACTTCTTCTTCTATAAAAGCAAAAGCCACTAAAAGATAAATTGGAGGATACTAGAACACACTCAACGACCTTAATCCAATGTCCCTATAGACTCAGCAAACCTAAGGCCCTGATACCATAAAATTGTGACGACTGTTATCGCACCAATAGTTTAATCACACATAATTGTCCGAAATTAATCATTAACAGTGGATTACCAAAAATCACTAAAAATTAAAACCTATTTGCCAAGAGATCCATCAGTAGGAAACTCTTTTCTGAAAGAACCAAACCATATATATACATCATGGTTTACTTGTACATACAATGTTCCATCTCCTTGCAAGGATTTGAGATAACAGTTGCTTCATCAAAACATATACAAAAGCAACATCATGTATCTATGCGTACTAGCCAAAATCTCAGATCAATTATAAAAATCATTATGCACTACTTCTCAAAGGACCTGAGAGTACAGTGAGGACACGTAGGACTCTATATCTATAAGACACATAGGAACACACTCAACCTGAGTTGTTACTATTTTCCTTACTACTGCTGCCCGCTCTCTGCTACACAGTCTCTACCTCCTCATACACGTCCATCTAAAAGTTGTGGAACCCACAGGGTGAGACAACTTGTCCCAGGAAGAGATATAACTCTCCGTCAATAGTATTATTATCATAGTTAAGCTTTTATAAATGAGAGTAGAATAATCCTTTATTTAATTAAACTATAACATCCCTGACCTGGGTTTAGAGCTAACCCTATTTTTTCAGCTTAAATAAGTTGCATATAACTTTAATATAATTCTCTAAAGTATTTTGTTAGTAGGTGGCAAACTTATTGTAACATCCCTGACCTGGGTTTAGAGCTAACCCTATTTGTTCTGCTTAAATAAGTTGCATATAACTTTAATATAATTCTCTAAAGTATTTTGTTAGCAGGTGACAAACTTATTGTAACACCCCTGACCTAGGTTATGGTCTAACCCTAGAAGTTTTGCTTAAGAAAACCTATTTATAAACTTTTTCTTATCATTTGAAAAGCAATTAAGGCCCTTTGTGAAGTTTATTTTTCAAATTTGGACTTATATGCAAGCTATGTGTGCATTATATGATAATCTAATTGAAAAGTGCAATTCACCCAAGAGGAATGGTTATGTTGCAAATGTTACATATTGAAAGTATTCTAAGTGTTTTATCATGAAAGAGAATATGATGCTAAGTGGTGGATTGGGCAAAGCCTAAAATCCTAAGTGAGAACTTGAGAAAATAATGCCAAAGTGCTTGGAACATCAATGGTAATACAGTTTGCAATATATACAAATGTAAGGTTAATGTGTAATTTATCACCTCTAGGTTGATGTTACTCTTACCTAGTGTTATATAGAGGAAAGAGAAAGAAGGAGACAATATGTTTGAAGCATCTTGAAGTGTTAGTACTCTTAATAATAAAGAAACCAAGCAAATGAATAAGTTGAAAGCTATGTGCATGAGCCATTTTGAGTTGTAGACTTGAGAATAGAAGTCCCTATCGCCCATATAGCCATAAGGAGAGCCTCCTATCGGTTTGAGGAAACTTTGGTTTGGCCATAATGGGAAAGGCACTTCAAGAAAGAAGGTATTGATTTGCTTTTGCCTTGGAAATGATGGAGTTGAATATAATAATAAGTTAGTGGAAGGAGAATAGCCCTAAGGAGACAACTCAAGAGTCACCCCTTATTTCTTACTTTATGCTTTTTGCATGTAAAAATGATAGTGGCATGCATACAAGAGTATGTGTCGACCTTGCATGGCTAAGTGGCATGTAGTACCTTAAGCTAATGAAACCTATGACACTCTTTTCTATAAACTTCAAGTATAAATACCTTGACAATCATTTGTTGGTAAGATTTTCGGATCTAGCAAGTACCCTTCCTCTTATATCATGCAACACCTTTCCTTGTGTCAACCATAGTGAAGAGAGTGGAGTGGTGAAGCTTGGTATTGACCAAGGAGAAGAGATATCGGCCAACTAGGTCATAGAAGGTGATATCGCCCAAAGTGGTTAGAGATATCGTGTAAGAGCTTGGAACTCAAGTCTTGGAGCTTGGAGAAGGCTCATCTTCAACCTTGGAGTGTGTGGAGTTGAATCTTGGAGCTTGGAAGCTCTTTGAGAGGCGGGTTATATAACTTAAAACCTTTAATACTATTTTCCTTCTTCAATGTTGTTCAATTTGTTGATTTATTTCAAAATTTGGATTTCCTTTGATCAATTGATATAAAAATGAGTTCCAATATGTAATTAGGACTATTATCCATAAATTTGTATTAATTAATGATCCTGAGGTTGGTGATGATGACATCATCATGGACAACCCGAGATGGGGTGTGGATTCTTCCAACCCTATATAGGTTGACGATCTTGCAATCCATGGAACCCGATACGGGGTCTACCTGATATGAAAGTAGGTCATATCTTGTAAGACAAGCCCTATGAACGATATGGAAGACCCCTATGTTTTACCTTGAAAATGATACTAGGGTAAGGCATTAACTTTGCTCGATATAAGTAAACCCTAGATGAGAACATGGGAACCAGATATGCTTTTATCCTCTGAAACTCGATATACTTTCTTTTCTTTGTGTGTGGATAAAGAACAATTTGGTGTTCACCTTATCATGTTTTGAGTTCAAGGTCTTTATCAATAATGGCTACATGATATGGTATTGAGATACCACTTTATATGGATGCCTGATATGATGAACTCATGAGGCATACCGATATGGTTCCCGGTATACCTAACCGATATGGTGCCCAATACACTTACCCGATATGGTAAACCCATGAGGGAGAACAATATGATATCTAGAGCTAAAACCCAATATTGTATCTAGGATAGGTAAACTGATATGATTGTTACACGATATGATGTTAGGGGATATGCCCTATACCCGATATGAGGATTTGGTTATACCACATGATCAAATTGAATACTTGACAAGATGATATATGCATCTTCAAATACAATAGAATGCCATTATCAATCATGCTACCTGATATGGTAGGCATGTCCTCAACTATTATAATTGACTAAGTGATGAATATGATTAATGTAATATTGAGACACAATGAGCTTAACTAATTTTGATATTTATAAGGTTGTAGACATTAAAGATGTGAACTAAGTAATTTACATCCTAGCGAGGATGAGAGAGAAACTAAGACTTGAAAGATAAGTATGTAATTAGCATACACTAATACTCCTGAGAGGAGTGGAGTATGAGTTAGGGTATAATCATTTCTAATGAAATCTTGAAACCCTAATCGGTTGATCATAACTCTAATTCATTAGAGAGGATGTGTTCCTTAATATTTCATGGTTAAGACATATGTTTGAAATTGTTGATAACATGATAAACATGGCTAAGTAAGTGCTATGTGTCTATGTGATACAGACCCAATGAGCTATGTGGCTATGTGATACAGATTCAATGAGCTATGTGGACTATGTGAACAAATATCTGGGTCTGATGACCTAGAGGTAATGATCATCTGCTAAGTGGTGATAGTATTCAATGAAGAATTAAGGGTTTGAATACCCAAGTATGATGATGACAAAAGATTGAGATTCTAAGTGATCTATGTGTCCCTGTGAGTATGAAAGTACCTGATAAATATAATTATGTTTTTCTATGGAGTATTTGATATAATTCTTGTTTGAAGCATTGGATAGGTGAATTAATCTTAATAAGGTAGATGTTATGCATGTTCTTCATATTCCTTTTCAAGTAAATAGATGTTTTATAATTCTATTCAGTTTTATATTATTTTCTTTGGTAATAATATTGTTGGTAGAGAGTTATATCTCTCGCTGTGACAATAGTGTCACCCTGTGGGATCCACAATTTTTAGGAGGACATGTACGAGTCGGTGGAGACCTTACTGCGGAGAAGGAACAATAGTTGGGGCAGCAGTAATAACTATTGTATGTCATGTCTTGTAGATAGAAGTCCTATGTGTCATCTCTATACTCTCAGGTCCTTGGAGTCGGTTCGTAATGGTTTCATGAATGATCTGAGATTTTGTCTTGTAAGCCTCAAGGTTTTATATTGCTCCAGTATATGTTTTGATAGAGAAACTGTTATATGTTGTCCTCGAGATGAGATGAAACACTATTGTACAATATAAATCATGATATGTATAAGTTTTGGATCTTTCAGTAAGAGTTTCCTGGAAGAGAATCTCCTTGCAAAAATAGTTTTGAATTTTTGTGATTTTTGTTAATGCATTGTTTATGGTAATTCCACAATTTTTACCGGTGATGGCTTGATTTTTTTCTGGTTATTACAAGTTTGGTATCAGAGCTTAAGGTTCGCAGAGTCTACAGAGACATAGGACTAAGGTGTTGAGTCTATTTTAGTGTCCTCTAGTATACCCTATAGTGACTTCTTCTTATGTAGAAGAAAGGGTGGAGTTTAAAAATGACTAGAGAACATGAGGAATACGTTGCTAAGAGCAATGTTGTTTGCACCAGGAATGGGTGCAAGGGATCAGGCAAGAGAAGAATGAATGCCTGAGAATTCCCATCTTGACCCAATCAAGATAAGAGAATCCTACTTTTTATGCTCTTGTTGGGTAGGTTACAATAATGATGCATATAGTGGACTGGATACTGGCAATACAACCTATGTTACCAGTCCTCAATATAGAAATTTTGGGTCCTAAAGAGGTTTCTGAGTGACATAGTTATGTAGAAGGGGTGGAAAATATGGGAAGATTTAACATATGGTGATAATATATACTCTGCCATAAGTATAGATAAATAGTATATCTATAATGGAAGTGCCCAAGAAGGGGAAATAGGATGAAGATTAAGGAGAAGCCTCTACAATTCTAGAGACATTTGTCTAATTGTTTAGAAAATTCAGAGTTTTTGGTGCTACCAATGCAATAAATGCCTAGTGCACTAGGGAAAAAGTCACTAAGTAAAGGGGAATGTCCTAACCTTCCACCTATAAGGACCTCTGATTTAGCTTTTACATCGGTAATAGGACCGATGAGACCATGCTATGAGGACAAAACATGTTATAGATACATACATGTTGATCATATTAAACTCTGTTGTATAAATAAGGGAGGAAATGACCCAATAACCGAGGGAGACTCGGAAGGGCTTACAAAAGTTACAACCCAATAGTATAAAAAGGCAAAAGCAACAACATGAAACAACTAGACACTATGTGTTGAATCAACCTGAAGTGGTATATGACTGAGGGGTAACAGTCAGATAGAGTTTTTTTCCATTTTGATATGCCTTCTCTTGAACATAAGAAGGATTGTTGTTGTTGGCTTCCCTATTGATTGCCCTATGGGAACATAAGGAAGAAATGATGAGAACTAGAATTTATATTGTGTTCAGTTTTCTTTTAAATGCTTTATAATTGCTCTTATTTGTGTGAAACAAGATGAGGTATAGAGGTGATGCCTGGAGGAAATCCAAGGGTGCTAAGTCCTATGATTTGATAATATGAAAAGTAAGGAATAAATTGTTACCTCTCTAATTACTCTGACCAAGTAGTCATTTTGAGACAATGTAGTGAGCCTAACAAGACTAGAAATATGGCATGGGTATTATTTTTATCACATCCTAAGTGTAGTAAATTGGAATATGAGATGATCTCAGATCAATCTGTGAGTATGAGGAAGTAAAAAGTATAATCCTCATGATAAGAGAATGTGAACAAGGGAGATGATCAATGTTTGATAAAGCATGTGTGAATAGTAGGGATCTTTTCCATAATATGGGAATGGGAAATGTGATAAAATTATAGAATGTTCATAAACATGTTAGTCAGAAACAAAGAAAGGAATGAAACTAAAGAAGGGATTGCTAAGTGGACTTCCCTAACTAATAAGGGTTGCTAATTGGACTTCCCTAACTAATAAGGGTTGCTAATTCGACTTCCCTAACTAATAAGGGTTGCTAAGTGGACTTCCCTAACTAATAAGGGTTGCTAAGTGGACGTCACTAACCAATAAGGGTTTCTAAGTGAACTTCCTTAACTAATAAGGGTTGCTAAGTGGACTTCCCTAACTAATAAGGGTTGCTAAGTGGACTTCCCTAACTAATAAAGTTTGCTAAGTGGGCTTCCTCAACTAAATATATGTCTTCTCTTTGATGAACAACCTTGAGTAATGATAGGGTGATAAAATGAATATGTTCCCTTATGTTCCTTCCTTTCATGGACATGGCAAGTAAGTGAGTCTTATGACACTCGATGTGCAGGAGTTAGGAGTGTTCTATTGATGGATACTTGGAAAAGTATCAGTTCGTCTGGGACTTTGGTTCCAAGATAAAGAGATGTGTAATATACAACGTCCCAAGATTAAAGAAAGGTCCTTTTGTATGTTTGACTTTGGTATTAATAATAAAGAGACGGAAATGATTAGGATGTGGTGACTTTCGACACATGTGAAGGATACCAAAATGAGGAATTCTAGTATCCAAGATGTGTCAGGTGGTATGGGAGATTAAGAATATAACTCCCGATAAGATGAATAATGTTTGGTGATTTAGACGGGCTAACCTTGAAATAACTCTAGTATGAAGGTCATAGGTTAGGGCTTTATGCTCTGCATAAACATAATACTGATAAGGTAAAATTAATTGAAAGAACTATTGTAGGACCTTTTGAGAAAAATCTTATTAAGCTAAAAATGACTCCTTAGAAGTATCCCTATCTAGATCTATTGATGCAACTTATACATAACCTTTAGAGATACCTCCAGAATAAGTTCTTCTTTGACAAGTAGTCTCTCTTTATGATAAGAAAATAAACAACGAACAAGATAGTTGATACAAGTCATAAGAAAACTAGTGTTGAACCAATAGATTAGACTGGTATAACAGAGGTATGATCAGACTTGTAGTCTCATATAAAGGATAGAATGTAGCCCTAGTCTGAGAAGGACAATCGAGTATGACAGATTTTATGGTAACCCTGTGTGACAGGATCTTATGCTGGTCAAAGTTCTGTAGTATCTCCTTGACATCAAGATGTTATGAGGACATTTGATGATATGATGCATGAACGACAATCTTCTTCCTTTATATGGGATTTTGGGGACAAAATACTTGTTAGGGGTTTATAATTGTAACACCCCTGACCTGGGTTATGGTCTAACCCTAGAATTTTTGCTTATGAAAAGTTGTTTATAAACTTGTTCTTATCTTTTGAAAAGTAATTAAGGCCCTTTGTGAAGTTTATTTTTCAAATTTGGACTTATATGCGAGCTATGTGTGCATTATATGATAATCTATGTGAAAAGTGCAATTCACCCAAGAGGAAGGGTTATGTAGCAAATGATACATGTTGAAAGTATTCTAAGTGTTTTATCATGAAAGAGAATATTATGCTAAGTGGTGGCTTGTGCAAAGCCTAAAATCCTAAGTGAGAACTTGAGAAAATAATGCTAAAGTTCTTGGAACATCAACGGTAATACAGTTTGCAATATATACAAATGTAAGGTTAATGTGTAATTTATCACCTCTAGGTTGATTTTTCTCTTACCTAGTGTTAACTAGAGGAAAGCGAAAGAAGGAGAAAATATGTTTAAAACATCTTAAAGTGTTAGTACTCTGAATAATAGAGAAATCAAGCAAATGATTAAGTTGAAAGCTATGTGCATGAGCCATTTTGAGTTGTAGACTTGAGAGTTGAAGTCCCTATCGGCCATAGAGCCATAAGGAGAGCCTCTTATCGATTTGAGGAAACTTTGGTTTGGCCATAACAAGCAAGGCACTTCAATAAAGAAGGCATTGATTTGCTTTTGCCTTGGAAATGATGGAGTTGAATATAATAATAAGTTAGTGGAAGGAGAATTTCCCTAAGGAGACAACTCAAGAGTCTCCCCTTATTTCTTACTTTATCCTTTTTGCATGGAAAAATAATAGTGGCAAGCATGCAAGAGTATGTGTCAACCTTGCATGGCTAAGTGGCATGTAGTATCTTAAGCTAATGACACCTATGACACCCTTTTCTATAAACTTCAAGTATAAATACTTTAACCTTCATTTGTTGGCAAGATTTTCAGATCTAGAAAGTACCCTTCCTCATGTATCGTGCAACACCTTTCCTTGTGCCACCCATTGTGAAGAGAGTGGAGCGGTGAAGCTTGGTATCAGCCAAGGAGAAGAGATATTGGCAACTAGGTCATAGAAGGTGATATCGCCCAAAGTGGTTAGAGATATCGTGTAAGAGCTTGGAGCTTGGAGAAACCTCATCTTCAACCTTGGAGCATGTATTGAAGCTTGGAGCTTGAAAGCTATTTGAGAGGCGGGTTATATAACTTACAACCTTCAATATTATTATCCTTCTTCAATGTTATTCAATTTGTTGATTTATTTCAAAATTCAGATTTCCATTTATTAATTGATATAAACATGAGTTCCAATATGTAATTAGGACTGTTATCAATAAATTTGAATTAATTAATGATCATGAGGTTGGTGATGATGACATCATCATGGACAACCCGAGATGGGGTGAGGATTCTTGCAACCCGATATGGGTTGAAGATCTTGCAATCCGATTTGGAATTCGATATGGAGTCTACCCATTACGAAAGTAGGTCATACCTTGTAATACAAGCCCTATGAACGATATGGAAGACCCCTATGTATTACTTTGAAAATGATACTAGGGGTAAGGCATTACCTTTTCCCGATATAAGTAAACCCTAGATGAGAACATGGGAACCCGATGTGCTTTTATCCTCTAAAACTCGATATACTTTCTTTACTTTGTGTCGAGATAAAGAACAATTTGGTGTTCACCTAATCATGCTTTGAGTTCAAGGTTCTTATCAATAATGGCTACACGATATGGTATTGAGATACCACTTTATATGGATGCCTGATATGATGAACTCATGAGGAAAACCCATATGGTGTGCGATATACCTAACCAATATGGTGCCCAATACACTTACCCAATATGGTAAATGAAAAAACTAGAGTGGGGTGAATAGAGTTTTTAAATATTTTAACAATTATTTAACTCAAACAACCACAATTGAAAATGGAAGAATGAGACAAGTGTTTAGAGTGGTTCCAACCTTAGAAAATACTAAGGTTGTCAGTCCACTACCCGGTTGCTTACCCAACTGGGATTTTGAAAGTATTAATTTTATTACCTTCACAAGGATTTATACAAAATACAATACTTTCTTACACCCCTTGAATAGCCTTCACTTGAAGTAGATGCACCAACCCGAGGTAGCCTTCTTGAAGTAACTCCAAGATCCCCCTTGAAGTAGCCTTCTTCTCTAGAAGTAACCTCCTGTTGCACCAGCCTTCTTGAAGTAGCTCAAGGTCCCCTTCTTCACCAAGAAGATCTCCAACCTCTCCAATCTGTAGCCTCCAACCTAGGAGTAGCAAGGAGAGTACAAACAATAATAGAGAACAAGAAAGGAAAAAGGAAATTACAACTTATCCTTTTGTAGCACAAGGCTTGATTTGCCTAGATCAAGCGTGTAGATCTCCTAACCAAAGTGTATGGAATTGTAATTGCAGTGGATAGGAGATGCTAGCCTATAGGACACGAAATTTGAGCTAAGAGGGGAAGTATCCAATTGTCACAATGCTCAATTTCTCACAAACAGGTTGCACAAAGTCAATGTATGCTCAAAGATTGTTCAAGTGTAAAAGCAAGTATATTTGGGTGTCCTAAGGCAAGTTCTATTTATAGGAATGTCCTACAAGTGCTTAAGGACGTTCGAGACACTTTCTAGGGGTTTCTAAGTGCTTAACTAGCTGTTAGATATAAGTTAGTTGCTTTAACAACGGCTAATTAATTAATTATGCAGTTGCTGTCAGAGACCATCTCGGTCGAGAAATGGTCGACCGAGACACCTACTCGGTCGAGAGATTGTCGACCGACAGGCTCTCTGGATCAAGTGTATGCAACGTTTATCTCCAACTGCCAACTGCCTTATCAGCTGTGTCTAACGGCTACTTGGGTCTTTCTCGGTCGAGAAGATTGTCGACCGAGAGTGTCTCGGTCGAGGATTTTGTCGACCGAGATGGACCCTATTTCAATGTTTCAAATGAAGACATTAAGTGTGTGTATGAGTGTGCATATGTGACACTATTGAAGGGGATGACCTATCTAAATGTGGAGTTTGGCTAGGGAAGATCTAACGCTTGATTTACATGAAGTCTAAGTACTTGTACATTATATATTTGTACAAGTTTACAATTGATTACATTTCATGACATTTACAATCATTCAAGCATATAGATTCCCTGGTGCTTTGTCATCCACCTTATTCCTGCAACACTCAAGTAGCACGTTAGATCAACAAGAATGAAATGTTTGTCATTATCAAAACAAAGGGATTTACAGATGTCCATTTAGCCAACAATCTCCCCCTTTTTGAAGATGACAAACATTTCCTAAATATAAAATAAGAAAGTATAAAAACATGTGAGTTTCATACCTGAAGATTACCTTTGTGAAATTCTTCTCTTGTTTATAAAATGTGTGCTTATTATTCCCCATGAATTATGGAACATGAAATCCAATTCTATAGGGAATATAGCAACTTTCAATGTAAAGCCAAGAGTTTATGAAACTGAAACTCATTGATTGAGTTTTGCACAAATACTAAGTTTTATATTTATTTCTCCCCCTTTCTCATTTCAAAAAGATATCCGTTGAAGAATAAAACTCCCCCTTAATTAGATGTCCCAATAAATACTAAATTCAATGACAAAGATGTCCATTAAAAGCCAAAATGATGCAAATAGACGAAAGTGTTAGGAAGCACAAATATCAAAGAAAACATCTTCCAAAGGAGTGATAAGCAATTGCTTCCTTATTTTTTAAATTGGTCTAGTGGAAGAGGTTTTGTAAAAATATCAGCCAATTGATCTTCCGTATCAACATGATGAAGGGAAATGTGATTTTTAGAAATATGATCCCTTAAAAAATGATGACGGATTTCAATATGTTTATCTCTGCTGTGTAAAATAGGATTGTGTGCAAAGTTTATAGCGCTTGTGTTGTCACAAAAGATAGGTGTAGATGAAAGAGTAAAACCATAATCATTTAATACTTGTTGCATATAAAGCACTTGAGCACAACAAGATCCGGATGCCATATATTCAGCTTCAGTTGTAGAAAGGGCAATCGTGTTTTGTTTCTTGCTAAACCAAGATACTAAGGCTCTCCCTAACAAGAAACAGCCACCACTAGTGCTCTTGCGATCAAGTCGACAACCAGCATAATCAACATCACTATAAGATTTAAAATCCAAGGATTGTCCTTTTGGATACCATAAACCAAAACATATAGTGCCGGCTAAGTATCAAAGAATTCGTTTAACTGCTTGAAAATGAGAGTGCATAGGTTGTGATTGAAATCGAGCACAAAGACCAATGGAAAACATGATGTCCGGTCTAGAAGCAGTTAAGTAAAGCAAACTACCAATCATGGCTCTATATAAGGAATCATCAATAGGTTCCCCCGCTTCATCCTTATCAATTTTAGTAGAAGTGGCCATAGGAGTAGTAGCATGTTTGCATTGATCCATCCCAAAACGTTTTAAGAGTTCTTTAGTATACTTTTCTTGGCTTATAAAAATCCCAGTAGACGTTTGTTTAATTTGGAAACCAAGAAAGAAAGTTAGTTCACCCATGAGGCTCATTTCAAATTCTTTTTGCATAATGTCACTAAATTGTGTGCACAATGATTCATTTGAAGCTCCAAAAATAATGTCATCAACATATATTTGAACAACAAGAAAATCAGATGTATATGTTTTGAAAAATAAAGTAGAATCTGAATTTCCAATAGAAAAACCATTATCAAAAAGGTATGTCTTGAGCCTTTCATACCAGTTCCTAGGTGCTTGTTTTAAACCATAAAGTGCTTTCTTAAGTTTATAAACATAGTCACCTTTTTCCGGTATTTCAAAACCGGGTGGTTGAGCAACATATACTTCTTCTAGAATGATTCCGTTTAGAAATGCACTTTTTACATCCATTTGGTAGAGTTTGATGTTTTTATGTGCGGCTATAGCTAGTAACATTCTAATAGCTTCAAGTCTAGCTACTGGTGCATACGTTTCATCAAAGTCTATTCCTTCTTGTTGATTATATCCTTGTTCTACTAACCGAGTTTTATTCCTTATTACTTCTCCTGCCTCATTGAGCTTATTTCTAAAAACCCATTTAGTTCCAATGATGGTTTTATCTTGTGGTTTAGGAACTAAATTCCATACATCATTTTTTGTGAATTGGTTTAATTCTTCTTGCATTACTATTATCCAATAATCATCTTTAAGAGCTTCATATATCTTCTTAGGTTCAATGATAGAAACAAAAGCCATGTTTGCAACATCCTTAAAGGAAGACCGGGTTTTTACTTTATCATTTGGATTTCCAATAATTAATTCTTGAGGATGATCCTTAATAAGTCTAGGTATAGGTTGTGTTTCACCTTGGTTATTGTTTGTAGTATCTTTCTCACTATCATTTGGTATGTTTAAGTTTTCGAATTGATTAGTAAGATCAATTATTTCTAGATTTTTTGATTTGGATTCTTCATGAAAAGAGACATGAATAGATTCCTCAACTTTTCTAGAGATAGTGTTATAGACTCTAAATGCTTTGCTAGAGGTAGAATAGCCCAAAAAGAATGCCTTGTGTGATTTAGAATCAAACTTATCTCTATCATCTTTGGTATTTAAGATATAACATGTAGAACCAAAGGTATGAAAATAGTCAACTCTAGGTTTCTTAGAATGTATTATTTCATATGGAGTTTTCTTCAAATGAGAGTGAACTGTTACTCTATTTAACACATAGCATGCGGTGTTTACAGCTTCAGCCCAAAAGGTTTTGGGTGTGTTATGTTCGAGCATCATAGTTCTAGCCATTTCTTGTAGTGGTCTATTTTTCCTTTCAACTATACCATTTTGTTGTGGAGTGCGTGGAGCAGAAAAATTGTGAGTGTACCCTTGAGATGTGCAAAATTCTTCAAATATATGATTTTCAAATTCTCCACCATGATCACTTCTAATGGTACATATTTTGCTTTGTAATAGATTTTCAATCATGGAACAAAATTTTATAAAAGCATGAATAGTATCATCTTTGGTTGCAATAAAATGTACCCATGTATATCTACTATAATCATCAACAATAACAAAACAATATCTTTTTCCGCCAATAGATTGTGTCCTCATGGGTCCAAATAAATCCATATGAATTAATTCTAAAGATCTACTGGTGCTAAGTGCATGTTTAGGTTTAAAAGAGATTTTTGTTTGCTTTCCCAATGTACATGGTTCACAATTTTCAACTTGATCAAAGGATAAAGTAGGCAAACCACGAACAAGATCATATTTCACTAACTTTTTGATAACATGTGAACTAGCATGTCCTAGCTTTTTATGCCATAGTTGTAAAGTATTTTCATTTGCAAGTAAGCATTTTCCTACTACAGATTTCATAGAGTTAGGTCTAAGAATATAAAGATTTCCAACTCTTTTTCCTTCATAGACAACATTTGTAGTGTTTTCTATTAATAATTTGCAGCAGTTTTTGTTAAATAAAACATCATAGCCACTATCACATAATTGACTCACACTTATTAAGTTATGGTGCAAACCATCAATGAGTAGAACATTCTTTATTTCGAGGTTTGTGCCAATGTTACCTATTCCAACGATTTTACCTTTACCGTTATCTCCAAAAGTGACTGTTCCACTCTTCTTTTCTTCAAAAGTTTGGAATGCATCCTTGTTTCCAGTCATGTGTTTGGAACATCCACTATCGACCACCCAATCCTGCATTAGAATGTAGGTTTTGGTACCCATGTGATGGTCTGATATGGTTAGAAGCATTTAAGTACAGACTGTATAAAAATTCTGATTCAGAACTTCAGTCGGTCGACAATTTGTTCGACCGACATCTTTCTTGGTCGACTAATCGTCGATCGAGAAGGTTGCTGTATTGCAAATTTAAAACAGAAATTCTGCTCGGTTGGCCAATTTTTGACCGAAATAGTTGCTGTTGATTTTGATTTGTCACAGGCAGCTGGTCGGTCGACAAAAGTTCGACCGATTATTTTTTCAGTCGACAATACTTCGACCGACTAAGTTTCTGTTTCAGTACAATCAGTTCAGAAAATTACCATAATGCATAAAACCTTTTACTAAGTTGAGATAAGTCAATATGAATTGCAAAATTGTTTGATCATATCTCAACTGAATTGCATTTGACTCTACTAAGTTTGGGGTTTTGGGACCCAAACTAAGTAGGAATCCTTGGTCTTATACGGGAATGAAAATGAATAATGTCCAAGACGTAGACAAAAATGACAAGTAATAGAGTCAACTTCATTTCTTTTTCTAGGAATTGTGTTCTTAGGTACAAATATAGTCCGAGTTCTTTTGGGTTGATTTTTCTTTGGATCATATCCCAAACCTTTTCTTCCATTGAAACTAGAAGAGGCTTTTAGAATGTTGTCAAGGATATCTTTTCTTCTTAATTCATGTAGGTTTCTTTGTAGCTTAGCAATGTCATCCATCTTCTTGTGTAAATCTTTTCTAGCTTGATCTAAATCAGATAATAGGGAGTCTCTTTCTTTTACAACATTGTCATAGTCTAGATGGTTACACATAATTGGTTGAGTCTGAAAGTCTTTTAGTTTAGCTAACAAATCAGTCTTTTCTTGAGAGAGAAGATCAACGTTTGTTTCTAGAGTGAGTAGCTTTTTAGTGCAATCATTTAAAGATGTTTTTAAAGACAAATTCTCAAGATCAATGTTGTTCTTTTCAGAAGAGAGATCATTTAATTTAGTATATAGCTCATCATTTGTTTTGATAACCTTCTTTAGTTTCTTCTTGACATCAACATACTTATCATGAGTTTCTTGTAAACTAGTAATTAACTCTTCTTTAGGAAGATCAAGTAGGCTTACCTCTTGAGAGTCTTCATCATCTTCTTTTGCCATTAGACATTCCACCTTTTCTTCTCCACTTTCACTTTCACTTGACTCGTCCCATGCAGCTTTATAGGCTTTTTCTCCCTTCTTCTTGTGTGAGCTTTTCTTTCCTTTCTTTGCTTTAGGACATTCATTTTTGAAATGTCCTTTCTTTCCACACTCAAAACACCTAGGAGGAGAAGAAGAAGAACTAGAAATTTTGTTAGATTTAAATCTTCTATATTTCTTACCATTGACAATCAATGCTTCTTCTCCTTCTTCTTCACTTGACTCCTCACTTTCTGGTGTGATTATCTTTGAAGATTTTAGAGCCACATCCTTCTTCTTTCCTTGCTGAAGTTCACGTTCTCTTCTTTCTTCCTCTTCTAGGGTTGCTTCATGAGCTTCTAGATTGCCAATGAGTTGCTCCATTTTCAGTCGAGTGAGGTCATTAGATTCTTCAATGGCTGTCACCTTTGGCTTGTATTCAGGAGGAAGTGATCGAAGTATTTTTGATACCTGATCTTCTTCAAGAACAGTTTTTCCTAGGGCATTTAAATCATTAACAATAGAAGAGAATTTTGCAAACATTTCACTAATAGATTCATTTAGATCCATACGGAAGTGTTCAAACTTTTGTTTAAGCATGCTAATCTTAGAATTCTTGACTTAAACTGTACCTTCATAGGTTATGGACAGTCTATGCCAAATGTCATAGGTTGTGTCACAGTTTGATATCCTATTAAATTCTCCTACTGAAATTGAACAATATAAAATGCTTACAGCTTTGGCATTCATTTGAGCCAACTTTACCGTATTTGCATCCCACTCTGCATATTGTATTTGAGGAAGCTCGTATGGAGTTGACACCATCCGCCATAAGTCCCAATTGATGCCTTAGAAGTAGAACTGCATCCTTCTCTTCCAATATGTGTAGTTTGTTCCATCAAACGCTGGAGGTCTACCAACAAGTGTCCCTTCTAGGTTAAGGTTGTTAAGCACCCCGTCACCCATTCTTAAAGACCTTGTTAGGGTTCCTTGAAGCCTGCTCTGATACCAATTGAAAAACACTAGAGGGGGGGTGAGTAGAGATTTTAAATATTTTAACAATTATTTAACTCAAACAACCACAATTGAAAATGGAAGAAGGAGACAAGTGTTTAGAGTGGTTCCAACCTTAGCAAATACTAAGGTTGTCAGTCCACTACCCGGTTGCTTACCCAACCGGGATTTTGAAAGTATTAATTTTATTACCTTCACAAGGATTTATACAAAATACAATACTTTCTTACACCCCTTGAACAGCCTTCACTTGAAGTAGATGCACCAACCCGAGGTAGCCTTCTTGAAGTAACTCCAAGCTCCCCCTTGAAGTAGCCTTCCTCTCTAGAAGTAACCTCCCGTTGCACCAGCCTTCTTGAAGTAGCTCAAGGTCCCCTTCTTCACCAAGAAGATCTCCAACCTCTCCAATCTGCAGCCTCCAACCTAGGAGTAGCAAGGAGAGTACAAACAATAATAGAGAACAAGAAAGGAAAAAGGAAATTACAACTTATCGTTTTGTAGCACAAGGCTTGATTTGCCTAGATCAAGCATGTAGATCTCCTAACCAAAGTGTATTGAATTGTAATTGCAGTGGATAGGAGATGCTAGCCTATAGGACACGAAATTTGAGCTAAGAGGGGAAGTAGCCAATTGTCACAATGCTCAATTTCTCACAAACAGGTTGCACAAAGTCAATGTATGCTCAAAGGTTTCTCAAGTGTAAAAGCAAGTATATTTGGATGTCCTAAGGCAATTTCTATTTATAGGAATGTCCTACAAGTGCTTAAGGACGTTCTAGACACTTTCTAGGGGTTTCTAAGTGCTTAACTAGCCGTTAGATATAAGTTAGTTGCTTTAACAATGACTAATTAATTAATTTTGCACATGCTGTCAGAGACCATCTCGGTCGAGAAATGGTCGACCGAGACACCTACTCGGTCAAGAGATTGTCGACCGACAGGCTCTCTGGATAAAGTGTATGCAACATTTATCTCCAACTTCCAACTGCCTTGTCAGCTGTGTCTAACGGCTACTTGGGTCTTTCTCGGTCGAGAAGATTGTCGACCGAGAGTGTCTCGGTCGAGGATTTTGTCGACCGAGATGGACCCTGTTTCAATGTTTCAAATGAAGACATTAAGTTTGTGTATGAGTGTGCATATGTGACACTATTGAAGGGGATGACGTATCTAATTGTGGAGTTTGGCTAGGGAAGATCTAACGCTTGATTTACATGAAGTCTAAGTACTTGTACATTATATATTTGTACAAGTTTACAATTGATTACATTTCATGACATTTACAATCATTCAAGGATATAGATTCCCTAGTGCTTTGTCATCCACCTTATTCCTGCAACACTCAAGTAGCACGTTAGATCAACAAGAATGAAATGTTTGTCATTATCAAAACAAAGGGATTTACAGATGTCCATTTAGCCAATAGTAAACCCATGAGGGAGAATGATATGATATCTAAAGGTGAAACCCAATATTGTATCTAGGATAGGTGAACCGATATGATTGTTACATGATATGATGTTAGGGGATATGCCCTATACCCAATATGAGGATGTGGTTATACCACATGATCAAACTGATACTTGACAAGATGATATATGCATCCTCAAATACAATAGAATGACATTATCAATCATGATACTTGATATGGTAGGCATGTCGTCAACTATTAGAATTGACTAAGTGATGAATATGAATAATGTAATATTGAGACACAATGAGCTTAACTCATTTTGATATTTATAACTTTGTAGACCTTAAAGATGTGAACTAAGTAATTTACATCCTAGCGAGGATGAGAGAGAGAAACTAAGACTTGAAAGATAAGTATGTAATTAGCATACACTAACACTCTTGAGATGAGTGGAGTATGAGTTAGGGTATAATCATTGCTAATGAAATCTTGAAACTCTAATCGGTTGATCATAACTCTAATTCATTAGGGAGGATGTGTGATGGAGTGGACTTTTAGAATCCTAAAATGTCCAATTACACAAGTGAAGTAATATATGTTGAGTTGTTTTTAAAATCCCAAATGTTTTGGTAAAGTTGGGATGTTGATTGAGATTTATATAATGATTAAGATCTCTCTTTTTATGCCTTCTCGAGGAATTTAATTGGATGGTCTAACAATTCAGTTTTGGCACCAAATTCAAGTATAAGGTACCTTGAGTAGTAAGGAAGCTATGGTTAAAATTTGGTGATAAGTGGAGTATCCTAGAGAGAGTTATGGAGGTTTAAAATTGGGGAAATAATGTGTATATTGGATGATTTGTGGACCTAAGTGTTGACCTTTAATCAGTGTCACGCGCCCCTTTAGTTTGGGCCAGCTTCATGGTCAGATCAGGGCCATTCTTTTCCAATCCAATGGCCATGACACTTGACTTAAGTGAGCCACGGATCCCAGACGATGGACGCTTCATCTCAACCGCACATGAGGAACCTGCGCCTAGGATTGCGTGATCTTCCTTGCGGTTACAGCCGGACTGCTTTGGCGATCATGGGCTCCATGATGCTTGCTGATCGTGGCTTCAGAGTGGTTTTCATGCGGGAGAAGTTGTAGCCCTCTAAGAGATGTTCCAATAGACCCCTTATTCGAGGTATATGGAGGAGTGAAGAGAGGGAGCGAGCTGCCCCGTTCCATGGTCTCTCAGTCCTTTTCACAGTAGATGGTTGTAGATTGGAGATGGGGATAGAAGCCTGTTGGAGGAGGTTAAGTAGGAGAATGCGTAGATGGGGAGCGTAGGAGTTGATCCCTCATGCTTTTGGGTCCTTCCTGTATGGGTACCATGGCTACCGGGGGGGACTCTGCCAGAATTACAGCTGGAGTAGTGAGCCTTGTTCACGAAGTTCTTGGTGAGAGTTAAGGATGCATATGAGTTCAGGGAGGAAATCTGAAGCTGTTGGAAGCCCCAGATGTCAAAATGGAGGCGGGAAACTAGTTTCCCCCTTTCTTGGCACCATGGCAGCTACCATGGCCGGAGCTCCCACTGATCCAAAGTTCCAGAGGAAAGCCACCGGAGTCGACTAGCCGTGGAGGCTTGCCCTGAGTTGCCGAAGTTGTTCGTGGCGTTGGAAGTGGTGGAGGATCCCTGCAACTCTGCTGCTTACTCGCCGGAGCCAAGCTGCGCGGCGGCGCACGCAGAGAACAGGGGATCCCGGTCGCGTGAGAAAGAGAGAAAGAAGAGAGCCGACGTCGAACCGGGTCCAGGAAATAAGAACCGACCGAGTCAATGCTAAACCGCCCGAGAACCAGGCAGCAACTAAAGGGCCAAGCATCCCATTAGAGGACACGTTTCGGCGGCCAATTGGCCACAAAAGGTAAAAGATTTATAAATACTCATATCTTAGATAATTCGTAGAAAATAGTCTGATTATCAGAAAAATACAAACAAGGTACCAAAACGTTCAGAAAAATGTGTAGAACACAATAGAACCATCATATCAGTCTTTTGATGCACTAATCTTAGCAATATCATGTAAGATGTTATACAATTGTTTTATGGATAATAAATATCAAATGATGACATAAAATTATGGAAAAATGTCAGTAACTCCATAATAATGTTTATAATGCACCTAATGTCAATGATGGTCTTGATGACGTACAAAATCATATAATTTGCTTAATATGTCTAATTAGGGCTAATAACCCTAGTAAAATGCAATAAATACATACGTGCTCTATAAATGATGAAATTTACAGAGAAAGCTCATATCAGTATATTGAACTTCAGTTTTAATTATGAGATCATAATGATGAACAAAATCCATGTTATATGAAGATGAATATTAATACATGTTATAAAACCCTAATCTAGGTTAATGATGTAACCTAGGGTTAATTAATGTGCACAAAAAGGACATGGAACCTAATGTCTAGATGATGAACTTTGATAATGAGATGTAATCTGGAAAATGACATTAGTGAGATAATTATAAAACAAGAATGCAAATAATAATGAGAATATCTTAATGAGTTAAGTAAACCCTAATGGATATGATTAGGATTAAGACGAGATGTAAGATGATGAGAACCTGATGATAGTATATGATCTTGTCTTAATCAGGTTCGACCAAGGATATAGTTGACATCAGGAATATGTGTTTAGTATGATCCGTCTCTTTGGAAGGTACGCCATTACCTCTTACTTGGCTTATTATACAATATGCTTGTGTTATATGAGTAGTAAAATACTTGGCATATGGTATTGGATGAAATGTTGTTCCTGTATGATATGTTGCCTAATTTTCCATACTTATTGCTATGAACACATGAAACATAAGATATCTGGTCCATCATATGATAGCACTAAACTCTTTGGTAGTACAGTGCATTGAAGTGATCTTAAACTCTTTGGTAGTAGATCACATGTGTTAGATCTCAAACTCTTTGGTAATAGATCACACGTAAAATGATCTCAAACTCTTTGGTATTAGATCATAAGGCCTGAAAAGCATCAAATCCCTAGGGGCAAATGTACGAGATATATGATGGAAATATGATTAAAATATGTGTTCTCTTTTGTTAATGAATATCTTTGTGCAAGTATACACTTTTCTTATATTCTTCTGTTACTGCCAAGTACATTAGTTTTATCTTATTGCCAATATATGATGAGAGGTAAATAAAAGACATGTAGGCGTACTCAGTACAATATTCATGAAATATTGTGTTGACGTGTACCGCATGTAATCTTTTGTTTAGGTTGTGGTTATGCTCTTGATGATCCAAGAAAGTGAGAGTTGTGTGGCGAGTTGATGTACTGGTGGACCTGTTGTCTTAGATCCTGTTGTTTTAGAATGTAGTACATGTATATGTAAGTTTGTTTTTCAATATGTAATATCAAATATTATAACAATTCCTGATGTAATTATATGCTGAATGGTGAACATGTGTGTATGGTTTTATTATTGTTCATGTACATGTGCTACTACTGTGTTTCCTTCTGACTTCCTCTGATTTTCTTCTTCTTAGCCTCATGTGGGATGTTTAAATTGGAATTCTTACTGAGGTGAGGGTTTCAATTTGGACGTCGCACATCAGATTAAGTTTTAGAAAATCTGGGGACGTCACAGGTGGTATCAGAGCATGAACAATAGCAAAACCTGCCATTTGCTCATTATGCAACTCAAAACCAAAGAACCTTGAACTTAATAATATGTAGGGTTATATTAGTAGTCATTAAGAGACTAGATCTGACCTAGCCTCTAGGTTAGCACCTAGATGTCCGAGAACTAGTTCTAGACTGGTTCTTCTTGAGTAGCAAGTCCTTAGATGTTGTACTTTCCTTGTAGTGCAGTGGTATGGGACGTTGCACTATTTGGAAATGACGGGCATCAAGGGAAGAGAAACCCTAGACATATGGCGCTCGTTGTATAGAGTAGCTACGCTAGTCTACACCATGTTCTCACCCTTCTCACTAGTTTTCATGACACTGGACTCTCTATTATGCGTGGGACACTCATTTCTGGTTTTGGTTTTTGATTCCAAACAGATCGAACCTCGATAGTTTTCTCTAACGCTTGTTTTATCGGAGAAAAACTATATAATATTTTATTATGTATATGTATTACAAAAATGTGTCCCCACACATGTACGAGTAGGAGGTGGTCATGCAACCTAAGTGAAAGTGAATGACATCAGTCTAGAAGAGAGAGTAGTTCTATATTAGTTGTCAAGAGCCTTGTTAGGTTATATGATAGATAGAATAGATGATATAAGTTTGATTATATGATGTGAGTCTTATAGAGATGATATAAGATGGTTCATGATGATTTGTGTTTGTCTTTGAGGACTTAAGTTTAGTTTTGAGGATGCAAGATAAGTTTTGATGTTGCAAGTAACTAGGCTTTTATGAGATAAGATATGTCTTAAGCTAAGACAAGGTTGTGAGTCAGCATGAGCCTCAATCTCTTTTACAAAGGAGGACCTCTAGTGTTAGGACCAGTTTCGGGGTTAGCTCAAGAGAGAGAGAGACCCACAAGGAGAAGGTCAGAGAACCTAGACTCCACGATATGAGAAATATAAGATATGTGATATGTCCTAAACTAGACTACTCCTAAGTGATTGAGTTGAGTTGCTTTATGTATTATTCCTATAGTTTTGTTGAACCCTAGATGTCCTTGGGAGGACCAAACCCTGGAGATAGAGAGAGGTTGGTTATATGTACATATGCAAACATCAATATGAATGCCTTCCATCTGGGTGAGGGAGATAGCCCAAGACCCTGGAGGAGGTAGCTATGCTAGTTTTTGTGAAGCCTCATGCTCGGGTTGGTGGTTTCCCACATAGGAATCTAGTGGTTGCATGTATAAGAAGTTTTCGGTAAGATGTTTCATGGGTAGAAGACCTATGAATAGTATGTGGTAGCATGTTTTGGTTTGTGCTTATGTGGCTAGATCTTGTGAAGTTAATCAACTAGTGCCAATGAGGTAGACTTGGTAACCCTAGATGAAAGAGGAGAGATAAAGTTTTATTTATGAGATACTCATAGAGTTGAGTTAGCTCAGAGAGACTGAGCATGAAACAACCCTCGTGGTATGGGTTAGAGGAACCTCTTTTGGCCTAAGTAAAGTTTTGATATATGAGCCACTTACATAAGTTTGTTTAGAAAAACCATGATATAATATATGTAAGGATGTGATCTAATCCTGAGATCTATACATGAAGGAAATCTAGAGATGGTTTAATACATATCAATGCATAAATGGTTAACCATGCATATGAATAATGATGATAATGTGATGTTGTTGGTTAATCTTGTGATGAAATCACTAATAAATGTATCAATTTAGTATGAATAATGAAATAAGATCATATGGATGAAACATGTTGCACAATGTGTTTATCTTAGTGCTTAATAAAGATGAAGAATATGTTTAACGATTAACACAACATAATGATTATGACACCTTGTTATGATCTAGATGGATAAAGTGAGTTAATGATAATTAACTCCCTCCTAAAATGCATATGTTAATGATGAACATGTTCTATAAAAAAAATTAGCTCAATAATATGTTGATGACGACTTGATGTATGAGTTAATCTTAGTTAACACCTTTAGAACATGGTAATATGATATTGGAACCCCGATGCATGGCTAAAGATAAGGAAGCAAATATAACATATGAGATATGTAATGACATAAGCTAAGCTTCTAAACCTTGAGTTCAACCCTGAATGGAGTGTTTGTGCACCAGGATGGTTGTAGAAACCCCTAATAGTGCTTCGGATACATGGTTCTAGGTAACTTTTGCAGATATGTTACACACAGAATAGTTCCTATATGTGGATGAAGGCAAAATAAAGTTTTCCCTAAAAGTAGGTGTATGGTTTACTTTCGAGGACGAAAGTTCTTTTAAGATGTATATGATGTGACAAAGTGGGTTTTCTAGCTTAATTCCGAGGACGGAATTTCTTTTAAGGTGTGTAGGATGTGATGGAGTGGACTTTTAGAATCCTAAAATGTCCAATTACACAAGTGAAGTAATATATGTTGAGTTGTTTTTAAAATCCCAAATGTTTTGGTAAAGTTGGGATGTTGATTGAGATTTATATAATGATTAAGATCTCTATTTTTATGCCTTCTTGAGGAATTTAATTGGATGGTCTAACAATTCAGTTTTGGCACCAAATTCAAGTATAAGGTACCTTGAGTAGTAAGGAAGCTATGGTTAAAATTTGGTGATAAGTGGAGTATCCTAGAGAGAGTTATGGAGGTTTAAAATTGGGGAAATAATGTGTATATTGGATGATTTGTGGACCTAAGTGTTGACCTTTAATCAGTGTCATGCGCCCCTTTAGTTTGGGCCAGCTTCATGGTCAGATTAGGGCCATTCTTTTCCAATCCAATGGCCATGAAACTTGACTTAAGTGAGCCACGAATCCCATACGATGGACGCTTCATCTCAGCCGCACATGAGGAACCTGCGGCTAGGATTGTGTCATCTTCCTTGCGGTTACAGCCGGACTGCTTTGGCGATCATGGGCACCATGATGCTCGCTGATCGTGGCTTCAGAGTGGTTTTCGTGCGGGAGAAGTTGTAGCCCTCTAAGAGATGTTCCAATAGACCCCTTATTCGAGGTATATGGAGGAGTGAAGAGAGGGAGCGAGCTGCCCCGTTCCATGGTCTCTCAGTCCTTTTCACAACAGATGGTTGTAGATTGGAGATGGGGATAGAAGCCTGTTGGAGGAGGTTAAGTAGGAGAATGCGTAGATGGGGAGCTTAGGAGTTGATCCCTCATGCTTTTGGGTCCTTCCTGTATGGGTACCATGGCTACCGAGGGGGGACTCTGCTGGAATTACAGCTGGAGTAGTGAGCCTTGTTCACGAAGTTCTTGGTGAGAGTTAAGGATGCGTATGAGTTCAGGGAGGAAATCCGAAGCTGTTGGAAGCCCTAGATGTCAAAATGGAGGCGGGAAACTAGTTTCCCCCTTTCTTGGCACCATGGCAGCTGCCATGGCCGGAGCTCCCACTGATCCAAAGTTCCAGAGGAAAGCCACCGGAGTCGACTAGCTGTGGAGGCTTGCCCTGAGTCACCGAAGCTATTCGTGGCGTTGGAAGTGGTGGAGGATCCCTGCAACTCTGCTGCTTACTCGTCGGAGCCAAGGTGCGCGGCGGCGCACGCAGAGAACAGGGGATCCCGGTCGATTGAGAAAGAGAGAAAGAAGAGAGCCGACGTCGAACCGGGTCCAGGAAATAAGAACCGACCGAGTCAACGCTAAACCGCCCGAGAACCAGGCAGCAACTAAAGGGCCAAGCGTCCCATTAGAGGACACGTGCCGGCGGCCAATTGGCCACAAAAGGTAAAAGATTTATAAATACTCAGATCTTAGATAATTCATAGAAAATAGTCTGATTATCAGAAAAATACAAACAAGGTACCAAAACGTTCAGAAAAATGTGTAGAACACAATAGAACCATCATATCAGTCTTTTGATGCACTAATCTTAGCAATATCATGTAAGATGTTATACAATTGTTTTATGGATAATAAATATCAAATGATGACATAAAATTATGGAAAAATGTCAGTAACTCCATAATAATGTTTATAATGCACCTAATGTCAATGATGGTCTTGATGACGTACAAAATCATATAATTTGCTTAATATGTCTAATTAGGGCTAATAACCCTAGTAAAATGCAATAAATACATACGTGCTCTATAAATGATGAAATTTACAGAGAAATCTCATATCAGTATATTGAACTTTAGTTTTAATTATGAGATCATAATGATGAACAAAATCCATGTTATATGAAGATGAATATTAATACATGTTATAAAACCCTAATCTAGGTTAATGATGTAACCTAGGGTTAATTAATGTGCACAAAAAGGACATGGAACCTAATGTCCAGATGATGAACTTTGATAATGAGATGTAATCTGGAAAATGACATCAGTGAGATAATTATAAGACAAGAATGCAAATAATGATGAGAATATCTTAATGAGTTAAGTAAACCCTAATGGATACGATTAGGGTTAAGACGAGATGTAAGATGATGAGAACCTGATGATAGTATATGATCTTGTCTTAATCAGGTTCGACCAAGGATATAGTTGACATCAGGAATATGTGTTTAGTATGATCCATCTCTTTGGAAGGTACGCCATTACCTCTTACTTGGCTTATTATATAACATGCTTGTGTTATATGAGTAGTAAAATACTTGGCATATGGTATTGGATGAAATGTTGTTCCTGTATGATATGTTGCCTAATTTTCCATACTTATTGCTATGAACACATGAAACATAAGATATCTGGTCCATCATATGATAGCACTAAACTCTTTGGTAGTACAGTGCATTGAAGTGATCTCAAACTCTTTGGTAGTAGATCACATGTGTTAGATCTCAAACTCTTTGGTAGTAGATCACACGTAAAATGATCTCAAACTCTTTGGTAGTAGATCATAAGGCCTGAAAAGCATCAAAGCCCTAGGGGCAGATGTACGAGATATATGATGGAAATATGATTACAATATGTGTTCTCTTTTGTTAATGAATATCTTTGTGCAAGTCTACTCTTTTCTTATATTCTTCTGTTACTGCCAAGTACATTAGTTTTATCTTATTGCCAAGATATGATGAGAGGTAAATAAAAGACACGTAGGCATACTCAGTACAATATTCATGAAATATTGTGCTGACGTGTACCGCATGTAATCTTTTGTTTAGGTTGTGGTTATGCTCTTGATGATCCAGGAAAGTGAGAGTTGTGTGGCGAGCTGATGTACAGGTGGACATGTTGTCTTAGATCCTGTTGTTTTAGAATGTAGTACATGTATATGTAAGTTTGTTGTTCAATATGTAATATCAAATATTATAACAATTCATGATGTAATTATATGTTGAATGGTGAACATGTGTGTATGGTTTTATTATTGTTCATGTACATGTGCTACTACTGTGTTTCCTTCTGACTTCCTCTGATTTTCTTCTTCTTAGCCTCATGTGGGATGTTTAAATTGGAATTCTCACTGAGGTGAGGGTTTGAATTTGGACGTCGCACATCAGATTAAGTTTTAGAAAATTCGGGGACGTCACAGGATGTGTTCCTTAATATTTCATGGTTAAGACATATGTTTGAAATTGTTATTAACATGATAAACATGGCTAAGTAAGAGCTATGTGGCTATGTGATACAGACTCAATGAGCTATGTGGCTATGTGATACATATTCAATGAGTTATGTGGACTATGTGAACAAATATTTGGGTCTGATGACCTAGAGGTAATGATCATCTACTAAGTGGTGATAGTATTCAGTGAAGAATTAAGGGTTTGAATACCCAAGTATGATGATGACAAAAGATTGAGATTCTAAGTGATCTATGTGTCCTAGTGAGTATGAAAGTACCTGATAAATATAATTATGCTTTTCTATGTAGCATTTGGTATAATTCTTGTTTAAAGCATTGAATTGATGAATTAATCTTAATAAGGTAGATGTTATACATGTTCTTCAATTCATTTTCAAGTAAATAGATGTTTTATAATTCTATTTAGTTTTATATTATTTTCTTTGGTAATAATATTGTTGGCAGAAAGTTATATCTCTCGTTGGGATAATAGTCTCACCCTGTGGGATCCACAATTTTTAGGTGGATGTGTACGAGGCGGTGCAGACCTTGCTGCGGAGAAGGAACAACAACTGGGGAAGAAGTAATAGCTCAGGTTGAGTGTAGTGTCTCTCGTGTCTTGTATATAGAAGTCCTATGTGTCATCTATGTACTCCCAGGTCCTTGGAGTCAATTTGTAATGTTTTCATGAACGATCTGAGATTTTGGCTTGTAAGCCTCGAGGTTTTATGTTGCTCCAGTTTGCATTTTGATAGAGCAGTTGTTATATGTTGTCCTCGAGATGAGATGTAACACTATTGTACAATATAAATCATGATATGTATAAGTTTTGGATCTTTGATGCGATGATTTTGAGTCGCATTTATAGACATATTTTACTTGTGTTTTATGCATTTATTAGTCATTTTTGTGGTTAATATTGCATAATTCATCTGCTTTGGTCTATGATCTTTCTCTATGTCAAATCTCCCTTATTTCAGTATTTTGAGCATAAATTATTATAAGAATATGTTTTGTTTCGGCTTATGTGGTTTCGTGTTGGAATTTCAGGAAAAATAAGTATATGTTGTTGTCGATATCATCGACAATGGTCGATACCATCGACCGGACCACAGGCAGCCAGCCACAAGGAGCAGTAAAATCTCGATACTATCGACAGGAGAGTCGATGATATCGAGATAACATCAGGTTGCTTCAGAAAAGATAGTCGATAATATCGACACAAAAGTCAATACCATCGACTAGTGGAGTTACAGCGACGGTAAAAGGACAAAACCGATGCCTATGAATGTCGATATCATCGACTCGCGTCGATGGTATTGAGGTGGCATCAGTCGCGAGAAAGAAAATAAAAGAAATCCAGCCAATACAATGTAGGGTCGATACCATCGACTCGCGTCGATGGTATCGACACCGTCAGATACATGTTTGCTCCATATTGATCTAAATCCGACGGTTGTGGTAATTTGGCGACCTAATTTGGAGATTATACCTAATGACAGTGGCCAAAAGAAATCTATCACGTCATTAGCCGCTGCACACATCCCAAGAAGGTGTGGAGAGAAGAATGGAGCCCATAAGCACGCCCCAGCCGATCCGGACGCCTAAGAAGACGATTTCCACCACCGAAAGGCGGGAGAACGCGTATTCTACGCCAAGGAGCGCTTGGATCTTCTCCGTTCAGGGGTTTCACCACTCAATCACGTTTTTCCCCATGTTTCCCTTTTCCTACTCCACGTTTTGCTCTGAGATGAACATGTGGGGCTAATCCCCTTTGTCTTTAGGACCGGGAGTAGCCCGGGAATTCATTGTATGACAATTTTATCATATTAATTCATCATTTATCTCTTAAATCCATGGTATAATTTTGTTTTCTCAATTATATTGTTATTCTTGATCACCATAATAATAATCTAATGCCCTTAATTACTTTGAAAGAAGAATTAATGGTTGAAAAGAGATGGAATTGACATTAATTGACAAATCCCTTGAACAAGGTGGTGTAAGGATAATAGTGGATATCGAGAGATCGGTTTTAATGCACCTAGTTTAGTGTATAGGTTACTACGACGGTGGAACTGACCTAGACATAGGTAGTGAATTGTACCACGACAGTGGGAAATTCTGATTTCAGGCCACTACCCGGATATAGAGATAAATCTGAGTGACTAAATAGAAATTCATACAATGAAACCCACGGTGAAACCGCAATCTTAAAGATCTCATCTTGAATTGATTAAACCAAACATTTAATCGATTGCTCTTTTTTGTTTTATTTCATTTTCTTTTAATTTTAACAACAACTTCCAACTCTTTAATCGGTCTAGCTGATTGCGAGTAGTTAGTAGTAGTCTCCTTTAATTCACGTGTCCCTGAGTTTGACTCGGGCCTCACAAAGGCCTATATTGCATTGACGCGTACACTTGCGTTTCTACGCACGTAACAAGCGTGTCAAGTTTTTGGCGACGTTGTCGAGGACACGACAATTGTCGGCACTACGAGTGCTGCAAGCGGCCACTCTAGGCCACATTTTGATTTTATAATTTCATGTTCATTTCCAAAATTCATAGTGTATCTTTCGCATCTTGTAGTGTCTATCACGATACTGAACTCAATTTCCCATTTTGCAGGTACTTTGCATGGTGCAGACGTGTAGTACCGACTACACGCAACAGGCACCGGAGGTTCCTCTGACGGGACCTGACGACGAGGAAGGCCACAATCAAGACCACTTTGAAGAAACAGATTCAGAATCTGAACAAGAAGAAATGGTAGAGGAACAAACAATATGGGAGAAGATCAAGGATTCTTCTTCATCTACTTCAAAGGGGCCAATCAAGAAGAAGGCGATCAACATTCCAACTTACAAGATTGATCATGCGTTAATCAACTTGGTCAAATTGAATGCTTTCCATGGGCTCAAGAATGAAGACCCAGTCACGCATATAAGTCAATTTGTGGAGAATTGTGACATGATAAAAATTGACAGATTTCCACAAGAGACGCTTTACTTGAAGTTGTTCCCGAGTTCTCTGGCAGGGAACGCACGAGAGTGGTTGCACAATCTCGACGACGAATATGTGGAATCATGGAACCACATGGTCGAGGTGTTCTTTGAAAGATTCTTCCCACCTGAGAAGACTAATGATTTGATCAGAAAAATTCACAATTTCACTCAGAAGGTAGGAGAGACCTACTCGGAAACCTGGGAGCGATTTCAGATAATGCTTAGGAGGTGCCCACACCATGGTTTGGATAAGGAAAAATAGGTTAAAATCTTCTATTTTTCTCTTTCCAAGCATGATAGAAGTAACTTAGATTCAGCAGGTTCAGGGTTTTTCTTGAACAATACAGACACAAGATGTTGGGAGATTCTGAAGAATATGGCCAAGAAGCAATCTTGGGGCGATAGGGATGCACCGGAACAAGTCAAAGTCACAGGTGAGTCCAGAGCCATCAAGGAGCTGAATGACAAGCTTGATCTTCTAGCCAAGAAATTGCTTGCCAAGGAAGATGCATCATCTGATGAGGAAGTCCAAGTCAAATTTATGCAACAACAGGGCTATAGAAATAATGATTATACTTGGAGGAGGGACAAGAAGTTCTCATGGAAGGATCTAAACAACTTCCTACAAGATCCAGATGCGAAGCCACAACTAAGAGTAGAAGATAAAAGCACCGAGTTACTGAGTCAAATGGTGCAGCAAAATCAAGAGATGATGAGCATGTTTAGTAAGCAGCTGTAGTCCCAGGGTGATATCTTGACTAATTTTGGGAAAACACTGCAAAGTCATGGAGCACAAATGAGGGCTCTAGAGACGACCGTTACCCAAATTTCAAATGAAGTGGCGGCCATAAAGCATGCCAATCAGCAAAGACAGGCTAGGAATGTGGATGTTGTGCAAGCACATCATCAAGTTAAATATATGTCTGTGATTACTGAGGTAGAATCCCCATTGGTAGAGGCCCAGGATAAAGGTAAAATGATGTTTGATACGGAGGCTACACCGGAAATACCGTATCCTCGCAGTCATTATGGACTACCAGGCGGATACACTCCATTCATAAAAGCCCGCCAAGATCACATGAAGGTCGCGCCCCCACCTAGGCAAGAAGAGCAGGTGAAGGCCATTTGTCAAGGTGAATATACATCCACTGCGAAAGAGATTCCACTGCAAGTTATACCTATTGAAGAGGATCCACCAAAGTCTATGCCAGAGGGAGTCAATGAAACAAGCTTAGGGGAGCTTGCCCCAAAAAGCTCATATGTGCCACCTCATAAGCGTCTAAATGAGGCAGTTGTGTCTAGTCCGGACATCCCGAGGCTGAAGAAAGAGCATCGGCACTACAAAAAGTTCTTGGAGATGTTTAGGAAACTCCATGTCAATATTCTGTTATTGGAAATGATAGAGAAGATTCCCGCTTACGGGAGGTTTATCAAAGAAATCATCAACAAGAAGAGGCAGATTAAGGACACAGATATTTGTCGGGTGAATGATATGGTGAGCTCAATCATTCACGAGAGTTTTCCACAGAAGAGGAAAGACCCAGGAAGCTTCTATATTCCATTCTCTATGGGTGATCAACATTTTCCATGAGCACAGTGTGATTCGGGCGCGAGCATTAATCTTATGCCACTGTCCACATTTCAAAAGCTTGGGTTGAAGAAAATGAAGAAGTCAGCAGCAACTATTGAGTTGGCGGATGGGTCCATTGTAAAACCATACGGAGTGTGCGAGGATGTACTTGTTAAGGTGGACAGGTTCATCTTTCCGGTAGATTTCGTCATCATGGACATGCCACAACTTAAAAGTTGCGAGATGCTATTGGGTAGGCCGTTTCAAGCAACGGCCGATGCTGTCACTGCAATTGGGAGAGGTACATTGACCTTGGGGATTGGCCGAGATCGAGTTGAGTTCAAATTGATGCACGATCACTTGGGCACACTCTCTAAAGTTCCAGGTGGATGACAAGCTTCAAGTCGTCTAGCCTAAGAAGTTAAACAAGGGTGCTTGTTGGGAGGCAACCCAGCCATCGGTACTTTAGTTTAGTTTCTTTCACATTCGTAGTTTGATTTTTTTTGACTTTGTTTTTAGTGTAAAAAAGGTATCGTGATTGTTTCCTCATTGTGCAGGACTGAGGTAGAGTCGATACCATCGACCCTTGTGTCGATGGTATCGACCCGGGTATAGGTTAGCGACTGCAGAAATCACACTGCGTCGATACTATCGACGGCCTAGTCGATAGTATCGACACACCAACAGGATAATCTCTAAGTCAAAGTCGATAGTATCGACATGCCAGTCGATACCATCAAGATCTCTAGAGATATTCAGAAGAAATCATCTCAGTGAAGTCGATACCATCGACGGGCCTGTCGATGGTATCGACCCAGTTTCAAAAAAAAGGCGGCGGCCGGGCCTCGCGAGGGTGTTGCCCTAAACTGAAGTTAATACTATCGACTCGCATCGATAGTATCGACGCGCCACGTCACCGATCCACGAAAGGAGATCAACGGCGATCGATGTAACCAGAAATTCGATCCGGGGGACGGGTCGATACCATCGACACCTGTCGATAGTATCGACACGTCAGCAATCCGGGCCCCGCAAATCCAGCCATCGACGACCGTCGATACCAGCGGCACTACGGATTGTGATACCCGTGTCGATACCATCAACCCGCATCGATGGTATCGATGGGCATGCAGCAGCGCCAGCGTCTGTTATATAAGGAGGGGTTTGTCATCATATGATGTCACACCTTCAACAAGTTCTTTCTCTACCTATGCCGGGCATATCCAAGAGCAATCTGAGCCCAGCGACGAGCATCCAGGAGCACGTTCTTCATCGAGCGGAGATTTCCTTCTCCGATCTTCACCAAGCTCTCTCTCTACTTCTCCTTCTTCCGCAACCATGGTGCATGTTGCTGGTGCATCTTCTTCGCGCGCCAATCCGATGGACATCCCGGAGTTCGTGCCTCCACCGACTACATCGATCCCACGCCCGCGGATTGTCCATCCGTCAGTGGAGGTCAAGAAGATCTACCAGGAGATCATGAAGAGGAAAATCGATCCGACCCGCTATGTTGACCGGGAGGTGATCCGCAACTTGGGGTTCGAGGCTAATCTCGCCTACGTCTTGAAAGGGCAGGCGAGACACACGAGCAGGACGCCCGACGAGATGGAGTACCATGCCGATGGCCAGCCGTTCTTCAGTGACTGGTCAACATACAAGGAGCTGGTGGCTGAATTCATGGCATCGTTGGACGTCTGTGTCATGCCAAATGACATCATTGCCACAGACCGTGAGTGGATCAAGGGCCGGGGGTCTTTCTGGCTGTACAACAATGACTACAATCTTACACTTTGTCAGTTCAATGAGATTTACAACTGGAATCATTCGCAAAGTGACTACCGGTGGTCAAACAACTGTACCGACTACGACGTGATCTTTGTCGAGCTTGTGACGGTGCCGCAAGGTAAATCTGTGAGCTACCACAATGCAGCGGTAGAAGACTTCGAGCATCCGTTCATGCAGATTCTTCATGGGATGTTGTGTTCCACCCTATTTGCTAGGGGTGATCTGTCCCTTAGCAAATTCCAGGAGACAGGCCTATTCTTCTTGTACAAACTACTCAAGCGCCAAGAGTGCAACTGGGGAGCTTTCTTTCTACAGCGAGAGTTGGCTGTCAAGCAGAGTACGCGGAAGGCTCCAATTCACTTTGGAGGACTCATCACTCCGCTGACACACTACCTTGGGTTGAACTTCGCAACCTTGACTCCGCTCTCCAACAGAAGCAAGGTCAATTTGCAACATCTTCACCGATCAAACCTCATCTTGCTTCAGGATGGTTTACCTTATGCTCATTTCCATGTAAACCACACATACCAAGAATGTTCACTTCCCGATCTTGTCTTTAATATCGAGGGTGCTCAACATTTCCGATGGCCCATCATAGCCATTGATGACTCCGAGGAAGATAGCGGCAACGACGACGACAACAATGGCGATGAGGCTGAAGAGGAAGAGGAGACCTACACTCCTCTTCAGGCACGAGTAGCGCCTAGGAAGCATCCTCGCATGCATCCGGGTGCATCTTCATCTTCACAGCCTCCGCCACCACCACCACCCTCGCAACCAAGCGAGGATGTCTATTCCATGCAAGGAATGTATGCCATGCTGCAGGATATATAGCAGACGCAGCAGCATCACACTACATTGTATACCGGTATTTAGGATACTACGAACCGGTTACTTGACAATCAGCAGGCGATCTTCGAGAATGAGCGCCTCCTCCTTGGCAACCAACAACAGATTCATGACTGGTTGCATAGGATGGAGATGCAGCAGCAGGAGCCCTTTTATGATCACTACTGGAGCCAGAACTATTTTGGGGGGTATCCACAACCTCCACCCATGCCCCAGTATGATCCTACCTTTCAGGGGCAGTACCCATCTTGGGACCCTACAGCTCCACAGTACCCGCCTCCGCCAGAGGAGTAAATCGGTATCTCTGTTCCAACCTTTAAGATTGTTTTTGACTATGAGGCCATAGTCGAATTCAAGCTTAGGGGGGGGGGGGGGTAGTTGGAACAACTCTATCTTTTATTTTCTCAGTTTTTAGTTTTTATTGTTTGTTCTTGTCATTTATTTCTTGCAATCTTAGTTTGTTTGTAGGATCCACGTTCTATCTAGTGTAATTGTGGATGTCTTAAGTAATGTGTCATCTCACTTGCTTGTACATGGGAATTAAGGGAAAAATTAAAAAATTTTGAGTGTTCGCAAGCTTGTGTTGTTAGAACTTGAGCACATAACTTAAGAAAATGATTGGTTTTGTCAACTCTAGAACAGAATATCACAATTTTACATTCCTAATGATTCATGAAAAGTGGACGGATTTGGTTTTGTGAGCCTAAACTGACCAAATGATAATGAGACTCTAATTTTAAGTAAGAGAGAGAAACCTCTTAACTATTACACAGGTCAGTAAGGAGGGACACATAGTAATTTTCAAAGGTTCAGTCAATTTGTCTTGTGATCTTTCCACCTCATTGTTTTTCATAATCCACCATAAGAATTGGAAGTACTTTACGGTTTTAATCTTTTGGATTGCATCTCATATAGATAGGTTTTGCATTGCAACCACTTTCACATGTCTTACATGAAAAAAAAAATTAGAATAGTTATACATGCACATTATCCTTAGTTGCGTGTCATTTAGATGCATTCATAACTTCTATGCATAGACCACATCATGTAACTTATTTCTTCTCTAAGGGTGATTAGATGCTCCATACCTTCATAAATGCTTCAAATATTTGAGTTGTGCAAAAAAAGTGAGCCCAACAAATAATTCATTGTCAATTATGGATATAAGGACTTAAGAAAAAAAAGAGTGAAAAGAAAAAAATGAATGCAAAAGAAAAAGAAAGTTATTAAGAAGCAAGTAGTATAAGAGGGAGAAAGGAACATAATCTCACCTGCATATTAAGATGAGTAAGTACATGATGTAACTCAGTTAGATATTTCATCTCATTTTGAGACGGGATGTTAATGCATGCATCATTCCACCCAATCTTAGGCATTAGGGCATGTTCATGTGCAAATGCATCATTTAGGGCATTTTTTTTGTATGCATGTTGAAATCATATAATGCTTCCATTTCTTCCATTAGCCACCCATTCCATCCACCCGTTGCTCGAATTGGTAGGCCACCGTGATTTTCTCCTCATTTGTGAATATCAGGAGAGCTACTTCCATTTAGATGGTAGTTAGGGTAAGCAACGTAGTATAGGAGATCACAAGATGCACCGAGCCTAGACCGGTGAATTCTATTATGTTAACTACCTTATGTGATAGTGTTCATCAGTTTTGAGGTAGAAATCTTTTATGGATGATTATTGTTGCCTTTAGGGTAATTGTCATTCTGTGGTTAGTGAGGGCCAGAATGTGAATGTCCGGTGGGGATCATATGGTAATGTTTGTTGTGATGTTTTATTCTTTAGTTGACTCTGGAAATTCTATTCTAAGGTTTTATTGCTCGAGGGCGAGCAATGTTCAAGCTTAGGGGAGTTTGATGCGATGATTTTGAGTCGCATTTATAGACATATTTTACTTGTGTTTTATGCATTTATTAGTCATTTCTGTGGTTAATATTGCATAATTCATCTGCTTTGGTCTATGATCTTTCTCTATGTCAAATCTCCCTTATTTCAGTATTTTGAGCATAAATTATTATAAGAATATGTTTTGTTTCAGCTTATGTGGTTTCGTGTTGGAATTTCAGGAAAAAACAAGTATCTGATGCTGTCGATACCATCGACAATGGTCGATACCATCGACCGGACCACAGGCATCCAGCCGCAAGGAGCAGCAAAATCTTGATACTATCGACAGGAGAGTTGATGATATCAAGATAACATCAGGTTTCTTCAGAAAAGATAGTTGATACTATCGACACAAAAGTCGATACCATCGACTAGTGGAGTTATAGTGACGGTAAAAGGACAAAACTGATGCCTATGAATGTCGATACCATCGACTCACGTCGATGGTATCGAGGTGGCATCAGTCACGACAAAGAAAAGAAAAGAAATACAGCCGATACAGTGCAGGGTCGATACCATCGACTCACGTCGATGGTATCGACACCGTCAGATACATGTTTGCTCCAGATTGATCTAAATCTGACGGCTGTGGTAATTTGGCGACCTAATTCGGAGATTATACCTAATGACGGTGGCCAAAAGCAATCTATCATGTCATTAGCCACTACACACATCCCAAGAAGGTGTGGAGAAAAGAACGGAGCCCAGAAGCACGCCCCAGCCGATCCGAACGCCGAAGAAGACGATTTCCACCACCGAAAGGCGGGAGAACATGTATTCTACGCCAAGGAGTGCTTAGATCTTCTCCGTTCAGGGGTTTCACCACTCAATCACGTTTTCCCCCATGTTTCCCTTTTCCTACTCCATGTTTTGCTCGGAGATGAACATCCGGGGCTAATCCTCTTTGTATTTAGGACCGGGAGTAGCCCGGGAATTCATTGTATGACAATTTTATCATAGTAATTCATCATTTATCTCTTAAATCCGTGGTATAATTTCATTTTCTCAATTATATTGTTATGCTTGATCACCATAATAATAATATAATGCCCTTAATTACTTTGAAAGAAGAATTAATGGTTGAAAAGAGACGGAATTGACATTAATTGACAAATCCCTTGAACAAGGTGGTGTAAGGTTAATAGTGGATATCAAGAGATCGGTTTTAATGCACCTAGTTTAGTATATAGGTTACTACGACGGTGGAACCGACCTAGACATAGGTAGTGAATTGTACCACGACAGTGGGCAATTCTGATTTCAGGCCACTACCCGGATAGAGAGATTAATCTGAGTGACTAAATAGAAATTCATACAATGAAACCCGCGGTGAAACCACAATCCTAAAGATCTCATCTTGAATTGATTAAACCAAACATTTAATCGATTGCTCTATTTTGTTTTATTTCATTTTCTTTTAATTTTAACAACAACTTCCAACTCTTTAAGCGGTCTAGTTGATTGTGAGTAGTTAGTAGTAGTCTCCGATAATTCACGTGTCCCTGAGTTCGACTCGAGCCTCACAAAGGCCTATATTGCATTGATGCGTACACTTGCATTTCTATGCACGTAAAAAGTGTGTCAATCTTTCAGTAAGAGTTTCTTGGAAGAGGATCTCCTTGCAAAAATAGTTTTAAATTTTTGTGATTTTTGTTAATGCGTTGTTTATGGTAATTCTGCAATTCGTACCGGTGATGGCTTGATTTTTTTCTAGTTGTTAGAAGTTTGATATCAGATATAGGACTAAGGTGTTGAGTCTGTGTTAGTGTCCTCCACCATACCCTATAGTGACTTCTGCTTATGTATAAGAAAGGGTGGAGTTTAAAAATGACTGGAGAACACGAGGAATGTGTTGCTAATAGCAATGATGTTTTCACTAAGAATGGGTGTAAGGCATAGGTAAGAGAAGAATGAATGCCTGAGAATTTCCATCTTGACCCAATCAAGATAAGAGAATCCTACTATTTATGCTCTTGTTGGGTAGGTTACAATAATGATGCATATAGTGGACTGGATACTGGAAATACAACCTGGTTACCAGTCTTCAATATAGAAATTTTGGGTCCTGAAGAGGTTTCTGAGTGATATAGTTATGTAGAAGCAGTGGAAAATGTGGGAAGAGTTAACATATGGTGAGAATATAGACTCTTCCATAAGTATAGACAGATAGTATATATGTAATGTCATTGCCCAAGAAGAGGCAATAGGCTGAAGATTAAGGAGAAGCCTCTACAATTCAAGAGACATTTGTCTAATTGTTTTGAAAAGTCAGAGTTTTTGGTGCTACCAATGCAATAAATGCCTAGTGCACCAGGGCAAAAGTCACTAAGTAAAGGGGAAAGTCCTTACCTTCCACCTGTAAGGACTTCTGACTTAGCTTTTACATCGGTAATAGGACCGATGAGACCATGGTACGAGGACAAAACATGTTATAGATACAGACTAGTGGAGCATATTAAACTCTTTTGTATAAATAATGGAGGAAATGACCCAATAACCGAGGGAGACTCGACAGGGCTTACAAAAGTTACAGCCCAATAGTATAAAAAGGCGAAAGCAACAACATGAAACAACTAGACTCTATGCGTTGAATCAACCTGAAGCGGTAGATGACCGAGGGGTAACAGTTAGATAGAGTTTTTTTCCATCTTGATATGCCTTCTCTTGATCATAAGAAGGATTGTTGTTATTGACTTCCCTATGGATTGGCCTATGGGAACATAGGGAAGAAATGATGAGAACTAGAATTTATATTATGTTCAGTATTCTTTTAAATGCTTTATAATTACTCTTATTTGTATGAAACAAGATGAGGTATAGAGGTGATGCCTGGAGGAAATCCAGGGGTGCTAAGTCCTATGCTTTGATAATATGAAAAGTAAGGAATAAATTGTTACCTCTCTAATTACTCTGACCAAGTAGTCATTTTGAGACAATCTTGTGAGCCTAACAAGACTGGAAATATGGCATGGCTATTTTTTTATCACATCCTAAGTGTAGTAAATTGGAATCTGAGATGATCTCAGATCAATCTGTGAGTATGAGGAAGTAAAAATTATAATCCTCATGATAAGAGAATGAAAACAAGGGAGATGATCCCTATTTGATAAAGCATGCATGAATAGTAAGGATCTTTTCCATAATATGGGAATGGGAAATGTGATAAAGTTATAGAATGTTCATAAACAAGTTAGACAAAAACAAAGAAAGGAATGAAACTAAAGAAGGGATTGTGAAGTGGACTTCCCTAACTAATAAGGGTTGTTAAGTGGACTTTCCTAACTAATAAGGGTTTCTAAGTGGACTTCCATAAATAATAAGGGTTGCTAAGTGGACTTCCCTAACTAAGAAGGGTTGCTAAGTGGACTTCCCTAACTAATAAGGGTTGCTAAGAGGACTTCTCTAACTAATAAGGGTTGCTAAGTGGACTTTCCTTACTAATAAGGGTTGCTAAGTGGATTTCCCTAACTAATAAGGGTTGCGTACACCAGATGATATTATGAAAGTAAAACATGATTTTGTTACGTACTTAAAAAACCCACAAATCAGTACACATAGTCTAATAATGACCTCTACAAACATCGGAAGTAATTACTTAAAGTCAAATTGAAATTCCTTGTGATTGAATCCTAGTTCCACCTTCGATGATCTTATCCCCAATGTTTGAGTGTTGTCTCTGTCCATATATAAGTGTCAGTTTTAATGCGACACCTATGTGGGCGCCACTAAAAGGCCAACTGTTAGGCGTCGGTTCTCAAACTGACGCCATAACCTTTCGCATGCCACCGAAAACGCACTAGCAGGGGGTATAGGCATCGGTTATTAGCTTTGAAACCGACGCCATAAACCTTCGTGCCAAAGAAAGGGTGCCATCTGGGGCATTATCAGCATCGGTTTATTAGTGATAAGTGATGCCATATCACCCGCTGCCACAGTCGTGTTGGCCAGCATGACTGTGTTGTCTGGCCAACTGCCACGTCCGTGCTGGCTAGCATGGCCGTGGTGTCTAGTCCGTTGCCACGACCGAGGTGGCCAGCACGGCCGTGGTGCCTGGCCTCATTAGGGAAATAGACGTCGGTTACTAGTAGGGAAACCGACGCCAGAACCATCAACGTCGGTTTATTATTGATAATCGGCGCCACATCACATGCATTAGGCGTCGGTAATAATTATTTATCTGACACTGTAATCATTTGTCGTCTATTTTAAACAAATAACCGATGCCTATTTCATGTTTTTTTTATCCGTCTGCAGGCTTGCTGTGGTTGGTCGTAGGATGAGAAACCTACAGTTCAGTTATGAACTGCATGTTTTACGACATCCATTGATATCAGCCAACAACATGCCACAAACCTACAAAATTAATAATATTAATTTTCACACATTTAGCAACCTGCAGTTCCATTCGATTTTCACACATGTAGAAACATTCATGTAGCAATTTGCAGTTCCATTCATTTTCACATTCACACATGTAGAAATATTCATATAGCAGACATCAGTTTCATTCATTTTCACATTCACACATGTATAAACATTCATACACGTAGAAATATTCAGACATGTAGAAACATTCACACATATTATAATTCAGAAATTCATTTACAAAATATCATTCTTTAGTCATTATTCTCAATCAACTACCCAATTATATGTTAAAACACCCCCTACTTGTATGGTTGTTGCCCATTCTTCTCTTACATCATTTAATTCTGCCATCGTATAGGGAGCATGTACATCTGGTAAGGACTTTACTATAGTGTGGTCAGTTTTAAACACCTACAAAGAGAATGATGTATATATATAATTAATAATATATAAATAAGATTGATAGATTTCATATTATCTAATTAATGAGACTATATATAATACCTTGGGAATGGTATCGATGTCCACTGCGGCATATTTGATAATCATGTGCATAAATCACATCACATAGTATGAACATGCCCATCTATTGTCTTGTGTAGCACACTATAAATTGAAACATACAAAATATTAAAAAATACAACTAATTAAGCATTGTTCACATAAATAATATATACATTGCAGTCAGGAACTTACTTCCACGTTCTTCCAAATTATTGGCTGGTTCTTTTTCCTGGGGACCTTTCCTCTAGCCTTTTTGAACTCATCGAAACCCCTACATGTTAATGTAACACAGTATATTGCATAATTAAATAGTAATGTAATAACATATGTTAATGGATATGGAAATGAAATATTTCTCACCAGAATAATGTCATTTTCATTTTGTGTCCATATTTTGAATTCAATTTAGTCCCCTTAGGATCTAGATAATAGACAGTGAATGTCACGGGGACAATAACTAGTAACTCCCAATGCATACCACTAGAGTTAAAAAAGTTAAAAATTAATAACTTAAAATCCACAATAAAAATGTAATTTTCTTAAGTCCAAATTATAAGCAAAGTAAACTTACTCCACATTGAATGGAGCTATTATCACCGTCTTCTTATTTTGACCAAAATTTGCAAAAGCATCACAACGGTATTGTTAAACTGACGGAGGGTCTTTAGCTACTAGACTAATCAAAGATGGAATAAAAAATCCTACATGTTTGAATGAAAAATATGCACATATCTTGTCAAAGTAGCTGTAAAACATGTATTATGTATGCATTAATAAATAAGAAACCAGATCACCAGATCATACACAACGTATATGGATGTATAAAGAAGATCTCATCTTATCCATAGCTCTATCACAGATGTATTCAACCAATCATATCGAAACAACTCCAAAATATCTTGTATAAATAGGTTGCTTTCTTATGATTGACCTGTAGCATCCGCATCTATAGAAATAGTTATAGGGAAATTTATATCATGTTCGCCTAACCATATTACCATACCCCTACAATTAGGACCTAACGGGACAGGTAGGTCCTGTGGAACCCAACTTGGTAATGTAGGAGGTGGAGGTGGATGCCTAGATGCTTTGGGTGTCTTCTTTTTAACCTGTATATATATATATAATTTCATATCAATTGACATCATATACACACACTAACAATTTAACGTAATGTAAATTTACCATATAGTTTCAGTATAGAGGATCATCGATATAAAATACTTATTTCGCCTATGATGCCAATATGAATGGTTCACCCTTCTCGACAATCTTTTAAAAGTTCACTAAAGTGAAACCCAATTCATCCACTATAACTCCTTTAGTGTTATCAACCTAATTAAATTTGAAGAGTGGAATTCTAAAATCTATGTAGTCAAACTCCCATATGTCTTCAATGACACTGTAATATGACATTTTAGCTTCATGTGGACTCTTATCCTTTGCACTTGCAAAAAACATAGTCGAAGCTTGAAGGGTGACCCCACTGTTTTGGATGACACTCTTATCATCTTGGCACTTTATGTAATATGTGAATCCATTAATGTCATACCTTTCATAAGACATCACATTCAATTTTGGTTTAAAGGTGAGGCATTTGATAGTTTCAGTAATATCATCTGGTGTTTGAGATAGTTGATGTAAGACTTTATCTTCAAACCACTTAATAAATGTCTTGTTATGCTCTCTACCAAGCCACATTGTATTGGCTCGAGGATATTGTCTCTTGATGAAATTGGTATGTTCCTCGATATAAACACTCACTTCGTCCATGTTGTGTAAAATATACAAGTGACCTTGTTCCAACTGCTCACGGCTGATTACTTTCACCCGTGATCCCAAAATTCCTTTACCAAATTGCTCCTCAATATTCTTGTCATTACTAGGAGTGTCATTACCACTGAGAAAGTCATTGCAAAAATCCATAACCTCTCTCGCCACATAACCCTCAATAATACTCCCTTCAGGCCGATAACAATTTCGAACATCACTTTTAAAAATACTCATGTATCGTTCAAAGGGATACATCCAATGCAAAAAAATTGGTCCCAACATTTTCACTTCCCTAGTCAAGTGGACAACAAGATGTGCCATGATATCAAAGAACGACGGAGGAAAATACATCTCAAGCTGACATAGGGTAACAACCACTTCTCTTTGCAAATTATCGAGAGTATCAGGGTCAATAACTTTGATGCACAGACTGTTGAAAAAGAAACAAAGTCTGGTGATTGCAAACCTTACATGCTTCAACAATATAGATCGAATTGCCACAGGAAATATTTGTTGCATTAGAGTGTGACTATCATGAGATTTAAGACCTATCAACTTCAGATCTTTCATTGATACCAATCTACGGATGTTGGATGAGTAACCCTGTGGCACCTTAATATTTATCAAACATTCACAAAAAGCTTTCTTCTCCTTTCTAGACAATGTGTAACAAGCGAGAGGTAAGTATGTTCTCCGATTTCCCATTTCATGTAATTCTGTTAATTCTGACCTTATTCCCATTTCACGTAGGTCCAGTCTGGATTTTATCCCATCTTTAGTCTTACCTAGTATATTCAACAAAGTACCAATGACACTATCATAGACATTTTTCTCAATGTGCATGACATCGATACAATGCCTGACTGTCAAAGAACTCTAATAAGGAAGATCCCAAAATATTGACTTCTTCTTGAATAAAGATTTGTCACTCGGTGTGGCCATAGTACATTGTGAACTCTTACTAAATTCATTGACAAAGTCTTTTACTCTTTCATAAACAACCTCCCCTGGTATAGGTTTAGGTGCACTCCATTGCTCATTCAATCCATTAAATGCTTTGCGCTTCCTACGATATGGATGGAATTTTGTAAGAAACCTTCGATGACTGAGATATGCAGTCTTACCGCCATGTTTTAGTCTTGTTGAATCAGTGTTCTCTTCACATGTAGGACACGCTTTAGCTCCTTTGACACTATATCCAGACAAATTCCCATATGCTGGAAAGTCATTAATAGTGCAAAACAACATAGCATGCAAACAAAATGTCTCTCTTCGTGAAGCATCATAGGTCATCACACCTTCACCCCAGAGTTTCTTTAAGTCATCAATCAGAGGTTCAAGATAAACATCGATATCATTTCCAGGTTGTTTAGGGCCCGATATCAACAACGACATCATTACGTACTTATTTTTCATACACAGACAGGGAGGAAGTTTGTATATAACAAGCATGACTGGCCAAGTGCTATGTTGGCTGCTCAATGTCCCGTACGGATTCATCCCATCTGTATAAAGCCCAAGTCTTAGATTCCTGACTTCTTCACCAAATTCAGGGTACAATAGATCAATCTTCTTCCACTGTGGGGAATCAGACGCATGTCGTAGGATCCCATCATTATTTTTCTTAACATCAACATGCCACCTCAAAATCTTCACATCTATCGGATTGGCAAACAAGCGTTGAAACTGTGATATTATAGGTAGATACCACATCACCTTGGCAGGAGAACCAGTTTTGGACTCCCCCGAAGTTGTCAATTTATATTGTGACGCACCACATTTTGGACAATCTTTCAAATCCACATAGTCCTTTTAAAATAATACACAATCATTCGGGCATGCGTGTATCTTCTTGGCATCCATTCCCATTGGGCACAACAATTTCTTTACCTGGTATGTTGAGATTGGCAGCTCGTTTCCTTCAGGAAGCATTTCTTTCAACAAAGACAACAATGACGTGAAGCTTTTGTCACTCCATCTATTGTTAGCTTTCAGCTTATACAATCTCAACACAGTGCTAAGCTTCGTAAACTTAGTACAACCTGTGTGTAATGATATCTCAACATCATGCACAATGTTTCTAAAAATGGGAGGTGGATCGGTGTGCTCTACCCCACAACTATCCAGCATCGCATCAACGATGTCTACTGGAACTGGTTCATTCACATCTATGTCATCGAAGGCAATTTCTTCTTCCGCACAAGCACTGCTATCGACATCCACTGGTTTTGAGTTTGAAATCTCTCCATACCAGTGCCATTCTGTATAGCCTTGTATAATCCCGTTGCACATGGCATGACTTTTGATTTCGCCACCAGTGCTGACTTTCAAGTTGTTACCGCAATGCCTACATGGACAGTAGAACCATCTCCAGGTTGTTTCCTATGTTCCTCGACAAATCTAATAAATTGGTCAAGACCAAATATAAACTCTGGGACCATATATATATATATATATATATATATATATATATATATATATATATATATATATATATATATATATATATATATATATATATATATATATATATATATATATATATATATATATATATATATATATATATTTATAGATATGTAGATATATATATATATATATATATATGTATGTATGTATGTATATATATATGTATGTATATATATATATATGTAGATATATATATATATTTATATATATATATATGTATGTATGTATGTATATATATATATATGTATGTATGTATGTATATATATATGTATATATATATATATATATATATGTATATATATATGTATATATATATGTATGTATGTATATATATAGATATATGTATGTATATATACATATATACATTTTTTTGAGAAAATATATATATATATATATAAGTAAAATATATATGATATTGACAGATTGATTTTACTGGTTGTCTGGTCACCTTGGTTGTAGCTAGACCATTTAGTGTAGGTCTCAATTATTTTTAAACAGACATTGTGAATTGTGAAAAACTACTAGAGGGGGGTGAATAGAGTTTTTGAATTATTTTAACAATTTATTGAATTCAAACAACCACAATTGAAATTGGAAGAAAGAGACAGGTGTTTAGAGTGGTTCCAACTATAGCAAATACTATAGTTGTCAGTCCACTACCCGGTTGCTTACCCAATCGGGATTTGAAAGTATTTATTTTATTACCTCTCGAGGATTTATACAAAATACAATACTTTCCTTTACACCCTTTGAACAGCCTTCACCCTGAAGTAGGTGCACCAACTTTGAGGTAGCCTTCTTTGAAGTAACTCCAAGCTCTCCCTTGAAGTAGCCTTCCTCTCTAGAAGTAACCTCCCGTTGCACCAGCCTTCTGAAGTAGCTCAAAGTCTCCTTCTTCGCCAAGAAGATCTTTAACCTCTCCAATCCGCAGCCTCCAACCTAGGAGTAGCAAGGAGAGTACAAACAATAATAGGGAACAAGAAAGAAAACAGAAATTACAACTTATCCTTTGTAGCCCAAGGCTTGATTTGCCTAGATCAAGCGTATAGATCTCCTAACCAAGTATGTGAACTTGTGATTGCAGTGGGTAGGAGATACTAGCCTATAGGACACGAATTATGAGCTAAGGAATGAAATGGCCAATTGTCACAATGCTCAAATTGCTCACAAACAGATTGCACAAAGTATGCTCAAAGGTTTCTCAAGTGTAGCAAGTGTAAAACTAGTGTGTTTGAGTGTCCTATGGCTTGTCCTATTTATAGGAATGGCCTAAGGATGCTTAAGGACGTTCTAGACAACTTCTAGGGGTTTCTAAGTGCTTAACTAGCCGTTAGGTACAAAGTTGTTGCTTTAACAACGGCTAATTAATTAATTCTGCAATTGCTGTCAGAGACCATCTCGGTCGACAAATGGTCGACCGAGATACCTACTCGGTCGAACTTTTGTCGACCGACAGGCTCTCTGGAACAAGTGATTTGCAACGTCTTTCTCCAACTGCCAACTAACTTGTCTGTTGTGTCTAACGGCTACTTTGGATCTTTCTCGGTCGAGAAGATTGTCGACCAAGAGTGTCTCGGTCGAGGAGTTTGTCGACCGAGATTGATCCTGTTTCAAGGTTTCAATTTAGGAACTAATTATGTGTGTGAGTGTGCAAAAGTAATCCTATTTGAATGGGATGACTTGTCTAACTGTGGTGTTTAGCTAGGGAGAATCTAACGCTTGATTTACATGCAATTCTAAGTACTTGTACATTATATTTTTGTACAAGTTTTTACAATAGTTATTACATTGCATGAAAATATAAATATGTAAGCTTGTAGATTTTCCCTTGTTGCTTTGTCATCCTGCACACTCAAGTAGCTCGTTAGATTAATAAGAATGAAATGTTTGTCATAATCAAAACAAAGGGATTTATAGATGTCCATTTAGCCAACAATCTCCCCCTTTTTGAAGATGACAAACATTTCCAAAATATAAATAAAGGAAATATAAAACATATGAGTTTCATACCTTTAGATTACCTTTTGTAGCTTTTTTTCTTGTGTATAAAATGTGTGCTTATTATTCCCCATGAATTATGGAACATGAAATCCAGATCATTTGGGAATATAGCAATTTTCAATGTAAAGCCAAGAGTTTATTTATGAAACTCATTAATTGAGTTTTACATAATTACTAAGTTTTAGTTTTATATTTATCTCTCCCCCTTTGTCATTTCAAAAAGATAACCGTTAAGAATAAAAACTCCCCCTTAATTAGATGTCCCATCAAATCTAATGAAAAAAGATGTCCATTTAAAAGCCAAAAATGTAAATAAGAGTTTTTGTTTAAGTAGCACAAATATCAAAGAAAACATCTTCCAAAGGAGTGATAAGCAATTGCTTCCTAATTTTGTTAAATTGATCTAGTGGAAGCGGTTTTGTAAAAATATCAGCCAATTGATCTTCCGTATCAACATGATGAAGGGAAAAATGATTTTTGGAGATGTGATCCCTTAAAAAGTGATGACGAATTTCAATATGTTTAGCTCGGTTGTGTAAAATAGGATTGTGTGCTAAGTTTATGGCGCTCGTGTTGTCACAAAAAATAGGCGTAGATGAAAGATTAAAACCATAATCGCTTAACACTTGTTGCATATAAAGCACTTGAGCACAACAAGACCCGGCTGCCATATATTCAGCTTCAGTTGTAGATAGGGCAACCGTATTTTGTTTCTTGCTAAACCAAGATACTAAAGCTCTCCCTAATAAGAAACAGCCACCACTAGTACTCTTGCGATCAAGTCGACAACCAGCATAATCCGCATCAGTATAAGCTTTGAAATCCAAGGATTGTCCTTTTGGATACCATAAACCAAAGCAAGTAGTGTCGGCTAGGTAACGAAGAATTCGTTTAACTGCTAGAAAATGAGAATGCATAGGTTGTGATTGAAATCGAGCACAAAGACCAACGGAAAACATAATGTCCGGTCTAGAAGCCGTTAAGTAAAGCAAACTACCAATCATGGCTCTATATAAGGAATCATCAATAGGTTCCCCATTTTCATCCTTATCAATTTTGATAGAAGTAGCCATAGGAGTAGTAGCATATTTGCACTGATCCATCCCAAAGCGTTTTAGGAGTTCTTTAGTATATTTTTCTTGGCTTATGAATATTCCGGTAGGTGTTTGCTTAATTTGAAAACCAAGAAAGAAAGTTAGTTCACCCATGAGGCTCATTTCAAATTCTTTTTGCATAATATCACTAAATTGTGTGCACAATGAATCATTAGAAGCTCCAAAAATAATGTCATCAACATATATTTGCACAACTAGGAAATCAGATGTATATGTTTTGAAAAATAAAGTAGAATCTGAATTTCCAATAGAAAAACCATTATCAAAAAGATATGTCTTGAGCCTTTCATACCAATTTCTAGGTGCTTGTTTTAGACCATAAAGTGCTTTCTTAAGTTTATAAACATAGTCACCTTTTTCTGGAATTTCAAAACCAGGTGGTTGGGCAACATAAACTTCTTCTTGAATGATGCCATTTAGAAAAGCACTTTTGACATCCATTTGATAGAGTTTGATGTTTTTATGGGCAGCAATAGCTAGTAACATTCTAATGGCTTCAAGTCTAGCTACAGGTGCATATGTTTCATCAAAATCTATTCCTTCTTGTTGATTATATCCTTGTGCTACTAACCGAGCTTTATTCCTGATGACTTCTCCTGCCTCATTGAGCTTATTCCTAAAAACCCATTTAGTTCCTATGATGGTTTTATCATGTGGTTTAGGAACTAAATCCCATACATCATTTTTAGTGAATTGATTCAACTCTTCTTGCATGGCTATTATCCAATAATCATCCTTAAGAGCTTCGGATATCTTCTTAGGTTCAATGATAGAAACAAAAGCCATGTTTGCAACATCTTTGAAGGAAGACCGAGTTTTGACTTTATCATTTGGATCTCCAATAATTAGTTCTTGGGGATGATCTTTAATAAGCCTAGGTGTAGGTTGTGGTTCGACTTGGTGATTATTTGTAGTACTTTTCTCATTATTATTTGGTATGGTTAGATTTTCGAATTGTTTTGTGAGATCTATGATTTCTAGATTTTCAGATTTGGATTCTTCATGAAAAGAAACATGAATAGATTCCTCAACTTTTCTAGATATAGTGTTATATACTCTAAAAGCTTTGCTAGAGGTGGAATATCCCAAAAAGAATGCTTTGTGTGATTTTGAGTCAAACTTATCTCTATCATCTTTGGTATTTAAGATATAGCATGTGGAGCCAAAGGTATGAAAATAGTCAACTCTAGGTTTCTTAGAATGTATTAGTTCATATGGAGTTTTCTTTAAATGAGAGTGAACAGTTACTCTATTTAGCACATTGCATGCAGTGTTTACAGCTTTAGCCCAAAAGGTTTTGGGTGTGTTATGTTCAAGCATCATAGTTCTCACCATTTCTTGTAGTGATCTATTTTTCCTTTCAACTATACCATTTTTTTGTGGGGTGCGTGGAGCAGAAAAATTATGAGTGTATCCTTGAGATGTACAAAACTCTTCAAATGTATGATTTTCAAATTCCCCACCATGATCACTTCTAATGGTACATATTTTATTTTGTAAGAGATTTTCAATCTTGGAACAAAATTGCATAAAAACATGAATAGTATCATCTTTAGTTGCAATAAAATGTACCCATGTATATCTACTATAATCACCAACAATAACAAAACAGTATCTCTTACCATTGATTGATTGTGTCCTCATTGGTCCAAATAAATCCATATGAATTAATTCTAATGATCTACTGGTGCTAAGTACATGTTTTGTTTTAAAAGATGTTTTGGTTTGCTTTCCCATTGTGCATGGTTCACAGTTTTCAACTTGATCAAAGGATAAGGTAGGCAATCCACGAACAAGATCATATTTCACTAACTTTTTGATAACATGTGAACTAGCATGTCCTAGCTTTTTATGCCATATTTGTAAGGTATTGTCATTTGCAAGCAAGCATTTTCCCACTACTGATTTTATAGAGTTAGGTTTAAGAATATAAAGATTTCCAACTCTATTTCCTTTATAAACAACATTTGTAGTATTTTCTATTAATAACTTGCAGCAGGTTTTGTTAAATAACACATCATAACCACTATCACATAATTGACTAACACTTATCAAGTTATGGTGCAAACCATCAACAAGTAGAACATTCTTAATTTCGAGGTTTGTACCAACATTACCTATTCCAACGATTTTGCCCTTACCATTGTCTCTAAAGGTGACTGTTCCACTTTTCTTTTCTTCAAAAGTTTGGAATGCATCCTTGTTTCCGGTCATATGTTTGGAACATCCACTGTCAACCACCCATTCCTGCATTAAAATGTAGATTTTGGTACCCATGTGATGGTCCGATATGGTTAGAATCATTTAAATACAGATTTGTATAAGAGTTCTGAATCAGAAGTCCAGTCGGTCGATAATTGTTCGACCGACATATGTCTCGGTCGACAATTTTTCGATCGAGAAGATTACTGTAATACAAAACCAGAAAACACAGAAATGTAGCTCGGTTGAACAATTTTCGACCGACCAATTGAAAAACTACTAGAGGGGGGGTGAATAGAGTTTTTGAATTATTTTAACAATTTATTGAATTCAAACAACCACAATTGAAATTGGAAGAAAGAGACAGGTGTTTAGAGTGGTTCCAACTATAGCAAATACTATAGTTGTCAGTCCACTACCCGGTTGCTTACCCAACCGGGATTTGAAAGTATTTATTTTATTACCTCTCGAGGATTTATACAAAATACAATACTTTCCTTTACACCCTTTGAACAGCCTTCACCCTGAAGTAGGTGCACCAACTTTGAGGTAGCCTTCTTTGAAGTAACTCCAAGCTCCCCCTTGAAGTAGCCTTCCTCTCTAGAAGTAACCTCCCGTTGCACGAGCCTTCTGAAGTAGCTCAAAGTCTCCTTCTTCGCCAAGAAGATCTTTAACCTCTCCAATCCGCAGCCTCCAACCTAGGAGTAGCAAGGAGAGTACAAACAATAATAGGGAACAAGAAAGAAAACAGAAATTACAACTTATCCTTTGTAGCCCAAGGCTTGATTTGCCTAGATCAAGCGTATAGATCTCCTAACCAAGTATGTGAACTTGTGATTGCAGTGGGTAGGAGATACTAGCCTATAGGACACGAATTATGAGCTAAGGAATGAAATGGCCAATTGTCACAATGCTCAAATTGCTCACAAACAGATTGCACAAAGTATGCTCAAAGGTTTCTCAAGTGTAGCAAGTGTAAAACTAGTGTGTTTGAGTGTCCTATGGCTTGTCCTATTTATAGGAATGGACTAAGGATGCTTAAGGACGTTCTAGACAACTTCTAGGGGTTTCTAAGTGCTTAACTAGCCGTTAGGTACAAAGTTGTTGCTTTAACAACGACTAATTAATTAATTCTGCAATTGTTGTCAGAGACCATCTCGGTCGACAAATGGTCGACCGAGACACCTACTCGGTTGAACTTTTGTCGACCGACAGGCTCTCTGGAACAAGTGATTTACAACGTCTTTCTCCAACTGCCAACTAACTTGTCTGTTGTGTCTAACGGCTACTTTGGATCTTTCTCGGTCGAGAAGATTGTCGACCAAGAGTGTCTCGGTCGAGGAGTTTGTCGACCGAGATTGATCCTGTTTCAAGGTTTCAATTTAGGCACTAATTATGTGTGTGAGTGTGCAAAAGTAATCCTATTTGAATGGGATGACTTGTCTAACTGTGGTGTTTAGCTAGGGAGAATCTAACGCTTGATTTACATGCAATTCTAAGTACTTGTACATTATATTTTTGTACAAGTTTTTACAACAGTTATTACATTGCACGAAAATATAAATATGTAAGCTTGTAGATTTTCCCTTGTTGCTTTGTCATCCTGCACACTCAAGTAGCTCGTTAGATTAATAAGAATGAAATGTTTGTCATAATCAAAACAAAGGGATTTATAGATGTCCATTTAGCCAACAAATTGCATGTTCAATCCAGACTAGACATAGTGGTTTTATCAATACTGATATATATTTCTATGTATAAGTAAATTTTCTGGTCCATGACTTGATCATTACCTTTCCAAATAATATTAGTAGTTTACTATTACGGTGATTATTATTATTATTATTATTATTATTATTATTATATATATATATACATATATATATACATATATATATATATACATACATACATATATATACATATATATACATACATACATATATATACATATATATATATATACATACATACATATATATACATATATATACATACATACATATATATACATATATATATATATATATATATACATATATATATATATATATACATATGTATATATATATATAAGTAAAATATATATGATATTGACAGATTGATTTTACTGGTTGTCTGGTCACCTTGGTTGTAGCTAGACCATTTAGTGTAGGTCTCAATTATTTTTAGACAGATATTGCGAATTGCATGTTCAATCCAGACTAGACATAGTGGTTTTATCAATACTGATATATATTTCTATGTATAAGTAAATTTTCTGGTCAGCCTTGATTCCATGACTTGATCATTACCTTTCCAAATAATATTAGTAGTCTACTATTACGGTGATTATTATTATATATTGATGTTTCAAACGTTGAGATATGGCGTTCTCTAATTTGACGAAGTCATAGCTATGAACAAACTCAACTCCAAACAACTTGTTCCAACACGCAGAGTTTAATTTAGGTCATGATTTATCTAGTTTGTGGATATCAGCGTCTCCTTGTCGATTGTTCTTGAGATTTAGGACAGGTAGCCATTGCAGAGATGTGCATCTGCATGCCAACCGCACTGATGGGCTACCACTTGTACACGGTCTTATTGAAATCTTCAGCATAGAAGATGCAACCCGGGCCGCGGTTTGCTGTCTGGTTCCAATATTCCTCGACCAAGAAGGGTAGCATAATGAGAACTGTTCAATACAAATTGTAATATTGTATCATTCTACTTTCGGCATCAATGGAACAATTATGAGATCATTAAATCATAGATAAACGAAAAAAAAGGGTGGATAGATATGCTTGATTTTCACAATTCCGTAGACCCTATGCGCCATGTAGTTTAACGCCGCCGTCGCATGATTATGAGTTGCAGCTTTGCCAGCATTGGGCCCTGCTTGGTAGCAGCGGCCGGTTTTGGTGTGTCAATGTCTGACTTTCCAGTCAATCAAAGGTTTACCACCACGAAGCTTCGGATGACGGAAACGAGAAAAAAAAATCCCCGACGCATGTAGGATTGACCGTTGTGTACGTAGAATGCGTTTTGAAAAATTCTTGTACTTGCTTGCCACCCAAGTCAATATAGAGGGGCGTCAGGACGAATATTTATGATCACTATGAAAATTACAGACAAGTGGGTGTTGTCAGGTCTCGGAGGAGTCCGAACGAGGGGCAGATTCGTGACCAGTAAAGAACTGGATTTGTGTTTGCGGTCTCGTTTAAGTGCCTCGACTTTGGCTTGTGTTGTGGATACAAGATCGAGATTATGAAATTTGGATTGATAGATCTAGACATTACTTTGTCTGAATTTAGTCTTATTTGTGTTTGGTAGCTTATCTGGTTACTATCACTCATTAAACTGAACTGACCTTGCAACTTTTGTTTTTTTTTTGTCTGACGTAGAAAACACAGTAACACAAAAAACAAAATTAAGAACTGACTTAGTCTGGATTAGAAGATTACAGAATCCGAAAAGGACATCGTCAGTCCGATTTCTATCAAACAAAACAAGATTGGAACTGAGCCGGATTAGTCGAGATTAGTACTTACGTGGCACAAAAATACAACACCTAATCCAGACTAAGTCGTGAACCAAACAACACCTATGGCTCTATGACGATTGCAAAGCTTATGACATTGGGTAGCAAAAATGAAAGCCCCCTCGATTCTAGAGAAAGTGACACTACGTATATAAAGTTACTCTACATCCTCCCACATCCCCGCTAGTCCACACACTTATGAAAATATGCACCCCCTCCCGCTAGCCCACTCAGTTATGAAAAATGTACACCTCCTCTGCGAACAACATGCAGAAGTGTCTTAAATAATAATAAAAAAGGAAAAAAGAAAGTATATAACCATGCAGAAGTGTCTAAAATAATAAAAAAAAAGAAAAAAGAAAGTATGTAAGAGATGAATGAAGTAAAAGAAAAGAATATCGAAAAAGAGAAGAAGGATGAAAACAAGAGGAGAGAAATAAGAAACAAGATGAGAGAAGTAAAAAAATAAAGAAATGAAACAAAAAAGAGGAGGGAAGTATGAATCATAGAATACTACCAATTCTTAGTACAATACTAGATTATGATACAATAACAATATATTAATGTGATTTCATAATAATTGAAATGTTGCGTAAATAGTGTATTGGAACTAGTATAGTGGTAACAAAGTACAATACTAAAACAATACAATAGTACCTAGTAAAATAACGTGACCATGTTGTATGGAAAACTATTGATGAATAGTTAAACTAATTACTAGAATTTAGTACAATACCAATAATTTAGTACAATACTAAACTAGTACATTACTAACTTGACACGATCAAAGTTTAGGACATTACCAATATAAAATTTCAATAATGAGATCTTTTTATACTTAGTGAAATAAATTTTGACACAATATTAGTAAAATAATGTGACGTTGTTATACTTAGAAATGTTGATAAATATGTAAACCAATATGATACTTTAGTATAGTTATGAAAATTGTACGTTACTAACATAGTACACTTTCACAATTAAATTTTATACAATACAAACACAAGATTCATTCATGAGACTTTTTTTTAACTTAATAAAATAGGTTTTAGTACAATATACGTAAAGACAACATGATGATATTGTATTTGAACATGTTGATAAATAATTATACTAATAATAGAATTTGGTATAGTACTAAGAAAATAGTATATAACTTGTTGTCTAGTGATCAAATTTTGGATTAAATAAGATTCATTAATGGAACCTTTATGTATTTAAGAAAATAGAATTTAGTACAGTACAAAAAAATTATAATGAGTATGTGGTACTTTAAAATATTCATAAATATTTACAATTATATTAGAAATTTGTAGAGTACCGAATAAATATATTCCAAAATAATTTAGTACTGCACAATTTAATACAATTAGATATTGGCACTCTACAAATTTTGTAGTTCATAAAGAAAAATATTTGTGCATAAGTTACTGAGATGGAAATAAAAAATAATGAATTGAAAGGGTAAACATATTAGTACATGTGATTGCATTGGAAAAATCCTTAGCTACATAATCAATTTTCCATTTCTTGCAGCTTTGATAGTGTGCTTATGCATTAGCTATTGTTGGGGCAGTGAGCACATGCACAATGTTGCGGTTGGGATAGTGTGTCCCGCACTAATCTTCATAATCATCTGGGCAAGCCGGACTGTAAATTAACTCACAAAATTAAACCTGAGTCACAACTATCAATTTTAGTATAAAAATTAGGTACATCATACGCCCAACTAAAATACTTTCACTCACTTGGTTAATTTGTCTTCACTAACCACTTATTGATATCTATTAGCACTCATGAGGTTTCCACAGACCCTACATGTGCAACTTTTGTCATTATTAGTCAAAAGATAGATTTTATGTCATCTTCGCCTACCCAATTTTCTTCTCAAATCTTGAACCACTATTTTGAAAGAAGTGAGAATCCCCTAAGCATTAATCTATGGTTTTTTCACCGACTCTCACCGATCGTCCAAGTAAAAAACACAACATACTATTGTACCTAGAGCTGAAAATCAGGCGGGTCAGGTCGGGTTATTACGGATCAGAGATAATTCATGTTATTTTCTATTTTCTGGTTGGCATGGGTTTGGGTCGAGTTAGTAACAGGTAGGGTCCCTTGGGGTCATTTTGTCTTTTTGGGTCAACTCAGGTTCAGGTCGGGTCAATTTTAATGTATATTTTTTAGGTTACTTTATCAGGTCAGGTCTGGTTCAAGTCAAATCATTTTGAGTCGTCTTAATATCGAGTTAGGTCAGTTTGTATTATTTCTTCGGGCTAATATGGTTTCGGGTCAAGTCACTTTTGGGTTGGGTAGTAATAAGATCAGGTCTTCTTGGGTTGTTTATTTGGTTTGGGTCTAGTTGTTTTGGGTTGGGTCTAAGTTTGTTTAGGTTGGAGGGTTGGCAATCAGGCAGGTTAGTTTGGATTTGGCCAGGGTCATTATGGGTTGAAGACAATTTAGATTATTTTATCCTTTCATGTCGATTCAGGTTAATTTTGGTTTGGTCCCTTCTGTTCATTTTATATATTTTAGTTCAACTCATGTTCGGGTCGGGTCAATTATGGGTCAATTTTGGTACAAGTTTGTTCAAATTCATTTATTGTGTTGATTTGGATTCACGTCAAATCACTTTAGGTCATTTCAATTTACACTATTTCATGTGGCTAACTCAAGTTTGAATCTAGTCATTTTGAATTGGGTAGTTATCAAGTTGGGGTTGCTTGGGTGGTATATTTGTATAATCAAGTTGTTTCGGGTAAACATCGGGTCGGGTCGGGTTGAATTTGGATTTAAATTTTCTTTGGGTTGAATTGAGTCAGATTAAGGGTAGGGCGGGTCAGGTTTCTCGGGTCGGGTCAGCTTTTGCCAGCTCTACCCTATGTCATGATCATCTTTTGGTTATGGAGTGAATGGAACCAACCTTTTTTGATAATTGACCTATCCCCCTCGATGTTCTTTGCATTGATATCTTGACGTTTTATATTACATTCTTCTCTTAAATTTAGTTAATGTAGTTTTTTTAATGATTAGGATCAAAGTCTTTCTTACATCAATTAGGTAGCAATGTGTGTTGCTTATAAGGAGGCCTACTCGCTGAAATCACTTCCGGAGGTTTCTAAAGTTGATAGTTGATTACTTTCACTTTTTATGTTGTTTCCTACTTTCTAATTGTCTTATTATGAGGCTTTTTATGATTTGCCTCCCCTTAAACTCTAGTTTCTATTCCAAAGTCTGATTGCTACTTTTTATTCCTTCAACCTTGATATCTCATCGAATTGCTTTACTTGTACTTTTGGTTTGATTTCGTGGTTGTGATTATATACTTCCTATCAATACATGCATGAATGTTTATAAAAAAGGATTGTAATTTAATGTATCATATCAGACTAAATACTTTATAAATAATATATATACACATTATTAGTATTATTATTATTATGTAAGCAGCATTATATATAATCTAAAGTAATTCATTCATCCCATTGCTAGGGGGTTTCAAACTTGTGACCTCTCGATCATACAACATTAGCTTTACCACCCGAGTTACACTATATTGACTTATATCCAAACCAAAGTAGACTAAAATGTCTTGTCAAGACTTGTTTAATTAATTATTTAATTTTAATATTCTAGTCACCTATAACCCTATGGCTAGAACCTCCTTACTGCTACAAACACTACTTCTAATATTGTAACTATTTTATGTGTGGATTTCAAATGCTAAAAGCAAATGTCACCTTATTGTCCCAGTTAACCAAGTCTATGAGGAATTTGAAGAGATTTTTGGAAGCTTCAAGCCAAAGAAAAACCCCACACGATATATATTTCAAACATGCACCACAAAAGTTACGACTGCCCACGTCGAAAAAGCCAATAACTACCAAATAAATAACCAAACAAAGAACATGATTGGTGAAGAAGACTGCATAATTCTATTAAGCAACCTCAAAAAGATTACAATGATTGTCGCTCTCTCATAGTCTCATGTCCACAATAGAATATCATAACCCATTCTCATTCTCTCCCCTTTGGCTATCCTTTGTGGCTTCTTATTTTGACACACGATGTTGTCCTACGTTGCCACATCTAAAGTTACCACACATTGGAACTCCTACACATCGGCGCCCTGTATTCCAATGATGTTTGTCCCTATTTATAGATAGGGACTCCCGATTAGACAATACAAGAGGATACAAATTCTATATGGATTAGGAAACGACAACACAAAATGATAAGGAAATAATGTCTTGGACTCCAAGTCTAACATTAATTCACTTTCTTAATATTGTTAGATATTATTTCTTATCCAATTATAATAAGAGACAAAATCCTAACAATCTCCACCTTGTATCTTATCAGTTGAAGTTGTTCCTATAATAAATTTGCTCTCATTCTTCTTCTATGCTTCCACCCTCAGAAGCTGCTCTCGTTTCCAAAAGTGTATCACCATGCACACCTGCATGGAGTGTGTGTGCAAACATGGCTGCCTGGACCCTTCATGTAACATCCCTGACCTGGGTTTAGGGCTAACCCTAATTTTTCTGGCTAATTAAGTTGCTTAGAACTTTAATATAATCCTCTAAGGTGTTTTGTTATCATGTGACACACATGTTTCAAGTTTGGTCCTGATTGAATGATTGTTTGAGCAATGTTCCTTGGTTTTGGACCAAAGTGCAATTTACCCGAGATGAGGGGTTATATTGTAAAATGTCACATGTTGAATGTGCTTTAAGTATTTTAGCATCATAATAGAGAGAATGATGCTAAGTAGTGTCTTGTGGAAAGACTAAATGCCAAGTTTGAACTTGTTTGAATAATGTGAGTACCTTGTGCACCAATTTTGGTACAAATTGTAAATTACCCAAAATGTTGGGTTGATATGCAAATTACCACCTCTAGAGTGTTCCTAATTCCTCTATGTATCATTTATAGGATAGAGAATGAATGAGACACCATATTTGAATCATTTATGAGTGGTAGTATTCTTGGTGATGAAAAGACCAAGAAAGGGGTTGAATGTGAAACCCTAACTTGAGTTGTATCGAGTTGTAGTATTAAATTGGAATTCCCTATAGGCCAAGGATCCAAAGATGATACCCCCATATCATGTTGTTAACTCTTTTCCTTTGCAGAAAAGATCTAAGCACATCAATAAAGTAATGGATATCGTCTTGCAACTTTCCTTGGGAAAGGTTGCATTGAATTGTGAATATAATAATAATGTCAGTGGAAGTGGCTTGCCCTACAAGATAAGCAAAGGGGACGACACTTATCCCTTGAATTATCCTCAAGTTTTTATTTTTCATGGCAAGATAAAGATGCAATGCATGCAAGTACATGTGTCAATCCATGCATGGCCATGTGGCACCTACTAGTAGTAAGGTGATGACACCTCTTACACTCTCTCCCATGAATCTCAAGGATATATACTCTTCCTTTCACCTACTAGTGAAACGTTTCGACCCCTATCACTCTCTTACTCTTTGATATCGTGCATAGTAGCTCAAGGATCAAGGGGAGCTCGAGCACCAATCTTAAGATAAAGCCATGGTCATCTTCAACCTTGGTTCAAGCATGGATCTTGGTTGAAATTCTTTCCTTTCTTTTCTTCTTCTCCAAGTTCTTAACTATGGTAATTCCTTGTATATGGAGGAGTTGTGAACAAGCCTTGGACCTTTGATAAAGTCATCTTCAACCTTAGGAATGTGAAGTTTTGGAGCTTGGAGCTTTGAAGTTGTTCTTGAGACAGGTTATATAACTTGAACCCAATCATGTTATTATTCACCACCTATCTTGCTATACTAGATGGTTTACTTTCAATTCTGAGTTTTTCTTGAATACTTGATGAATCTATGAGTTCTAATAGTTTCTTAGACCTGTTATCCATGTACCAGAATAAGTAGAATGAAGGTTTAGAGCTTGAAGATGATGGTATCACCTTACAAAGTGATATCAGGTTCAAGCACGCAAGCAAGGACCTCTAACCCGATATGGTGATGCACATACACCACTAAAATGATATGAATATGAGTTTATACTTCCTTACACAATATGGTGATGTATTATACACCTCTTGCATGATATAAGGTCAAGCATATACCTTATGCACGATATTGGGTTTAAACACACCTCTTTTCCCGATATGGGGTGAAGCACACACACCTCTCTACCTGATATGGTGTGAAGCATACACACACCTCTCTACCTGATATGGTGTGAAGCATACACACACCTCTTTTCCCGATATGGTGTGAAGCATACACACACCTCTCTGTCCGATATGGTATGAAGCATACACACACCTCTCTGTCTGATATGGTATGAAGCATACACACACCTCTTTTCCCGATATGGTGTGAAGCACACACACACCTCTCTGCCTGATATGGTGTGAAGCACACACACCTCTTTGCCTGATATGGTGTGAAGCACACACACACACCTCTTTGCCCGATATGGTGTGAATCACACACACACACCTCTTTTCCTGATATGGTGTGAAGCATACACACACCTCTTTGCTCGATATGGTGTGGAGCACACACACACCTCTTTGCCCAATATGGAAGTAAGCATACACCTCTAAACCGATATTGGGTTAAGCATACACCTCTTAGATGATATGGTGTTGAGCACACATCTCTAAAACGATATGGTGGGTAACCCATTACACTAGATGACAACAGTGGTAAGGTGGTTAATACCCTAGAACATGTGATGGTCAATATCTTCAAGTGAAGTGAGGATGTTACACCCATGTATGGTGAAGGTGATACACCATATGATTGGTAAGGTTGATACCTTGATGGGTAAGGGTATGAGGGATATGATTATGCCTAGCTCGATATACACCTAACCCAATACATGTGTTCAATTTGACATACATGATTAAACCCAATACACCTTGTAAAGGTGAGGGCAAAACACTCTTAGGAGTGATGAGTGTAATACCAAAAAATGGTGTGGCTAATACCTTGATAGGTGAAACACCTAAAGTGGTTGATAATGGTCAACCCTATATCAACAATGCCTTAACCTGAGATGAGTCCATATCACTTGATGATAGTTGCATAATTCAAAGTGAGTGACTTATGGCCAATACACTACAGGATAAATGTAATGAGTTAGTGCATAAAGTATTAGGATGGGAAATACCCTAATACAAGATAAGTTGATGAACTTAAGTAAGTTAAAAGTGATGAGGGAAGTGATACACCAAGGCATGATAAATATCACATCCATAACCTCAAGGTTGATACACCTTGATGCACCTTAAATCCAATATACTTGGATGAGTAACACATGAAGTGTGTCATGTCCATTGTTACATTAAGATGTAATGAGTTTAATGCACTTTGATAAGTGTAGGCTAACATACCTTGAGAAAGGGTTAAGCCAAGTTAATAAAGTATGATGTAATCAATATCCTAGTAAGGATGAGAGAGAAACTCATACTTTGTGTTGATAATCATTTAACGATAAATAATGAGAATAAATAATAATCATTTAACGATAAATGATGAGAATAAATAAGTATGATTGAATACTTATGATATCAATGTATGCTCCTAGAGGTTTGGAGCAATGAATTAGGGTTTGGATTGATAATATGAACTTGAAACCCTTTTCGGCTATAAAGGGAAACCCTAACCCTAATAATGGGAAGGTTATATTTTTCTTATTACATAAGCCTTGTGAAACAGGTTCAATACTTGTATAAATAGTATAATGCGGTATGATGACCTAAAAGATAATTGTTTCCTAGTGAGAGGTGACAAGATGTTTAATGGGCCTTGTGAGCCATGTGAATAGTTGTTGCCTAGTGAGAGGTGACAAGATGGTTAATGGGCCTTGTGAGCCATGTGAATAGTTGTTGCCTAGTGAGAGGTGACAAGATGTTTAAATTGGCCTTGTGAGCCATGTGAGATGCTTGTGTAACAAGTATCATGTATACCTTGGTCTGAGGACCTAGAGGTAATAGTTACCTATTAGAGAGGTGACAATGCTATGTGATGATCTAAGGGTTTGAATACCCAGATCCAGTAATCATGATGATGATGATGTGAGGGGATGAGAATTCTCAGTGATGTGATGAGGGACTGCGATCCTGAGTGTTATACATTCAAAATGTTCCAAAGATCTTAAAAATACTACACCTTTCTTTATAGCATCAATTATAATTCATGTTTGAAACTTGGTTGATGCTAAAGATATTATATTGTACCTAATTAATCAAGTGAAATCTCATCATGTAGTTGCCTTGAGCATAGATCCATTTAGTGTCAGAAATTGTTGATGGTGAAATGAGTTTAAATCAGAGAGCATATTGTTGAATATGTGGGGGTGAAGGATGAAGTATATCCATATGTCCCGATGAAGAATTGATGTCACACCTTTCTTATTTATCACAAGATGATGTAAATCTCCCGACCAAATGAGGAATTGATGTGTAAAATCCTTTTTCATTCTATGTGGATTGAGATTGAAGTGTAATTCTCCTGAACAGTTGAGGAATTGATGTGTAATCTTCCTCATTCTTAAGAGAGTACATGATATGGCTATAACTCTATAGCAAAGATGCCGCTATACCCCGACATGCTATTTGCAGTTGACATAAGATGTCCTACCAGTAGATGACACGAGATGTCCTGCTACTAGTCTCATACTAACCGAGACATGTGAGGTCCTAACAGCCGGCTCTGCCATTGACCTTGTATGGTAATGATTTCGACGTAATATGTGGTCGGTTGGAGCATGAATAGTCTACTTCATCTCCCCTGGGCATAAGTGTGACTGTAAATATATAATCAACTGTGTAGCGTATTTGCTTAAGGATCGAATACGGAAAATATTGGTTGATGTGCACTTCATTTATACATCTTAATTATATAGATATTATACATGTTCTTTATATTCCTTGTAAAGTGAATATATGATTTATTGCTCTATCACAGATAGCTGCATTACTTTAAGAGAAGAGATTGTTCTATTTTGCTTATCAATAGTGATTAATCTTGCTTGTTAATATAAAAGAACCTCTGCTCAGTATTATATTGTTTAACTATGATAATAACATTATTGGAGGAGATTTATATCTCTCACTGGGACATGGGTCTCACCCCATTGGTCACCAACATTTTTTAGGTGAATGCGGATGACGAGGTAGAGACCATACTACAGAGGAAGAACAACAGCAGCAGCAGGGGCAGCAGTGACAGCTCAGGTTGAGTGTACAGTCTATCGTGTCTTGTAGATAGAAGTCGTATGTGTCGTCTCTGTACTCTTAGGTCCTTGGATTTAGTACGTGACATTTTTATAAACCATCCAAGATTTTGACTTGTATGCCTCGAGATTTAATGTTGCTTCAATATATGTTTTGACAAAGCAACTGTTACATGTTATCCTTGAGATGAGATGGTACAATGTATGTACAATGTGAACCCTGATGTATATAAAGTTTTGATTCTTTCAATAAGAGTTTCCAGGAAGACGATCTCTTTGTAAAATAGTTTTAATTTTTAGTGATTTTGTTAATCCGTTGCTTATGGCTGTTCCACAATTATTTACTAGTAATGACTTGATTTGATGTTGGGTCGTCACACTTCATGTGAGAGATCCTCGTATTATAAAGTTTGAGAAACTGTACCGCCTCCACCTGTGGTTGGAAGAACTGCATCCTTCGCACCTTTGGGCCCCATGACATAGGGTTATGCCTTCTCTGAGCTGATTCCAATCAAAGACACTATATGGTCGGTCCAACCACGACTTTCCATTTCCAAAAGTTGATAGTTTCTCCTCTATACCTATTGAAATTTATAGCCGAGTTGGCAATCTCGCACCAAACTACCATGAGAGTTGAAAACATGTAACAATCTTCAGGTTCATGACACCCGCCACCCATGTCACTGCTTCATCTACACCTCCCATGTTAGCAGACCTCTCATCTACTGCTCCTCTTTTAGTTAAAAAATCCAACCAGTCGATAGAATCATGTAGCCTTCATTGTCGCTTGCCCCTTGCAAATGAGTTGCACGACTCCACCTCACGTTGATATTTCACAACACATGGATTCGCTCCCACCTGGTTGCATAACGATGTTGCCTTCAAGATTTACTACCGGATGACCTCCAACGGTGGTTGTCGATGTCGCCATGCTTTTTTGTGTCTCCCATGCTTTCTGATCATCTTGCATGAACCCTTCTCTAATACCATTTGAAGAGATTTGTGGAAGCTTCAAGCCCAAGAAAAGCATCACATGAGATACAGTTCAAACATGCACAAAAAAAGTTACGACTACCCACGTAGACAAAGCCAATAACCACAAAATAAATAACCAAACAGAGAACATGATTAGCGAAGAAGACCGCATAATTCTATTAAGCAACCTCAAAAAGATTATAAGGATTGTCGCTCTCTCACAATCCCGTGATCCTGTGCCAACAATATAATATTGTAACCCACTCTCGTTCTCTCCCCTTTGGCTATCCTTTGTGGCTTCTGATTTTGACACACGATGTTGTCATACGTTGGCACACCCGAAGTTACCACACGTTGGAACTCCCACACATCGACGCCCCGTATTCCAATGATGTCTATCCCTATTTATAGATAGAGACTCCCGATTAGACAGTACAAGAGGATACAACTATTCTATAGGGATTATGAAACGAAAACACAAAAGGATAATGAAATAATATCTTGGACTCCAAATCTGACATTAATTTTATTTTTCTAATATTGTTAAATATTATTTCTTATCTAATTATGATAAGAGACAAAATCCTAACATAACCTTAATTGTAGACAATTTGTTCCAACAGTATATTTTAATTTTAGGACATGATTTTCTTAGTTTGTCGATACCAACTTTTCATTATCGACTACCGTTAACCTGACAATGAATTAGGACAGGTAACCATTGCAAACATATCCATCTGCATAGCAATTACACTCATGGACTAGCACACATGATCCAGTTCAAGTCTTCAACTTTTTTTGTATGATTTTAAATTGTCATCATTCTAGTTGGTGCGGAAATGGAACAATTATTAGGCCAATTTATGAAAAATAAGCAAAACAAATGGGTAGTATAATAACGCCGTCATCGCGTGATTTAGAGTAGCATCTTTCCTGGCATTGGGCCCTGCTCGAACTTGTGGCGGGTGGTGTTAGTCTGGCAATCTCTTACTTTCTCTGTCAATCAGTAGTCTATTACCATTAAGCTCTGGATAAGAGGCAAATGGGAGGCAAAAAGATCACCCATGTATGCGGAATTGACTGTGATATACGTAGATTGTAGTATGCATCTTGAATTATCAACATGCACGGAAAAGAAATCCTTGCCGTCTCTTCCCACCCAAGTCAAGACTAGATGGGCATGCATCTGGACGAATACAGTCAATTGAACGGCTTTTCAATGTGAAATGGACCTGGATAACACAGGTCTCAGATTTCATACTCCATTCGGCAAATGCAGGCATGTGGCTCGGTTTTTCAAACCGTCGCGGGGTATCATGCAAGGAAATGTATTCGTTTGTTTCTCACCTCTCTCCAGTCCAAGATACGCCCCATTTTGTCGCTACGCCCTAGCAACTTGGAAGATATATGAATACAACTTGCCACACTGCTCGTTGCTATTAGGAGTCATTATATATATATATATATATATATATATATATATATATATATATATATATATATATGGGTCCGGATTCTGTTGAAATAATGTAACACTTAGCACAACTGAATTTGATTTCACCAGCTCCGTATGCAACATGTGCTGAATTACTGCAGCCACACGACCCAATCATTGAGGATATGGGAACTGGAACTACGTTTTTCAGCTAACATTCACTAACAAAAAGCACAACAACATCAATACACTTGCGCTCCGAGCTAGTCTGGTAAACCTATGTCACACAGTAGAAAATAATATATCACGAATCAGAGAACAAAGGAACTGGCTCGACGAATGTCCAACGTCATCAAATTTCATGTGTGGAAAATATGGACAAAATTACAAAGCATGACTATCATCTACTATCTTACCATATTAAGCACTATCAAAATACCCACTCGATTCATCCTCACGTGCTAAACGTGTGATGTCCCCTCTTCCAACAACCTATTATGAAACACGACCTACTACGCCTGTGTTCTGCAACCCTAGATCTTCGCCGCCACTTGGCATATTCACCGACTACTCTTTCACCAACTTAGGTCTACGTGCGTGTTCTGTAGTCCTAGATCTTCACCGCCACTTTACGTATTCGCTGACTACACCTTCATCACCCACATGCAATGCTCCCAGATGCAAACATCAACTTCTAAATCAGGTAGCAAACTCTGCAAAGAGGGGCGGCCGCTGCTTCTACTTTGACGAGGGTCGGCGTATCCGTCTCATTTTAGCGAACCTAATTTGAATCAACAAGTGCGAAAGCGATGCTAACATTGCCTTAGCGGCAGGAACAAAAATCCGTCGATAATTTTTAATAGGAGGATCGGTGGATATCTCTTCAACTGCACATATACGTTCATCTGTCATTCATGCAGGGACTGTATCACACATTGGTATTAATAAACTGCGAGAATTGTGTCATTGTTCATTTGTTTGATTGGTGATGGAAAACAGTTGTCCTTAATTCAATCTCAAAGAAGGCATCTTAATTATCTTGTTTCGGATCAGTTTGAAATATATTTCTCATCATTGGCACTGACAACAGATTACATAATAGCTGGTAGATTTCATTTATTAAGGCAATGAGAAGCCAATGAGAAGCATGCTGATAAAGAAAATATTATGATGGGAAGGACGGGAGCCAACAAGTCCAGCTATATCTTTTAGGATGTTGGATGAGTATTGACGATATTCAGCCTCGGTCTACGCAAAGCCCTACAATAGTGAATCACGGTATGTATGAATTTCGTGGTCGTGCGCTTCGTCATTGGTCTTTTTCGTCACAAAGGGTATCTCCTCCTTGTTTTAGAACTGATAAAATTAGGGATTCCATTTGACAGAAAATGAATGTATGGTTGCATGCTCTTTTAGTTGTTATTGCTTAGACCAGGTCAAGTTGTCCCGATTGACCACGCCTTTTCTGATTTCTATCCTTCCTCTTTTGTGACCATACGTAGAGCAATTATGTGTTGCAACACTTCTATGGAACAGTTCTATTTAGTCTTTGGTTTTTTTTTTGTTGGTACCCTTACATCAATGCATGTATTTCCATCATTTTCACTGCAAGGAACCTTAAACTCTTTTCTTTTAACGCCTAATGTTCAATAATAAATGCATCGCATATAAATCTCGTCATGTAATGTTAGCCATACATTGGCTTGATGCAATTAAAATTTCTGAAACATGCACATTGCAAGAGTATATAGTATATGTATAAATACATTATTAAGACATTGACGCAATATATATTTTTTGGATGAATATATGTACTAATATATGTTAAACTTGTTTTTTCATATTCTATGCATATATTTGCATGAAGATTGCAAACAAATATAAACAAGGACATGCTTTAGCGGCTCTTTGTGACAGTTTTAATAATCTTATCAATAATCATCGTAACAACATAAAAATACTAAATTGGAATATACTATAAGATTAAAAAGGGTAGACATATATTTTCAATTTATTATACAATATTGTAGATTTCTCCCTTCAAAACTAGAGTACATGTTATAATATGTATTGCAAGTCTTAGAGTAAGTAAAAATACAAGATAACAAGTGAAGAAACTAGATTGAACTTTATATGATCTAATATCATTAGTTCTTGTACCAACAAGTATGATCCCATATATGTATCTAAACTATCAAATTAACAACTAACTTAAAAAGGTTGTTTACCTACTTACATTAAATAATTTATTTTCATATTTGTATTTAACATGGGAGACAATAAAAGTAAGTATGTGATGTTAAATAACTAAAAGAAATCCTTCTTTTAGAAGTATAGTATAATAAGGAATTGATCATATGAAGTCAATAATTTCATATAACCATTTTGGTGCAACTGGTCAAGAGGTGCACCTTCCAGCCAACCCACCCCCGCGTTCAGATCTCACTGGAAGCGAGCTTCGAACAAAAAAATTGGTTGGAAGGTGTTTTGACCAGACAATACTACGACGACAAATCACACTATTCGGTATGGCGTAGAGGTGATTGACCACACTATGCCTGACCCTGAGATTTAACATGCTATGAAAAATCCATTAGTGGCTCATTCTATGAAGCAGTCATTGTCATAAAATAAAAATATATTCATATAACCCTAGGTTGAATATATAATTTTTTTTGTAAATTATAATAAACTATTTTAAGGAAAAAATGAACGTCAAACACATATAACTTTCTTTAACAGGAGGAATTACATGAACCATAAAATTGTAATTGTACAAGAAGTGTAATCTTCTAAATAAATTATTTGTACAACCTATATTTCTAATAAAACATGAAAGACACATATGGTACTACATGATAATACTCATATTTATGTAAAAAGAAAAAGTACTAATTTTTAACTTAGTTAAATAACTATTTGATTATTAGTAAAATCATTGTATTCACCATAATCCAATATAAAAAACAATGAATGTATTTAATAGTTGAGTTCATTTTGTATGAAATAATATAAAAATTCAACACTAAAATAAATCATATGTCTAAAGAACTTTTACTAGGAAAGTGACATATTCAAGATAAATATAATTTTGGTATCATAATAAACTTCTAAAAACTACCATGTATAAAGCATGTGCCTTAACTAGTATTCCTCTATTTATGATGTTTTTGTTTCTTAATTGCCTCAAAATGAACGTACAATTACTTAGCCATAAGTAAAACTCATAACCCCCCCCCAAAAAAACACACACGCCACACCACACACATACACACTAAATAATTTGGCATTCATGTATAACTCATACCACATACCTCCACCCTAAAACGTCAGTTTAAAGCTTTCACCTGAGCTTTTACTTTACTATCTTGATGCTTTAATATAGTAACAAATTGAGTTGTAGATTAATAGCTTCTAGAAGAATTGTGACGACCCAAAACAAATCAAGCCATTACCAGTAAATAATTGTGGAATTACCATAAATAGTGGATTAATAAAAATTACTAAGAATTAAAACCATTTTACAAGGAGATCCATTACCAGAAAACTCTTACTGAGAGATCAAAAACTTATATATATCATGGTTCGTATAGTACATACCCTATTTCATCTCATCTCGGGAATAATATATAACAGTTGTTTTGTCAAAACATATAGTGAAGTAACATAAAACATCGAGGCATACAAGCCAAAATCTCATATTGCTCATAAAACCATTACGTATTTACTCCAAGGATCTGAGAATACAGAGATGACACATATGACTTCTATCTACAAGATACGACAGACAGTACACTCAACTGAGTTGTCACTGTTGTCCCAACTATTATTCTCCTTCTACAGAAAGGTCTCTACCGCTTCGTACACGTCCACCTAAAAATTCTGGATCCCACGGGGTGAGACAATTATCCCAGCGAGAGATATAACTCTCCGCCGACTATATTATTATCACAGTTAAGCAATATAAAACTGAGCAAAGGTTCTTTTTATATTAATGTACATGATTAATCATTGTTATATGAACCTCTGATCTACGACTTAAAGAAACTCTGGGGTGAAGGTGTGATGATCTATGATGCTTCACGAAGAGAGACATTTTGTTTGTACGCTATGTTGTTTTACACTGTTAATGACTTTCCAACATATGAGAATTTGTCTGGATATAGTATTAAAGGATCTAAAGTGTGTCCTATATGTGAAGATAACATTGATTCAATACGACTAAAATATGGCAGCAAGACTGTATATCTTAGTCATCGAAGGTTTCTTCCAAAATTCTAGTTGTATCGTAGGTTGCGCAAAGCATTCAATGGATAGAATGAGAAATAGAGTGCACCTAAACCTATACCAGGGGAGGTTGTTTATGAAAAAGTAAAAGACTTTGTTAATGATTTGGTAAGAGATCACAATGTACCATGGCCACACGGAGTGACAACTCATTATTCAAGAAGAAGTCAATATTTTGGGATCTTCCTTATTGGAGTTCTTTGGTAGTCAGGCATTGTATCGATGTCATGCACGTTGAGAAAAATATTCGTGATAGCGTCATTGGTACTCTGTTGAATATATTAGGTAAGACTAAAGATGGGATAAAATCCAGAATGGACCTACGTGAAATGGGAATAATGAAAAAATTAATAGAAGTAGTTAGTAGCGATCAGAGAACATACTTACCTCATGCTTGTTACACGTTGTCTAGAAAGGAGAAAAAAGCTTTTTGTGATTTCTTGGTAAATGTTAAGGTGCCACATGGTTACTCATCCAACATCCGTAGATTGGTATCAATGAAAGATCTGAAGTATATAGGTCTTAAATCTCATGATTGTCACACTCTAATGCAACAAATATTTCCTGTGGCAATTCAATCTATATTGCTGAAGCATGTAAGGTTTACAATCACCAGACTTTGTTTCTTTTTCAATAGTCTATATAGCAAAGTTATTGACTCTGACACTCTCAATAAATTGCAAAGAGAAGTGGTTGTTACCCTTGTCAGCTTGAGATGTATTTTCCTCCTTCGTTCTTTGATATCATGGTACATCTTGTTGTCCACTTGACTAGGGAAGTGAAAATATTGGGACCAATTTTTTTTGCATTGGATGTATCCCTTTGAACGATACATGAGTATTTTTAAAGGTGATGTTCGAAACCGTTATTGACCTGAAGGGAGTATTATTAAGGGTTATGTGGCGAGAGAGGTTATTGATTCTTACAATGACTTTCTGAGCGGTAATGACACTCATGTTAATGACAAGAATATTGAGGAGTATTCTAGCAAAGGAATTTTGGGATCACGGATGAAAGTAATCAACCGCGAGCAGTTGGAACAAGGTCACTTGTATATTTTACACAACATCGACGAAGTGAGTGTTTATATCGAGGAACATACCAATTTCATCAAGAAACAATATCCTCGAGCTAATTCAATGTGGCTTTGTAGAGAGCATAACAAGACATTTATTAAGTGGTTTGAAGATAAAGTCTTACATCAACTATCTCAAACACCAAATAATCTTGTTGAAACTATCAAATGCCTCACCTTTAAACTAAAATTGAATGTTATGTCTTATGAAGGGTTTGACATAAATGAGTTCTCATATTACACAAAGCGTTAAGAGGATAAGAGCATCATCTGAAATAGTGGGGTCACCCTTCAAGCGTCTTCATTGTTTTTTGCAAGTGCAAAGGATAAGAGTCCACGTGAAGCTAAAATGTCATATTACGGTGTCATTGAAGACATATGGGAGTTTGACTACATAAATTTCAGAATTCAGTTCTTTAAATGTAATTGGATTGATAACACCAAAGGAGTTATAGTGGATGAATTGGGTTTCACATTAGTGAACTTTGAAAAGATTGGTGAGAAGGGTGAACCATTCATATTGGCATCACAGGCGAAACAAGTATTTTATATTGATGATCCTACAAATGATAAATGGTCAGTTGTTCTTCATGGTAAAAGACAATTCATTGAAGATCCTATAGATGAAGAAGAGTACTATGATAAGTATGATGACTCCAGTCCATTCTTAGTTGGGTTGCCAACACCAAATATTGAAGCTAACAATGACTTGTATTTGTGTGGAGATCACATCGAAGGAATGTTAATTTTTAAAAGATTGCAGTATTAGAGGCATGTTTTTATTTTTTTATATGTTTTATTTTTCTGAGTGTGAACTTTACAATGTTTTATTATCTTCTAGTTATGTTAAATGTTAAATGTTTGATTTTTTAATGAAACTTTCAGATGGTTGAGCATGAGTATGATGACCATGATGATGATTACTATGAGGGTGAGGGTATGAATGCGGTGCCTGCCAATGTAAGATTTTAAAATATATCTTATATTTCTATATGTATGTCCATTTATAGTTATAACCTGTAAGTGTGTTTTTTTGTCAAATTTTAGGTTGATGATGTACCCCCTGAAGAACTTGGGGCACTTGATGAGAAATAAAAAAAATTGAAAAAGTGAGGGGCATCACTATGATGAAGAAGTTACTACAACAAAGGGGCAATGGACCCAAACTGGCTGTGGATTTTGATCATGCAAGAAATCCATTTGGAGTGAACCGCAACTCATTTATTTCATATCTTGGGGTCCTGACTCGTAGCCATTATAGTCCTAATGTAGAATCTTGACATAAATTTCCTAAGGGGAAGAAAGACTTAGTATGGAAGGAACTATGCGTGAGTTATTATTATTAGCAATTCTATTTTGCAGATTACTAATTTTTAGAATACTAGTTAAAAGCAATTATATTTTGCAGAGTATATTTGAACTGGATGAAAGGCTGCATCATAAATTCGTGATGCAGCGTTGTGGGAGGGTCCTAAGGAACTATAGGACAAATCTCACCTGAGATTACATATGAGATGCTGAGAAGAGGAAAAAGTCAGCCACTGAGCAATGGAACTATCTGGACCCCAATGACTGGGAGGAGTTTATTGCAAAAAGAAAAACTGATGAATTCAAGGTATTAAGCGCCAGTCCCACTTTAATTAATATACATTCTTATGTATTCACCTATTTAAGATTGACCTTTAGTGTTACTAACCAAATCAATGTGCTTACTAACAAGGCTATCAACGATGCTCAAAGAGAAAGGCGTGCACTGAATGTGCATGACCACACGATGGGTCCAAAAGGCTATGCAGGCGTTCACCAAAGACTACAATCTGCTACTACTGCTGAGTCTGCTGATACTCAAGAGACTGGGGAGTCCTCTATTGCTACTCCCGCACCTGTGCCTCACCATGTTGTGTGGATAGATGGGATGCAAAACAAGAAAGGAGATATAACCAAACCCGCAACTGCTGAGGTGGCTGCAAAAATGGTAAAATTCAACTCTCAGAGCAATCAATATTGATTATTATATTTACTCACCAATTTCTATTGGTGATTAGCGGGAGCGTCACGAGCAGAGGAAGCAAGGCAAGTTCATCCCTGAGGGCACAAGGGATGAATTGAAAGTTGCTCTTGGTAACCTAGAGCATCCCAGATGTTTTAGGGGTGTAGGTGCTGGTGTGAGCATAAAAGTGTTCTTTGAGCCATAACAATGCAAACATGTCCCAAAAGAGGGAGTTTCAAAAACTGAGGTAACATATTCTTTTTTTAGAATGTTATTGCAAAAGGGAATTCAATAATCAAAAGCTAGCGTTTCTTTTATCCATGTATAGGTAGATGAGTTAATTGATTGGAGAGTCAAGGAAGTACTTAATAAGAGACTTCATGAAGCAATGAGCAAGGGGAAGGCATCTCAGACTGCCACTCTGATAGTACCTATGGCATGCCACTCTTCGCCTACTGTAGAGGTGGTTGGGAGTAATCATGTAGACCCACCACCTAGCACGTCCACTGTAAGTATTTTTATAAAATAGTAGCTAGTCTTTTCAAGAGGATATGTTTATGTATATATGTATATAACATACTTTACGTAAATTTGTAGGGGTTGAATCCATGCTATCTAAAAAGCAAAGAATTTATCGTTGCAGAGGCCGAGGCTTACCCACCCCTTCTAGGGGGCATGTTTCATGTCACTCCAGTTCTAATTGGTGTCATTTGTGTGAACCCGAGACTTGTACTCCACCCCTGGAAGCGTCATCCATTGCCATATGCCCTCCCAGATTCTAAAATGCTTGGTGAAGCAGAAGGCAGAGTGATATTGTGGCCCAAAGAAGATGTTGTCTATACTGATATTGTATGGTAAATTTACATTATATTAATTTGTTAATGTGTATATACGAGGTAGTCCATTGATCTGAAATTATATATACATGTCAAAAGGAAGACACCCACTACAGCTCCGCCTCCAGCTCCACCTCTTCCTGAAGTACCTACTTGGCTTCCAAGGGACCTATACGACTCGTTAGGTCCTAATGGCAATATGGATAGCCAAACATGACCCAAATTCTCCTAGAAATGTTTCTATTCCAGTGGATGTTGTAGATGAATCATATGATAACTAAATATTTATACAAGATATTTTGGAGTTGTTTCATTATGATTGGCTGAATACAACTATAATAGAGATATGGATATGGTGAGATCTTGTTTATATATCCATATACCTTTTTTTATATATGGTGATCTGGTTTCTTATATATTAGTGCATACGTAATATATGTTTTGCAGCCACTTACACACGTAATATATGTTTTGCGATTTCTAGTTCCATCTTTGATCAGTCTTGTAGATAAAGACCCTTCATCATTTACCTCATACTGCTCTACTTCTTTTAAATGTTTTTGTTAAAAAAAAGAAGGCAGTGATAATAGCTTCATTCAATGTTGAGTAAGTTTACTTTTCTTATAATTTGGACTTAAGAAAATTACATTTTTATTGTGGATTTTGAGTTATTAATTTTTAACTTTCTTACCTCTAATGGTAGGTATTGGGATTTATGGGTTATTGTCCCCAAGACGTGGACTGCTTATTATCGAGATCCTTCGGGGAAGGAATTAGACTCATTATATGGACACACAATGAAAAGGCCATTATTCACATGAGAAATCTTTCATATTTTTTATATCCATTAACATCTATTATTACATTATTATTTAATAATGCAATTTAATGTGTTACATTAATATGTAGGGCTTTAAAAGTGTTTAAAAATTCTAGAGGAAACATGGACAAGACAAAGAAATCATTACTTTGGGAGAATGTGAAAGTAATTTCCTGACTTCTAATATATATATTATTTATGTGAACTATGCTTGTTTGTATTTGTTAACATTTTGTATGTTTCAATTTCTAGTGTGCTACACAAGACAACGTCTAGGCATGTGCATACTATGTGATGCAATATATGGACCTAATTATCAAACATGTTGCAATGGAAATCAATATCATACAACATGTATTATATATAGTCTCACTAGATAATATGAAATATAACAATTTATTATATATTATTAATTTTATATATACATCATTCTCTTTGTATGTGTTTAAAACTAGTGACTTCACTACAAGTGAAAAGTTATTAGATGTACATACTCCCTATACGATGGAAGAATTAAAATGATGTAAGAGAACAATGGGAAAAAGCCTTACAAGTAGTAGGAATTTTTTATTATCATTGGAATATTGATGGCGATGATGACAAGATAATGATAATGGATGATATTCCTAAAATTTGTTGTCATAATTATTTCTGTATTTGATGACATGTTAATCTTTAAAAGACACACTTATATATACATGTTTGAATGAATTTTTCTAAATTGTCTTATCTGAAGATGAATACAGGAATGTTTAAATATACATGTACATGTCTGAATGTGAAAAGAGATGAAATGAATGGAACTGTAGGTTGCTACATGTGTGTGAATATGAAATGGAGGAATGAAAACTATAGGTTTCAACATGTGTGTGATGAAATCATAATAATAAAATGTTCTTATACATGTGTGTGAATCATTCCATATATTAAAAATGTTGTCCATCCTTGTTAATTTTGTAGGTTTGTGGCATGTTGTTGCATGAAATCAATAGATGCAGTAAACCTACAATTTAAAACTGAACTGCAGGTTCTACATCCTGCTGACCAGCCGAACAGCAGGCCTGTAAGCTGATAAGAAAAAATCTAAACATAGACGTCAGTTAACAGTAGAAAACGACAACAAAAACTTAACTCATCGGTGAAAAATATTTAACTGACGTCTTTATCCTTTAATGACATCAGTTTTTTGTTGATAATAGACACCTATGGTATAACTTGGTGTTGGTTATGGATTTTTAACCGACACATATTGTCCCCCTTCTGGCGCGGTTTTTGGGTTTGCAATCGAGGGACAACTTTGTTGCACTGACACTTAAGGTGCCTACATTTCATGTTACCCACTTCGGTGTCGCTTGGGAACCGACTTCTAAGGTCATATTTAACCAACACTAAAGGTGATATATGTACTAGTGATATCGGATTACTTATCCTCTAGGGTTTTGCTATATCAGTTTTGAATCCATGCTTGGTTTCCCATCGTGCATAGGGTGCATGACTTGATCTCATATCGTGCAACTAGTGTTTTTTTAACAACATATCATGCACAAGGTGTGCACTTCATGATCATAATGTGCAAGAGGTACCTACCCATCACCATATCTAGTTAATGGTGTATTTACTTCTTTATATCGGGTTAGAGGTGCTTCAACCCATATCGGGTTCAACCTTGATGATGTCATCATCATCAACCTATAGATTCTTATTCTCACTATTCTAGTTCATGGAAAATAGTCCTAAGATACTTTTGGAACTCAAAGGATCATTAATTTATCAAAGGAATTTGAAATTGAAAATAGATCAACAAGTTCAACAATATTGAAGGTGAACAATAACATAGTTGGGTTCAAGTTATATAACCCACCTCAAGAACAACTTCAAAGCTCCAAGCTCTAAAGCTTCACATTCCAAAGGTTGAATATGAGCTAATCAAAGTCCAAGGCTTGAGATTATTAGCACTTTGCATGATATCTTCACCTTTTGTGGCCGATATCACCTTGGTTGACTGATATCACCTTGCTTGGCCGATATCCTTCCTCTATGGATGATACCAAGCTCTAAACTCGACACTCCCTCAGTTTTGCAGGATACTAAAGTGGCATGCACAATATATAAGAGTCTATGCATGATATATAAAGGAAAGAGAGTTGTGGGGTTCATAAATTTTCATTAGTAAGTGAAAGGTGAAGTATATATACTTGGGGTTCATGAAAGAGAATGTATAAGAGGTGTCTTCACCATACGTTACTATGTGACACATGGCCATGCATAGTTGACACATATCCATGCATGAAGACACACCTATATTGACATGCAAAAGTCTAGAGGATAATCCAGGGATAATATCTCGGTCATTCCTTATTTTGTTGGATAAGGTATCTCATCTTTATCTCACAAATAAAACAAACTGATACACTTTTTGCAAGGAACATCTAACCTGTCATGGATTACCTCCCTGACATTTTTAGGTCGTCATGGACTTTTCTAAGAGTCCAAAAAACGATAGGAGACTTCCCTCTATGGCCCCTTGTCTGATAGGGACTCCCATTCTAAGTCTACAACTCGATATAGCTCATACAAAGATTTCAACTATACAACTTCCATGGTCTTTTCATCACTAAGAGTACCATCATTCAAAGATGGTTCAATCATAGCATCTCCTTCTTTCTCTCTCCTCTAAATGATACATAGAGGGAGTAGGGACACTCACTAGAGGTGGTAATTTGCATATTAACCCTACAATTTGGGTAAATTACGATTTGTACCAAAATTTGTACACAAGGCACTAACATTATTCCAATAGGTTCAAACTTGGAATTTAGGCTTTCCACAAGCCACCACTTAGCATAATTCTCTCTCCTATGATACTTAAAACACTTAGGACACATTCAACATGTGACATATTGTAATGTAACCCCTCATCTTGGGTAAATTGCACTTTTCACTCAAACTATCATATAATGCACAAATAGTTTGCAATTTCACATTTGAAAATAAACTTCACAAAGAGTCTTAATTACTTTTCAAAACATTAGAGCAATTTTGTAAATAACTTGCTTAAGCAAAACTTCTAGGGTTAATCCATAACCGAGGACATGGGTGTTACAATTATAAACTCCTGATAAGTATTTTGTCCCCAAAATCTTGTATGAAGGAAGACAATTGTTATTCATACATCATATCATCAAGTCTTCACATACCATCACATTGTCATGAAGATGCCATAGAACTTTGACCAGTACAAATTCCTTCCACTTAGAGTTATCATAGAATCTGTCATACAGGATATACACTCAACAATCCTTTTCATTAACAACTGTAGTGTCAATTCTGTGTCAGGTAACACTTTCTAAGTCAGAGAAGTACTATTCATACTTCGAATAATTTAGGTGTCAAACCTTATTGCCTTATCACCTTCTCATCTTACATCTTTTATGTAATAAGAATCTGGACTTTGGGGAGTTTACCATACCCCCTTACTTAGTTTAACATTTCTTCTCTAAGGGAAGACTAGAATTTCATATGCCACTTGTTTGGGACTACCAGTCTTATCATACTTCTGTTGTGCCATTCTAATCTACTGACACAAAACTAAACTTCCTTATGAATTATACCAACTATCCATTAGTTGTCTATTTCCTTGTCATAAGGATAGGCTACTTATCAAAGAATAACTTATCTCAGAGGTATCTCTAGATGTCATGTATAAACTGCCTCAACAAATCTAGGTAGGGGTATTCTAAGGAATTATTTTTTGGTTTGATAAGCTTTTTCCCAAAATGATTCTACAATTGTTCCTTCAATTGATACATCCTTAATAATGTCATGTTTATGCAGAGCATAAACGCCTAACATATGATATCCATACTATAGTTATTTCAAAGATGGTCCTTCTAGGTTACCAAACACGATTCATCTTATCAGGACTCATGTTCTTATCTTCTTATACCATTGAAAGTTCTTGGATACTAGGATTCCTTACCATGGTATCCATTACATGTGCCAAAAACACATCATATCTTCAGTATATCCATCTCTCTTGTTGTTATTACCAAAGCCAAACATATAAAAGGATCTTTCTTTCATCTTGGGACATTACTTATCACATATAACTTTATCTTGGAATCAAAAATCCAGGACCAACTAATACTTTTCTAAGTATCCATCAAAAGAATACTTATAACTCATACACAACAAGTGTCATAAGACTTACTTAATTATCATGTCCCTATAAAGAAAGAACATATGGAAACACATTCCTCTTATCATCCCATCATCACCCAGGGTTGTTTATCAAAAAGAAGAGATTATCATCTCCTCTAATTATTGCATGAACTTTCAATTGTTCATGAGTCATTTACTCTTATTTCATCCTAAGTTCCTTGCCATAAACATAGGAATTATAAGGATGATTACATGTCATCACTCCTTTCCTTGTTATTGTCTAACATGTTCATGAAAATTTTATGATTTTATCACATTTCTCATTTTCACATTTATAGAAAAGTTCTTTACTATTCACACAGTCTTTATCAAATAGGGATCATATCCCTTGTTCCTTTTTTCTTATCATGAGGATTATACTTTTTACTTTCTCATACAAATGAGATCATCTCAGATTCCATTATATTGTACTTAGGATGTGATAAAAAAATATCCATGCCATATTTCCAGTTTCATTATGCTCACTAGATTGTCTCAAAATGACTACTTGATCAGAGTAATTGGAAAGATAATAATCTACGAGTTCCACACTTACCTTGTCTTCAATAGTTGAATACCTAGTCAGGGTATAAAAGTACTAAGATTAGGTAGTATGCACCTTGTTTAATATCATATACCTACTTTTCATATCATCCAAAACATAGGACTTAGCATCCATGGATTTCCTCTAGGCATCACTTTTATAGCCCATCCTCTTTCACAAAGATAAAAGAAATTATAAATCATTTTAAAGATTACTAAGTAGAATGTAAGTTCTCATCTTCCTTATGACCTCATAGGAATAATCAAAGGAAGCTCGACAATAACTACTTTCTCATACTTCATCGATAAAATCATGAAACGACATATTAGAATGATACAATTTCGTTTGACCTGTCTCAATTCGTGGATCGATACTATCTCAAGTTGATTCATTGCATAGAATCATGTTGTTGCCTGATTCCAACGTCGTACTCTATCGTTTGGTGCAGATGGATCTACTCGGGACACTTGTCCACATCCTCGCATGCTACTTCTAAATGGTCACTTTTGAGAGCCTTGTTGACTTTGCCTCGGTGGTTGGGTCATTTCCTTCTTTCTTTTCAGACAAAAGGGTCTAATATGCCCAATCTGTCCACAACCATAACATGCCCTATATGCATCCCCTGGTCTTGTCAGCCTTATAACTGATGTAGAAGCTAAGTCAAGAGTTTTAACTAGTGGAACATTAGGTCCTTTTCCCTTTCTTGGTAGCCACTGTCGTGGTGCATTAGATGGTTGTTTCATTGGTGGTACCAAAAACTTCCCATTTTTAGAGATACTAGGCATCTGTTTCCGAGTTTGGACAAATCTTTTCTTAATTCCTACCTCATTATCCTTTTCTGGATAGTCCTTTATAAAATGTCTTGGTTTCCTACACCTGTAGAAAAATTTATTTATGTGCCATGACCTATTTCCTTCGATATTTCCTACTGCTCCATTATAACTATGTGGATCAAAAATCTTGCTAGAGCCCCAAATTTCATCATTGGGAACTAGTAATCTACGTTTTATTGATTGTATCTGATCCTTGATACACCTCAATGCTGTCATAACCAGTCCAGTTAGAGCATTAAAAGCGGGTTCTCTATCATGGTTGAATCAACCTACAGATTCTTAGGAAGTCATTCCTCTCTCGCCTGATCCCTTACACCTTCTCTTGGTGCAACAACATTGCTTTCAACAATGTGTTCCTTGTGTTCTCCAGATATCCTTAAGCTTTACTCTATCTTCTGCATGAGCAGAATTCACTATAAGATATATTGGAGGACACTAGAATGGACTCATCACCTTAGTCCTATGTCTCTGTAGACTCGGAAAACCTTAGGCTCTGATACCAAAACTTTGTGATGACCCGAAACAAATCAAACCATCACCAGTAGATAATTGTGGAATTACCATAAATAGTGGATTAAAAAAATCACTAAGAATTAAACTATTTTCCAAGGAGATCCATTACCAGGAAACTCTTACTAAGTGATCCAAAACTTATATATATGATGGTTCACATAGTACATACACTGTTTCATCTCATCTCGAGAACAACATATAGTAGTTGCTTTGTCAAAACATATACTGAAGCAACATAAAACCTCGAGGCATACAAGTCAAAATCTCAGATTGTTCATAAAACCATTACGTACTGAATCCAAGGATCTGAGAATACAGAGACAACACATAGGACTTCTATCTACAAGACACGACAGAAAGTACACTCAACCTGAGCTATCACTACTATCCCAGCTATTGTTCTCCTCCTACAGAAAGGTCTCTACCATTTTGTGCACGTCCACCTAAAAATTATGGATCCCACAGGGTGGGACAATTGTCCCAGTGAGAGATATAACTCTCTACCGACTATATTATTATCACAATTCAGTAGAATAAAATTGAGAATAGGTTCTTCTTATATTAACATGCATGATTAATCACTGTTATAAGAAGAATAGAGTAATCTCTTTGCTTAAAAATGATGCATCTATCTATGGTAGAGCAATAAATCATTTATTCACTTTGTAAGGAACATAAAGAAACATGAATAAAATCTATCCAACTAAGATGTATAAAAGGAGTATACATCAACCAATGTCTTTCCGTATTTGATACTTAAGCAAATATGCTACACGACTGATTACATATTACAATCACACTTATGCCCTGAGGAGATGAAGTATACCATTCATGCTCCAACTGATCACTAGTAAGTCGAAATCGGTACCATACAAGGTTAGTGGCAGAGCCGGCTGTCAAGACCTCACCTGTCTCGGTCAGAATAAGACCACTTAGATTTAGTAGGACATCCTGTGTCATCTACAAATAGCATGTCGGTGTATAGTGACATCTTCGCTATAGAGCTATTGTCGTAGCATGTACTCTCTTCGGGAGAAGAACATTGATCTTTCTTGGATTATAATATAAGGATAAGGAATATTAAACATCAATTCCTCACCTGGTCGGGAGATTTTATACTTTAATCCCGATACCACTTAGAAATGAAGAAGTATTTACACATCAATTTCTTATTTGGTTGGGAGATTCACATCATCTCGTGATAAATAAGGGAGGTGTGACATCAATTCTCCATTGGGACGTTTGGATATACTTCGTCCTTCACCCCTGCATATTCAAAATATGCTCTCTGAGTTAAACTCGTTTCACCATCAACAATTTCTGACACAGAATGGATCTATGGTCAGGTCACTACATGATGAGATTTCACTTGATTAATTAGGTACATTACAATATTCTTTTACAATCAACCAAGTTTCAAACATGAATTATAACAGATGCTATAAAGAAATGTGTACTACTTTTACGATCTTTGGAACACTTTGAATGTATAACACTTGGGATCTCAATCCCTTACCACAATACTGGGGATTATCATCCTTTTACATCATCATCATCATGATTATTGGATCTGGGTATTTAAACCCTTAGATCATCACATAGCATTGTTACCTCTATAATAGGTAACTATTACCTCTAGGTCCTCAGACCAAGGTATTCAACACATTTTTTGTACAAATATTTCACATAACTCACATGGTTCATTAAATATCTTGTCACCTCTCACTGGGAAACAATTATCTTTTAAGATATCAGATTGTATAATCATTATACTTGTTGTACAGATATTTAACATGGCTCACAAGGCTCATTTAAATCTATACCATAAAAACATCATAGCTCATACCTGGATATGTTCATCCTTTCGTGATTCTTGAATAGTTTGCATTTCATGATAAAAACTCTAACAATATATGTCATCACTATGCAATTCAAGAGAATTACATCCTTCCCATTATTGGGGTTAGGATTTCTCAATTTAACCGATTAAGGTTGTAAGTATATAACATCACCCTTCATTTATGATTTACCTTTAATAGTCACTTAGAGTTTCAAAGTCACATAATAAAAGGTTAACCCTAATTCATACTCCTTTCATATCAGGAGTATTATTATATATTCATTATATGAGTATCATTCAAATCTTAGATTCTCTCTCATCCCCTTCTAGGATACTGAGAGAACTTAGTTACAACTATTTAATTGCATTAATTTATTGCACCTTAATTCTACATTTAAATTCATCACACATCATATGTCACTTAGTCAAATTGGATTGACGCATACCTACCATATCAGACATCCTGGTGTATATATGTTATCATATTGTGCTTGAAACATAACCTTGACATCCTATTGAGCATGTGGTGTAACCACATCATCGTATCGTGTAGGGTGTACCCCCTATGACCATATCGTGTATCCATCCCAGGTTAGCTATCACTTAGTTCTTATTCATCTCAAATGAACCTCATATCAATTATGGGCTAGATGCTTGACCTCATATCGGGAAGTAGGCTATATTTGGTTCCATATTGTGCACAAAGTGTGCACCATATAGGGAATAGGATGTATGCCTCATAATGGTATTATTAAAGTAGTATATACAAGGTACCATATCAGTTTCCCATCTTGGGTTGCCATATCGATTTCCCATCTTGGATTACCATATCGGTTTCCCATCTTGGGTTACCATATCAGTTTCCCGTCTTGGATTTCCATATCAGTTTCCCATCTTGGGTTGCCATACCGAGTTACCTATGTTAGATAAACTCTTAAGCTCATAACCTTTTATAATTTCAAGGATTAGTTCTATCATTATAGTTATACGACAAGCTAGATACCTAGTTGCTCTTCAACCCATCACAAGATATTTGGGTATGTCGTGTTTCAAAGGCGATTCATCTCGGGTTCCCTTTCTTCATCTAGGGTTTCAACCATATCGGGTGGAGTATGCCATATCGTTCATGAGGTAGTAATTTGACCTCACATTGTTCACAAACTAGAAGTAGGTACTATCCATATCATCCATGAAATATTAATCATGTTATCCATGTGGTATCACTCACCACTATATCAGTTTACCCATCATCTTGGATTTCATATCACCATCTAAGGTTTTCAACCCTTATCGGGTTAGGATATAAACCTAACATTATATGGTGCAAAAAGTGAATCTATGGCCCCATTTCGTGTTCAAGGGGTGTATATGTATTACTCATATTGCTCATGAGATATACACTTCTCACTATATCATTTTGAGGTGGGTTCACATCAACATATCATATTACTTGTCCTCTAGGGTTTTGCTATATCAGTTTAGAGTCCATGCTTGGTTTCCTATTGTGCATAGGGTGCATGACTTGATCTCATATTGTGCATCTAGTGTTTTGTTTAACAACATATCAGGCACAAGGTTTGTACTTCATGATCATAACGTGCATGAGGTACATACCCATCACCATATCGAGTTAATGGTGTATTTACTTCTTCATATCAGGTTAGAGGTGCTTCAACCCATATCGGGTTGGACCTTGATGATTTCATCATCATCAACCTCTAGATTCTTATTCTCACTGTTCTAGTTCATGGACAACAGTCCTAAGATACTTTTATAACTCAAAGGATCATTAATTTATCAAAGGAATTCAAAATTGAAAATAGATCAACAAGTTCAACAATATTGAAGGTGAACAAAAACATAGTTGGGTTCAAGTTATATAACCCACCTCAAGAACAACTTCAAAACTCCAAGCTTCACGTTCCTAAGGTTGAATATGTGCTAATCAAAGTCCAAGGCTTGAGATTCTTAGCACTTTGCATGATATCTTCACCTTTTGTGGTCCATATCACCTTGCTTGACTGATATCACCTTACTTGGATGATATCCTTTCTCTATGGCCAATACAAAGCTCTAAACTTGACACTCCCTCACTTTTGCACGATACCAAAGTGGTATTCATGATATCTAAGAGTCTATGCATGATATTGCAAGGAAAGAGAGTTGTGGGGTTCCCTGGATTATACTTGGGGTTCATGAAAGAGAATGTTTAAGAGGTGTCTTCACCATATGCTACTAGGTGATACGTGGCCATGCATGGTTGACACATATCCATGCATGAAGACACACTTATCTTGACATGAAAAAGTCTATATGATAATCTAGGGATAATATCTCAGCCATTCCTTATCTTGTTGGATAAGGTATCTCATCTTTATCTCACAAATAAAGCAAACTGATACACTTTTTGCAAGGAACATCTAACCCGTCATGGATTACCTCCTTAAGGTGCTTAGCTCGTCATTGCCTTTTCCAAGAGTCCACAAACCAATAGGATACTTCCCTCTATGGCCCCTTGGCCGATAGGGACTCCCATTCTAAGTCTACTACTCGATATAGCTCATACAAAGATTTCAACTATACAACTTCCATGGTCTTTTCATCACTAAGAGTACCATCATTCAAAGATGGTTCAATGATAGTGTCTACTTCTTTCTATCTCCTCTAAATGCTACATAGAGGGAGTAGGGACACACTAGAGGTGATAATTTTCATATTAACCCTACAATATGGGTAAATTACAATTTGTACCAAAATTGGTACACAAGGCACTAACATTATTCAAATAGGTTCAAACTTGGAATTTAGGCTTTACACAAGCCACCACTTAGAATCATTCTCTCTCCTATGATACTTAAAACACTTAGGACACATTTAACATGTGAAATATTGCAATGTAACCCCTCATCTTGGGTAAATTGCACTTTTCACTCAGACTGTCATATAATGAACAAATGGTTTGCAATTTCACATTTGAAAATAAACTTCACAAAGAGTCTTAATTACTTTTCAAAATATTAGAGAAAGTTTGTAAATAAATTTCTTAAGCAAAACTTCTAGGGTTATGACATAACCCAGGTCAGGGGTGTTAAATGAATAGACATACTAGTACTTACATTCTTGAAATTTGCAATCCCTTCATTTGTTTATTCTCCCACCACACTACCCCCCCTCCAATGGACTTGCAAGAAAGATAATTTATGTGTGCCCCCTCTCAATACCCTCGTTTCCCTAATAAAATTGCAAATACATGCTTATACTATCCCCTAATTTAATTTCCACCTTTATTCCCGCTCATGATTCTTCCTCTCACGTAAAAGATCTTTATTGTGACCTATCAACCTAAATGAAGTTTTTTTCCCATTAAAATACAAGCAAAACACCCCTATTCCAAAAGAAAAATACTACTCCAGACCCTATCACCATCCCTATGATGAAGTTGACATTCATATAAAATTTTTGTAATGGTATATAGCCTTGATAGTGGGTGCATCCAAAATAATAACAATGTTTTAAAAAAATTGAAATGATTTATGAAAATGAACTTTTTAGACATTTTATATTATTTCTAATTGTGTATTTAAGGGTAAATCAACATTATAGTATTTTATTAGTCAAAGATAATTTATTAGGTAAGGGAATGATATCAGACATGTTAGAAAACAATTTTGTTGATTATGATAAAAATCTTTGAAGAGGTTGGTGAATATTTAAGATAGACACAAGCTTTTATATTTATATCCATGGATTTTTAGTTAGGGTACCAAGCCCTTCCTTTCTAATGAAGATGAATTATAAGTTACAAGGAGATGTTGGTCAATAGGTTAATTAGATTACCTTTGTTAACATATTTTTCATTTGTAAATATTTAGGTCATCAAATTTTAAAGTAGTTAGGTGTTTAGTGTTTTTGTAATCGTCCTCCAACTTTTAGTTATTTAGAGCAAAGTTGCTTTTGTTTGTCCCAACACACATTGTGTTGGTTAAATAAAAAGAAAGTAATATCTATGTTGTTAAGGAAACTTCATAATCAAATAGCAACATTAGATTAGGAAGCTTGATTAATATGAGTAGTATTTTGATTTTGGATTTCTAAGATTTTTTGCTTCTAGAAGTTGGATGTATGTGATTACAAAGACATGCCTACTCTTAGGTTTGTTTAATTAAATGTTAATAGGTATAAAAATCATGTTACATGAATGGAAATTGACAACTGATTACATCTTCATATGGTCATTATGCTCTTTTCTACAAAGTGCATTTTTTTATTTTGGAGATGTGGAATACTAATTTAACTATTCTATAGATGTGGCAGGGACGGTAGTTATAAAAGCATATATTATGTCTTTAGTTACCTATAATATGATTAAAAAATGATAGGGGTACCAATGGTTTCTCATATCCACAATTATCAAATATATATCCACCAAAACATCTCAAGTATAATACATTCATTCACACAAAAAATGGGATGTGATTTATATTCTCATATTTAATGCTTCCAAACAAATTTGTCCTTAAAGAAAAAGATGGAAACACTTTGTCACATTACATCTTTATTGGTTTTCCTTCTCTATAAATGAAAACAATGATGATCATTGTGACGTTCTTGGATTTTTAACAACTTGACCACATGTGTGATACCAAAACACTCACCTTAGTGGAGATCCTAACTTAAACACCAAACACTAGGCCAATAAGAAGGAAATCAAGGAATTCATAAGGAAGCAATAGTATCACATGAACATGAATAAGAACAAACCATATAACACGAGCTCACCACTCAACATATAACTAAAAATGAATTGTTACAATATTTGAAATTAAAAATTGAATAGTAAATTTTTACATATGCACATACTACCACTACAAAATGATCTTCTATAAAATAGGTCCACCTGTAAATCTACTCGCAATACAACTTCCAACTATCAAGGTATTCAAGATCATATAGCCACATCACCTAAAGAAGATATTACAAGTGTTGCATGTTAGGACAATATACTAAAATATGTGTTGAATATGCTACAAGATTCTTATACTTCCGTAATAAAATGACGTATCAATAAGATAAAACTAGAACTTAGTAATAACAAACATATATAATAACATACTTGAACAAATATATTTATTAGCAAAAGAGACACAAATTTAAAGCACATTTTATATTATATCATCCACACATGTTGCCCACCAAAGGTATAAAGCATTAAGGCCTTGTGAGTTTCTTACCAAAGAGATAGATCATTGTACAAGGTAATCTTCTTACCAAAGAGATAGATCACTCCCAAGAACTATGCTTATCAAAGAGATATAGTGATATGATATGATGTATCAGATACCTTATATTCTCATGTGTTCAAAACTTCATGTACATATTATCAAACAATGTAACATATTGAAAATTATTTCATCCAATTTCATATTGAAAGTATATTGCAAACATATATACAATCATACTATGTAGGTAATGGTAACTTGATTCGAGACAATGCAAATCATCACAATCCTAATATCATCTATATCCTTGTCAACCACTGAATTAAGACAATATAACATATCACCATTAGGTTTTCATCATCTTAACCCTAGTATGTCCATTTTATGTTTTAATTATCTCATTACAACATTCCCATCATTATTTGTCTGTTATCATATCATTACGTTCCTAATGTCATATTCAAGACTAAAATAAATTATTTGAATTTTTTTACATATAATTTTGTTCATATATGAACCATGTGTTACATACATTACTCCAATTAGGGTTCACACCTTGTATTACTATTTGTCACTATTTAATCATAAACTATGTGCATAAGACTGATATTTTGGTTCCATGTCTTGTTACATATAATGTCATGAATACAATATGTACATTTTAATATTTATTGACAATAAATGTAATTATTGCATTTTATATGGTGTACATAGCACTTATTACCTACAAGGAACATTTTGTATGGTTTCATGTCTAAACATCCACATCTCTGACATCTTTTGTATTTTGTATAGTTTGTTATAATAATTTTAGGCCATCATTTTATACTTGTTATCCATGAAAGAAGTGTAATACATATTACATGATATCACTAAGATTTAAATATACAAATACTGATATTATGATCCCTTCCTGTTCTACTCATTTTTTAAAGATTTTGATACCTTGTTCATAATTTTTGGATTAAGGAGCTAATTATTGTGAACTATCTAATATCTATACTTATTTTGGGTATTTAGTGAACTATTTACTTTTTCAAGCCAATTGAGTGCCACCACGTGTCTCTAAGGGTGGGGATATCCTTTTTCTACAAGCTAGGGTACCACTAGTTTGAATGGGATTGGGACCCACCCATGTCAACTGGGAGGTAGACAGAATCCTCTCCTCTCTCTTCTTTGCTCTCATATCACATTTGATGTGATTCTCCTATGTCCAAGAATTTGGCACTGTCATTGCGACTAGCTCCACATCATCATCGAACTACTCTTCCAGGTTCTTTGTCTAGTATTTCTCCATGCCACTAACTTATGGTCTCCTCTATTCTCCCAACTATTCAAGAGTTTTAGGGCTCGTCGTCGTATACTTCTTGTGCGGTGGAGAAGAAGGGGCATAATGCCTCCATTCAATATTCTTGTATCCAAAACCTCTCAAAAAGAGCACAACTTCTATGAACTCAATCGTAACCACCATATGCAGTTTTATGCACTCCTCACATATTTTTGAGCTCCATATTCAACTCCAACAATGTGCACCTTGTCCACTATATACTACCATGGCAGTAGTGTGGACAACTAGGTTGAACTCCTCTTTTGCTCAAAATTGGTTTCTCCACTCTTACCTTCCTCTATTCCCTCTATTGTCTCTCCCTAATTCTCCTTCATTCTACATTTAACTTGTGAGTGGAAAATACATTGATTGGGGCATCTTGTTCCCCCCATTTAGTCCTTTATATGCCTTGACTAAGGGGTCTTCAGACATATTTCAATGTTTCCATATAAAATGTCTAATTTATTTTATCTTTTGAACCATGAACACTATGTGGGGCCATCAGAGAGTCTGCAAACTATGTCCCTCCCACCACCATGACTCATCTCGAGGTAGAAGATGGATAGGAAGCTTTTCGTTCTCATTGAAGGGTTTGAAAAAACCCACACAGACCAGATTCGTTGGTTTCTCATGCTAAAAGTCAAGGCCACTAGATTGGAAATCTAAGGTCATAAGCTTGCCATGCACCTGAACCCAAGACCAAGGGGCGTGTGACATGAATTGATCGAGAAACTTAGCTTTATTTTCTTCAATAATGCAAACAAATCACAAATTTCAAACCTCAATAACTTTTCCAGGAACATTAAAATGTTATGAGATTTAGCCTTAGTTATATTATCATCCGAAATACATACCATCCAATTTTTTTTTACTAAGAATCAATTTTTTGACTAATCAATTAAAAAACTTAAAAAACAAATACTTAGGGATCTCAATTTCGATATCAACATTAGTCATCACTCAAACTTTACCCAAATACTTGGAAAGTATATCTCAAACACTTGATTTCATTTACACTATTAAATACTAGGGGTTCCAAAAGTTCACTCCATCACTCCTACACATCTCAAGAGAAATTTATTCCCTAATGTTATACCAAAACCCATTCCACACTACTCCTTGCACAAATGCATTTGACATTCACCTTCAGGCTAGACATTGAGTCATTTTCAAGTCAGTTCACAGTCATAGACATGATGTTTTGCAATGTTGGAAATCCAACAAGAAAAGATTGAAATCAATAATTTTTCGATCCAAACTTATCTATAATCTAAACTTACAAATTTTACCCTTAGATTCACGACAATTCCCATGATCATCCTTGTCATTTTGTAGCCACCTTTTATTCTAGACACTGCATATATTCCTCAACCCTTCCTGGATAGAAGTGAAGGCCTAGTGGAGGTGTAACGACCCCGCCTCCCAGTAACCCCCAATTAAGGGAGACCCAAAGGTCAGAGTCGTTATTCAATTAATAGGATCAAAGGTTCGACAAATAATCAGTAATAACTATGAAATTCTACTACTAAACTGAAAATTGGTATAAAATAAAAACTTTACTTACCTTTTAGAAACTAGGATTTCTAAACTTCTATCCATGAAGATGCTAATCTAACTAATCCTCCGGTGCACGTTATTTCTCATTTAGTTCCACATATGTCACTTTACTGTTTGTTCTTTTCATTTGTACCTAAAATGCTGACAAACAAAACGTCGGTCAGCAAGAAGCTGGTATGTGGGGGACACAATAATTGTGCAACTATGTTAACAATGTAGTCAACCAAATATCATTTAACATCCAAGATTATGTTTTAAGCAATACTACTCAATCCTTGCCTATCCCCTATCTCTGTACCATCCCTGCAGTGGACATGGATACTACCTCTCTCATATGGTAGATCCTTACCCCCATGGTCCTACCACACATGTAGCCAATTCCTAGGGTTATGGAGTCGCATGGCCTTACCCAAAGGTATCCCAATCTCTGACTCATGATGACTTGATGGACCTACCTTAATGGTATCCATTTACTAAGTCATTTAATGACCTGATGGACCTACCCCATTGGTAGCCATTTACTAGGTCAATCCATTAGGCTACAAAGGGGACTAGGATCTGAGCTAGTAGGGACATCTCTTATGTGATAATCATATTCACATTATAATTTGCATGAATTAAATGCAACCAACAGTTTAATTCAAGTCATCGATAAAACCTCGAAAATCCTTGAGAAACTAATTCGGGATATTCATAGGCGTAACCACATACTTGTCAAGTTGATGTGAGACAGAAATATTCCAATCAATCAAGCATTCAATAAGATCCTGAAACAATTATACAATTTCCTTTTATTACTCATGTCATTAAGATCTATTAAATCTAGCTCGCTTCTTAGGGTTTCTAGTCCACTTTTAGGGTTTCCAATGCAATTAGGGGTTCCCTTCATATTTTACTATTTTAAACCCTAATTTAATGCAATCGATCACAAACCCCAATTATTTCAATATCTAATCCTCAGTTTTGGATTAAAGGCATAATTAACCATTAATTTCAATTAGGGTTTCTAACATAATTACAAAACACTTTTCATTAACTTAGTGCACTTTTGCAAATATGAACCAAATTAGGCTTTAAACGTATTTTTATTGGATTTTACGCATTCTCGTGATCAATTTTCATATTTTGCATGTTTCCATCGGAGCTACCAATTAATTTCTAGAATTTCTGCAATATAGCATACCTTTCAGCCAATCAATGGCTGCCACATGTCCTTTTATTCCCTTTTCTAGCAAAACCCTTCCTTGGCTCATGGACCTTTGCGTGGATCTGTCGACCCAGTTGCCTAGTTTGGCTCTCCTCCTCCTTCCTCGCAAATGAGTCCTGCTATTCTGTTTCCTTTGTAAAACAGGGGAACCCGAAGCAAGCTGGGTGGCGACTTCTTCGCCCCCCTCGGTGCCTTTCTTCCCTTCTTGGACCACCACAGGCACACTAGGGCTCCTCTACACTCTCATATGACTCCATGGCCTCTGCTAGCTCAACTCTCAAACCATCGAACCCTCTCCCACTGTGGCTACTTTGACGCAGACTTCTGAACCGATCAACAATCCCCCCTCGTGCACCCCGCTACGCATCTCCGATGTTGTCCGGCCTTACGGACGCCTGCCTCAGGAACAATTGTGCCAGTATTCCCTCCGCATGGCTGCTGTGCAGTGAGGCCACTACTTCAATGCCTCTTGCTACTCCGCCACCATTGCCCTCTGGCTTGCCAAGGAATCACTGCTCCAACCGGCCGCCCGATGCCAGCCTCAGTTTCGAGACCACCGACAGCTTGCAAGGGACTGGCCGAGAGGACTACCGAAGTCCACAACGTGAAGGTCCTTCCTGGCGATGAAGACAAGATGTGTCCCTGACATCCACGTGACCCCTATCGTCACACTCGTTCCTCCAACCACGGGAAAATATCTCACGGTGACTAGGTTCTTGCGGCAGAGTCAGTTGCAAGATAATGGGAACTTTTGCCACTTCGTTGGGGTCCAAGACCCCCCTATATATAGGATCCCCCCCTTGGCCGCTGAGAAACCACAGAGTGCAGGTTTGGGTAAAACTCTAGGGGCAATGAAACCCCGAGAAATTAGGGGTGTATCGACTCAGACTGATCCCCTGAACTTGTTGGAATAGTTTCCTTTATTATTCCTCCATTATCTGGCAAGATTATTACTTTGGAAAGTCCACAACTCAAGTCCCTTGTTTCCTCATCCGACCAAGGAAGGTGACAACACAATCACTGTTGGATCTGAATCCAACGGTTGTAGTGTCACACGCATATTCCAAAAGAATTCTATTAGCTAGGAATAAAATTGTGACATTGTCCGCACTTTTAGAAAATTCATATCTCACAAACCTTTTATCATTTTAATATCAAATTTTGAGAGAAAGTCCATAATGACTTAATTCACATGTATACCAAATTTGGGACTCAAACTCGAAAGTATGAGATGCTTTTATTTATATGCAAGTTATCTTTTAAATTAAGCCAATTTAATTTGGTATTCCCTCTTTCTTTGCCAATAAATTATTATTTTGAATTCCTTGAACCTCAAGGAACCTTAATGGCTCATAATCCCATCTTTGGAATATTCCTTAGCCTTTTACTTGTCTTTTATCTATTTTCTCTTTCTTCTTATCCATTTCTTATCAAAATATCTCTTTTTGGGGATTTCTCTTTATCTCTCTTATTATTTTCCTTATTGGAATTCCTTTTAACATTAGAAGCCTCATGGATACGAAAATCCATCAAAGATAATTCAATTATACCTCTTTTCACTTGTTTTTCACATTTTACCATTATCTTCAACTTCTTTTTTAACAAGGAAAAACTTAATTAATCTTTTCTTTTCTTATTGCTTTATCTTTGCAATTTTGGACTCCTTGGGACCCAAGGAACCCATGTGGCATGAAATCCACCTTTGTATTACACTCTATTGCCTTCTAGAGGTTTCTACATCTTTCTTTTCTCAAAAACTCAATCATTCACTTACTAATTGAATTTCCTTGTTATTGGGCCCAATAGCCAAAAAGCCCACAAATAAATCAACAAGGCTATTTTAAATGAAATACATGCATTCAATCAAAAGACATCATTATTTGTTCATTTATCTTTATTATGAGAAATTACATTTCTCACCAAATGAACCCAAAAATTGGGGTTGTAACATCCTTCCCCTCTTATAAGAATTTTGTCCTGAAAAATTCCATCAAGCAAACAAACAATTCGGGATAAGCCTTTCTTATGTCCATCAGGGCTCCCATCTGGCTTCACCCTTCCCATGGTGCTTCCCAAGAACCTTCATCATTTCATATTCTTCCATCTGAGTTCTTTCATACCTTGGTATATCGTACCCTCGTAGGTGACTCATGACATTTCAGCTTTTCAAAAGCTGAATAGGTTCAGGGTTCAACACATGGCTTGGGTACCTCACATAGTGCTCTAGATCGGACTCATGGAACACATTACACATCATGTTATCCTGAGGGGAAAGACTAAACACAACCATCTCCACCAATCCATCTCAAATGGACCCATATATCGGGGACTCAGCTTTCTCAGTTGTAGCTTAGAGGGGTCGGATTTTCACATCACATATTCTCTCGTAGTGAATTGGATGTCAGTCTGCTTTGCATCAGCTCGTGACTCATGTCACCATTGGGCTCTCTCTCAGCCATTGCTCGATCAAAGAGAGTTCATCTGCACACACTGTGGTTCTTTTCTGACCTTCATGAGGCCTCCTTCACCAACATCATCTTAATGAAGTGGTGACTGACACAACCTCCTTCTAGAACTTCTTTCATCCTGATAAAGGCTATGGTGGTTAACATCACATCTTAAGAACTGTCTCTTTGTATCACCCTGAACAAGCACACTTGCTCTCACCAAACCCTCTAGTCTGGATCATACTAACCATTAGTTAGGGGCGATAAGCGGTACTAAAAATGATTTCTTCATGTACCTAGTTCCACCACATGGAAGTAAACCTTCTAACCATGCTCAAGAACTTTTAAACTCGCGTCATAGTGTAGTTGAACCATTTCTCTCTCTATTATAAGTAGTTCAACTTGATCTGTCCCATGACAATACTCTTTCTTCCTCATGTCATCTAGGTAAGGCGATCTACCATAACCCACATTGCATCTTGACCTTTCTAGTTCAAGGGGAGACTTACCACAACATCCATAGTGGTGAACTCCCATTCCCCCTCGGGGACTCTTTATCCTCTATGTCAAAGTACTGGGTTACTGGTGTCCGTCCTTCACCCTTGGCTTGCATGGCCACATGCTACATGCAACTTCACATCAAGCAATCAAAGTGCTACTATCACTTACTATCTTTGTAGTATCACGATTGTTTGGTGATCTTAAAACCATGATCTCCTGAATGTCATGATTCCTCAAGCTTGATACCTCGGAAACCCTAAACCACTCTCATCAGGGTTTCATCACTTTCCTTTCCAAAGAAGTACATTTGAGGTTTCTACAACCATCCTTTCATTATATCATGGACTAGATTGGCTAACCAAATAATCATTTACTTGATTAACCGTTATTGATACATCTGGGTGTTAGCCAAACTTATCTCTTTATCTCAACTTAAGGTTAGCCTAGCAACCTCAACTTCTTCTAGCTTCCAGCTAAACTAAGCAGCTATATCTCAACCAGAGCATTCATTACCACTTCTTATCCTTAGGTGTTAGGTATTGTTGAGGAAATACACCTCCATGTATTATACTTATCATCTCATTTCAAAGTCTAAGTTTTACTTCATTAAGAAACCCTGGGCTAAACCTCATGGTGATCAAACTCAACCTTGCATATCTTGCAAATTCCAGATAGCTCATGGTATCACATCCCAACAAGATGATCTCCTTAATACTCTTAATGTTTGTAAACCATCCATGTATCATTCACTCCACCAGGGCACATTATCATCTTTTTCCTCATTCCTTATAGCAACGTTCCAACTCACGTCATCTTTACCCTTGGTGTATGGCATGCGTATTGTCCTATCTCTCACTCCCATAACAAGAAGAAATAAGCATTTGGTGGCCGTCCAAATACAGAGTTCTTCCTATTCTAAGAGTAGAGATAGTACAACCCACATTGCCAGTGCACCTTCAATTCTAAGTTGAAATGTGCAACTTATGTCTCTACATCCCAAACATCATGATATCAAAGTTACTTCCATGGAAAATTGGTTTTGAACCTACTTGGGTCACCAAACAATCCTTGGTCATCTCCTCTAGGTCTATAGGGTGCTGGCACTTTTGGGGTCATCCCTTTTCCCTTATGCATCCAGAGAGTGCCCTACTCATCTTCCCTTTTGGTCCCATGAGTTCATGGAGGTGATCAATCTCCTAACCCATGGCCCTCAGACAATGATAGATGTTACCTCCCAACCCTATGGTCATGTGCAACTAGGGAATTAGGTAACTCCTCCTTCCATCGTTCTTATCCCCACCTGACCTTAGGATAGACTTAGGATTCCATTATAGTACATGTCTAGCTTAGAACCTTACCCAAGCATTCATCATCTCTCTTCCTGCATTCATGGGCTGACTTTCATCCTTTCATAGGGATCATGGCAACCTGCCTATCTTGGTCAAGCCCCATACGAGTTACCTCCATGGTAACACATCCACATGCACATAGAGATGGTTATCTATGGGTCTATAGGTTCATTCTCATGCCATGTACTCTTCACTTAGCTTCTCAAGATCCTATGAAACCTCCTTAGGTTACCTCAAAACCAACCAAACTGGTAAACTCCATACCAAAGGGTCCCTCACCCAGGATGGGAGGAAACTACACCTTGATAACAAAGGTCACAAGCATCCTAAGGGTTTGCATCCACATGAGCATGCCTAACCCAACAGCTACTAAGGCACAAGCAGACCACCTATTAAACCATCCTAGGTCACCCTTGCTCTCATCCTTCATATTAGATCTACTTAGTTGTGAGGGGTTCATTAAACATACCCTTAACTTAAGGGGTTTCTTTTTCCTCTACACATGCTCGAAGCTATAGAGACTCAAATCTTATCATGAGCATCGGGTACACTTCTTCCCCTCTTAGGCCTAGAAACCCTAGGTCCACCTTTGGGTGTCCAATTGCATGCTCAACCTATTAACTACGAATCAAGCATGTCCAAGGTATGTCATCCTTTCATTCGAGCAACACCTCAGAGTTGGGTCCCCTTCCATGACATTCAACTACGTTTAAAACCTCACAACAGGTTACTAAAACCTCTTCAGGGTCTAAGGCACTCTTTATCTCATCCAGTAGGTAGTTACTTATACCATAGGTACCAGAAGCATCATCCTCTCTCCAGGGTTTGTTTCCTATAAAGATGACCAAGATATCATCAGCATCTAGGGGTCATGCATAAGTCAACCACTACCATCCACTTAGGTCGCATCATCCTCAACTCCCCACTGTTCCTCATATCTTGGGGTTTTAGGCTTCCAACCTCCTTGTTGGGTTCTTGATTTCTCTCTCTAGAGCTAACTCCACATCCAACTATACTACTAGAGGTCCTCTCTCCATGAAGGCTCATGCTCACAAGCATACCCCTATGTGGGTATAGCCTATTCTCAACTCATGTTTGGCTCAAGATTATCTATATCTCTTTATGCTCATCAAATAAGCCATCCATCATGCCCTTCTGGCCAGGGTTTCAACCTACTACCATACCACTGGCGTACTCTGGGCGCATGCTATCCCCTACTTTCATAAGACATATGGTTTCTATAGGTCCTTCACTAACCTCATCAATGAAGGAGCTATCCTTCAATCTAACATGCCTGACCCTTTCCAGGGTTGGGTCATCAAAGGTACTAGGTCATCTAACCTCTCATGGCTCATGTGGAATCCCAAGGTGTGTCCATCAAAACACCCAGTCAACCATGGCATCTAACTTACCATGTCATCTCTCTCCACTTAGGGTTAGGGTTAACATCATCCTTAAAGGATGTGCTAGGTCTCTACTTTAATGGAGATCTCTACCTCCAAGACTCACTTTCTCTACTCATCCTCCTGGCAAGAAGGTCTAGCCTCAGGTCTCTACTGAGGGCAATGACAACTTATGTCATACGACCTAAGCATGTATCTATTCTTTTACGCTTACTCTATTAAGCTTATGTCCATGACATCTTATTTACATGTTTTTTTATTAATTTGGTGGAGGATCCCTTAATCATTATCAACCTTACCCATACCTCAAGAGGGTGAGGAAGAGAGAGAAAACCCTAATCCTTAAGGTCCTTAATAGAATTTGAGTTGAGAAGAGATGAACAAGATAAGAGAGTCCTAAAGGTATCTTATTTCGAGTCATATCCTAAGACATTGGCCAGGCAGTCACACAATCTGAGAGTCCTCGTATTCGGACTAGCGGTGTGGAGGAAAATATTGCCAGCCCCTGGATGTGATCCTTTTCTAGACACCTTAGTCTTTCAGATAATCCTCTAATAACTCCCTTGGTTCTATGGAATTTGTAAAATTTAATAATTATTAAAGATTAAATGAGGAACCTATGCTATGATACCAATTGTAACGACCCCGCCTCCCGGTAACCCCCAATTAAGGGAGACCCGAAGGTCAGAGTTGTTATTCAATTAATAGGATCAAAGGTTCGACAAATAATCAGTAATAACTATGAAATTCTACTACAAAACTGAAAATTGGTATAAAATAAAAACTTTACTTACCGTTTAAAAACTAGGATTTCTAAACTTCTATCCATGAAGATGCTAATCTAACTAATACTTCGGTGCATGTTATTTCTCATTTCGTTCCACATATGCCACTTTATTGTTTGTTCTTTTCATTTGTACCTAAAATGCCGACAAACAAAACGTCGGTCAGTAAGAAGCTGGTATGTGGGGGGAAACAATAATTGTGCAACTATGTTAACAATGAGTCAACCAAATATCATTTAACATCCAAGATTATGTTTTAAGCAATACTAATCAATCCTTGCCTATCCCCTATATCTATACCGTCCCTACAGTGGACATGGATACTACCTCTCTCATATGGTAGATCCGTACCCCCATGGTCCTACCACGCAGGTAGCCAATTCCTAGGGTTATGGAGTCGCATGACCTTACCCAAAGGTAGCCCAATCTCTGACAAATGATGACTTGAGGGACCTACCTTATTGGTAGCCATTTACTAAGTCATTTAATGACCTGATGGACCTACCCCATTGGTAGACATTTACTAGGTCAATCCATTAGGCTACAGAGGGGACTCGGATCTGAGCTAGTAGGCACATCTCTTATGTGATAGTCATATTCACATTATAATTTGCATGAATTAAATGCAACCAACAGTTTAATTCAAGTCATTGATAAAACCTCGAAAATCCTCGAGAAACTAATTCGGGATATTCATAGGCGTAACCACATACCTTTCAAGTTGATGTGAGACAGAAATATTCCAATCAACCAATTGGCAATCAAGCATTCAATAAGATCCTGAAAAATTATACAATTTCCTTTTATTACTCATGTCATTAATATCTATTAAATCTAGCTCGCTTCTTAGGGTTTCTAGTCCACTTTTAGGGTTTCCCTTCATCTTTTACTATTTTAAACCCTAATTTGACACAATCGATCACAAACCCTAATTATTTCAACATCTAATCCTTAGTTTTGGATTAAAGGCATAATTAACCATTAATTTCAATTAGGGTTTCTAACATAATTACAAAACACTTTTCATTAACTTCGCACACTTCTACAAATATGAACCAAATTAGGCTTTAAAATTATTTTTTATTAGATTTTACGCATTCTCCTAATCAATTTTCATATTTTTCATGTTTCCATCGGAGCTACCAATTAATTTCTAGAATTTCCACAGTATAACATACCTTTCAGCCAATCAATGGCTGCCATGTGTCCGTTTATTCCCTTTTCTAGAAAAACCCTTCCTTGGCTTGTGGACCTTCATGTGGATCCGTCGACCCAGTTGCCAGGTCTGGCTCTCCTCCTCCTTCCTCACGAATGAGTCCTATTGTTCTGTTTTCTCTGTAAAATAGGGGAACCCGAAGCAAGCTGGGTTGCGACTTCTTCGCCCCCCTCGGTGCCTTTCTTCCCTTCTTGAACCACCGCGGGCACACTAGGGCTCCGCTAGACGACTCCATGGCCTCCGCTGGCTCAACTCTCAAACTGTCGAACCCTCTCCCACTGTGGCTACCTGGACGCAGACCTCTGAACTGATCATCGATCCTCCCTCGTGCACCCCGCTACGCATCTTAGATGTTGTTCGGCCTCACAGACGCCTGCCTCAGGCACAATTGTGCCAGTATTCCCTCTGCATGGTTGCTTTGCAGTGAGGACACTACCTCAATGCCTCTCGCTACTCCGCCACCATTGCCCTCCGTCTTGCCAAGGAATCACTTCTCCAACCGGCCGCCCGATGCCAGGCTCAGTTTCCATACCACCAACAGCTTGCAAGGGACTGGCCGAGAGGACTACCGAAATCCGCAGCGTGAAGGTCCTTCTGGGCGATGAAGACCAGATGCGTCCCTGACATCCACGTGACCCCTCTTGTCGCACTCATTCCTCCAACCACGGGAAAATATCTCACGGTGACTAGGTTCTTGCAGCATAGTTGGTTGCAAGATAATGGGGACTTTTACCACTTCATTGGGGTCCAAGCCCCCCCTATATATAGGATCCCCCCCTTGGCCGCTGAGAAACCACAGAGTGTAGGTTTGGGAAAAACTCTAGGGGCAATGAAACCCTGAGAAATTAGGGGTGTATCGACTCAGACTGATCCCCTAAACTTGTTGGAATAGTTTCCTTTATTATTCCTCCATTATCTGGCAAGATTATTACTTTGGAAAGTCCACAACTCAAGTCCCTTGTTACCTCATCCGACCAAGAAAGGTGACAACACAATCACTGTTAGATCTGAATCCAACGGTCGTAGTGTCACACACATATTCCAAAATAATTCTATTAGGAATAAAATTGTGACATTGTCTAAACTTTTAAAAAATTCATATCTCCCAAACCTATTATCATTTTAATATCAAATTTTCAGAGAAAGTCCATAATGACTTAATTCACATTTATACCAAATTTGGTACTCAAACTCAAAAGTATGATATGCTTTTATTTATATGCAAGTTATCTTTAAATTAAGCCAATATAGTTTGGTATTCCCTCTTTTTTTGCCATTAAATTATTATTTTGAATTCCTTGAACCTCAAGGAACCTTAATGGCTCATAATCTCATCTTGGGAATATTCCTTAGCCTTTTACTTATCTTTTATCTATTTTCTCTTTCTTCTTATTCATTTCTTATCAAAATATTTCTTTTTGGGGATTTCTCTTTATCTCTCTTATTATTTTCCTTATTGGAATTCCTTTTAACATTAGAAGCCTCATGGATACGAAAATCCATCAAAGATAATTCAATTATACCTCTTTTCACTTTTTTTTCACATTTTACCATTATTTTCAACTTCTTTCTTAACAAGGAAAAACTTAATTAATCTTTTCTTTTCTTATTGCTTTATCTTTGCAATTTTGGACTCCTTGGGACCCAAGGAACCCATGTGGCATGAAATCCACCTTTGTATTACACTCTATTTCCTTCTAGAGGTTTCTACATCTTCCTTTTCTCAAAAACTCAATCATTCACTTACTAATTGAATTTCCTTGTTATTGGGCCCAATAGCCAAAAAGCCCACAAATAAATCAACAAGGCTATTTTAAATGAAATACATGCATTCAATCAAAAGACATCATTATTTGTTCATTTATCTTTATTATGAGAAATTACATTTCTCACCAAATGAACCCAAAAATTGGGGTTGTAACAGGAGGAGAGATTCCTCACTTGTATGACCTAGTCATGCTAATAATTCACTAAGATTGAGATTCCAATCTTTTCTTAAAAGATGCCAATTGCTTCCCTTAATTTGACCATAAACCAAATCAAACACCAATGTTGACTAAATAATAGACAATTAATCCCTATTTGAAAATATCAAATATGTAGTCAATCTTCTTGAGAAAAATCCTAGAAACCTATTTAAGTTATGATAGAATCTAAATCACACTCTTGTACACAAATATCCTACCATTTTTTATTGTTATTTTACATTGTAATGATCTAATCTTATCAATATGACCCCAAAACTCTAATTATTGTTCTGGTGGATTAATTTGATGAATCTTGCAACCTTGGATCAGACCTTCTTAACTTGAGATTAATTACAAAGATAACATGGGACAATGTATGTTACAATATAGGACCTCAGGTTGATTATCTAATAATGTTTGAATCTTACAATTTACCCTAAAGCCTAGAACTTTAATACATCAATTAAAATAATTCATGCAAACCGAAATAATATCTTGAATCTTGATTATACTTGATGATGATGAAGATGGTTAAAATGATAATGTTGATGATAAATTTAGGGTTAATTTGTAAATAGACCCAGGTGTAGAATTTTAATTAATATTGATAACGATGATGGTAATTTCATTGATCTCAAATACCTGAGTAGTTAATAATGATAATAATGAATGTATGAGTAAACCAAGGGTCAATATAGTAAATACTTAATAAAACCTATTAATATGACCCATGATAATTTGACATACCAATTATTGATCCTTATGTCCCTGCTTGCATGCATGGAATATTTGACTGAAATATTGACCCCAAATATTCCTCTATTTACTCATACTCCAAATATCAATGAAATGTATGCTTACTCCTACTTGACCTAACATGTGATATTGAAATTATATGTTTGGTATGTGTTCCTTTTATCATTGTGTTTGGATTTGTCTATCATAAGAGGCATTGATCATTATTTTCTAGTCTTTTGTTATATATATATACATATATATATAAATATATATATATACATGATATAACATGTTGTATTGAAATTATATGTTTGGTATGTGCTCCTTTTAACATTGTGTTTGTATTTTTCTATCATAAGATGCATTGATCATTATTTTCTAGTATTTTGTTTTATATATATATATATATATATATATATATATATATATATATATATATATATATATATATATATATTTGGTGAACATATATATATATATATTGTCAGGCTAGAATACACAAGTATGTTTGCATATCAAGACTATTGTTTGCAAGATTTAAACCATTGATCTTCACCGTCATACTATAACTAGGCTACATATAAATTTTGAGCCCATTTGGATGAGTGTAAGTCACTCATCTGAGGGAAACAAAATCGACACGCGAAACTAATTTGAAATACATAATTTTTGCGGTCTTTATAACATGAACTATAAATGTCCAAATGTGCTCAATTTTTTTAAATGAGCAATTCCTAAGATAATTAAGAAGATCAATACATTAGATTTTTGAAATAAATATTGCATCATGAAAATCTACTTGAGTGTATTTTTCTCTGTATACACTCCAGTGTATTCTAGCCTGACTCATATAGAGTCAGGCTAGAATACACTTGAGTGTACAGATCACACAAATACACTCAAGTGTGTTTGCATATCAACACTATTTTTTATAAAATGTAAACCATTGATCTTCACCGTCATACTATAACTAGGCTACATTCAAATTTTATGCCCATTTGGATGAGTATAAGTGTAAGGACCCTGACCTTTATTTTGAGCTTACCCTATTTGCTTTGCCTAAACCTTATGTTTAGATGCTTGCTAATCACCACAAATGGTGATTAGGGTTTGTTTGTGCTTTGTTGAGAGTTGGAGGTGCAACTTGCAAATAAACCAACTTTTAGGGTTGATGTGTAAGTTTGACACCTTGAGAGATGTTTCTCTCTCTACGTGCATCCTCTACGGTTGAGAGGATGGGCTGGGCTCATTGTTTGAGTAGCTTTGGGCTTTGTTTAGCCTTGTTAGCCTTGTTTGGGCTTTGCCTAGCTTTGTTGGGCCTTGTATTGGGCAAGGGTGAGCTTGGTGCCTTGTGTCGGCCATGGTGTATCGACCAGGTGGTTTTGTCAGGAAAGTGGTGTGTCGCCCATGAGGTGTATCGGCCAAGTGACCTTCTTTGACCTAGCATCGTTTGTGCCACCCCCCTTGTGGACACTTGGTGCTTGTTGAATGCATGTGGCAAAAGCTTTGGACATGTGGTGGTGGGAAAGATAGTAGGTGGCTTTTCCCCATTGATAAGTGTCCCTAGGTTGGGCGACACCTTGCCTTAGTCTCCCCTTCGCCCTCTTCTATATATGTATCTCCTTTCTCTTACTTGGGATCCCTTTAGTTCCTTAGTTGCCTTTCTTTTACCTTGGTGGACGATACTTCTCCTTGGTAGAGCTTGGTGGCTGATCTCCTTGGTGGATTCTTCTTATTCCTCTAGTGGTGGCCGAACCCTAGAGTGTGTCTTGCTTCTCTTCTTGTAGTGAGCATCTCTGCCTCTTTCCTTGGCACCTTCTTCTCCTTCTTGCTTGTTCTTCAGCCATGGTGGTTATAAGCTTTGTTTTTCTTCTTGTGGTGGCCGAAGGTGGTGCTTGGAAGCTTGGTGCTAGGAGCTTGGAGCTTTCTTAAGGCAAGTTACATAACTCCTAACCCTAGCTATACTACTTCTTTTTCATGTTGCATGTTTATATCTCATCTTGATCGGCCATGCATCTTGTTAGATAAGTTTCTTGCCCTAGTATGTACCCTTTTATCTTCTTATATATATAGTGGTCATGTTTTTGATGTGTTCTTAGACCTTGTGGAGGAACCTTGAGTTTAGGGTTCCTTGGGAAAAACCCCTTTCTCTCCCATTTGGTTTTGAGAAGTGAGTTTGAGCTCGTGTGGTGTAGGCAAAACCCCTCTCACTTGGTTGTTGAGAGGTGATTCTATGCTCTAGTTGCTTGGGCAATACCCTTCTCTGACCATGGATTTGAGAGGCGAGCCTTGGTTGGACATTGACCTAGTGAAGGTTGGAATCTTGACCGATAAGAGGATGATCCAGCCTGTTGCCTGATATGTTATGGTGGTTATGCAAAACCCCTCTCTCTTGGTTGTTGAGAGGTGAGCCAACTCTCTTGATCTATTAGGGTTTGATGATGGTCATCTTTAGGTTGATGATGACCAAACCGATATGGTCCTTATGCCTTGTATGATACCCCTTTGTGATGAGTTGCTCGATACCCCTCTCCTAGGGTTGAGTCTTGGGTGATATGCTAAGAAGTGTTCTTTGTCCCTTTTGCCCAATATGAACTCATGCCTTAGTTGGTGCTTGTGGGCATTATGCCTTTGGCTGACATGATGCGTGGTAGACATCATTGTTTTGTTTCTTGGGCGATATGGGTTGGTTTTGGTGTTGCCCGATATGGTGCTTGGGTGGTGGAACCCTAGTTAGGTGCCCTAGTGTTGACTGATATGTGGTGCCTACCTTGTGGGGCGATAGGTTACCTTGGGCGCCATGGTGTCATTTGTTAGTTGTGTGCTTGTTGGGTGATACAGTGGTGACCTTGGGCGTCATAGCCTTGGATGATATAGTTGTGGACGACATGACCTTGTTGGTTTCCCGACATAAAAACCTAACCCATTATGGGCGATAGTGGTGATGGCCGATATGTGATGCCCATACGTTGCCCAATATCATCTTGTACCTGGTTGCCCGATATACATGGGTGCACGACACAACTCTTGGCCCCTGGTTACACGATATCCCTTGTGCATGGGCGCATGTTATGTTGGTGACCGATATGTGTGGCTAAGTGCCCTAGCCGATAGGCTTTTGGTGAGGGAGGTGACCATGCCCGATACCTTGTTGGCTGAGGAATGACGCTACCAGCCACACCTTTGGTGATGGTAGGCGATACCTTTGGTAAGGGTTATGCCTAGCTCGGAAGCTTAGGTTGCTGAAATTATTATCTTGTGCCTGCACCTTTGTGGATGATGCATTATGAATGATAGGTTGTGACCAGTGATATGCTTGATACCTAAAGTTGGTGCTAAGTAAGACGATAAGATACAAGTTTATGTTCATAAGATAGAGGCATAGTGGATGCTCATGGTTTTATAACAATAATGTAATTTGTCTACAAATACAACTTGTGCTTCATGTAACTATGATCATGGATTTTGTTCCAATCATGTCCCTTCAACCCTAATAGCATGATAATCATAAAGATCTATGTTTGGTGATTCAGTTATCTGTCTTGATATGCATACTAACCATGCAGGTGAATCAAATGAATTCATAAGCAAGGTAAGAGCCATGAGGTATATGTGTTTTGAATAACATTGAATGATGATAATCCTTATTGATGAGATAACATGTATCACCAGTATGAGGTGAAAGGTCTGTTGACCTGATAAAGGATGAGTGCCTAGTTGAGGTGTTATTCTCTAATGTTGAGATAAGGGATTGCTATCCCATAGTGATGATGTAAGCCTTGAGAGGTAGTGGCATTCTGTGATGAGGGATTGAGATCCCATGGTAATAATGCAACTCAATGTTGTTTATGTTTTACAACTTGGTTGCCTCAACAATCCACTTAAAATATACTAATTAATTACAGTGGAACATATCATATAGTTTGCCCTAGCCAGAGATCCATCATCATCAGTAGTTGGTGATGGTGAAATGGGTTCTCCTGTGGGTTAACCTGGAAGCGCATATTGTCGAATATGTGTTGTTGCTCCTAGCTAAAAATAGGAGGATTAGAGTGCAACTTCAGTTGTAGACTCTAGAGTGCGATTTCAGGCCCGTGGGTCAATATGAAAGAGAATGGTGAATAGGCACATGGCTAATGATGTGTGATAAGAGTACGGTGAACATGCCCATAGCTCAATGATTATGGAGCACTGTGAATAGGCCCGTGGCTCAGATCACTACCGCCGATACTTGTACCAAGGTGGGCTAGGAAGAGGGTATCCTGACCATGTGTGGCTGCGACCACCTAAGCATGAGACTACGGTCCTACTTGTTAAGCACTCGTGCATTGACCATGAGGTGGTGAGGTCGTGGAGTCTGGCTCTTCCATTGACCTTGTATGGCTCCGACTTTGGGCTTCATAGCCGATGGTTGGATTTGTCCGGTACGACTCACTTCCTCAGGGCATGATAATACATAATCTACTCGAATAGTAGATACTGCTTAGGGCAAAACACAGAACATTGATGGAGGCCTTGCTTGTATAGTTGATCCAGTTATACATTGTAGTTATTTGTACGATCCTTATATTTTGTGATAGGTTCTTATAAAGCTTATCTTGTCAATCATGTTCCATAAAGAATATTTGGTCATATGCCTCCTGGATACCCTGGTAAGATTGTTAAAAAAATAAGTTCTGCTCAGGATGCTGCTCTTATGATCTATTGATTATCTGCTTTACCTACTTTTTCTGAAGTTTTATAGTTTCGGTGGGGAGTTATGTTTCTTGCTGGGACTATGTGTCTCACCCCGTTGGTTTACAACCTTTTTAGGTGATCGTGCTAGATGTGGTGGTGGTTGTGAGGTTGTAGCTGAGCAGCATGAAGAGCAGTAGGAGGCAAGAGATGGATATGATGCTATTTTGGTTGTTTTGTAGTAGAGTCCTAGAGTCATCCCTGTACTCTCAGGTCCTTAGAGGTGTTTTGATGATGTTTTATGATGAATAGATGATGTAGATTTGTATATCCTGTTGCTGGCCTGATGTGGCCCGTTATGTATGTATAAACATATGATGAACTCTTATGCTGATAGGACAACTGGTCCATATAAGCTGTGGACATATATCCATGCTTGAGCATATTTATATAACATCTTTTCCATACAGAATAAGAATCTGGATGTAATAGTTCTCTTTTATCTCCTTTCTGCAATCAGTTTTAATTAACACGTGTTTTTAGTAATATGTGATTTATGGTGGTTCTGCGTGTTTTCGCATGGCATCGCGTTGTCTGTGTGATGGCGGGATGTCACATTAGAAGTTTGGTATCAGAGCTCTAGGTTCGCTGAGTCTACAAGGATCTAGGACTAGGGTTGTGTCTATTCTTATGAGTTTTCTAAATTTTCTTACAATAACCTTCTGCCCTTAGCTGAAGATAAAGCTTAAAGATGTCTGGAAACCATGAAGAACATGCTACATAGAGCAGTGATGTTGCATCAGTTGATGGAGCAAGAGTGCAGGAACATGAAGATCGGGTGCCTGAGGTCCCCCAACTTGACCTAGCCATTCTTGAAAACCCTGCCTATCAGCAGCTTATGGGGCAGTTAATGGCTACAACAAATCTCATGGTGGAAAGGTTTCCAGTGCCTCCACCAAGAGCACAAACTCCCCATGGTGAAACATTAGGTATTGGGAAGACCTTTGAGCGGCTTCACCGAGTCGGAGCTTCAGATTATACTAGAATGGTTGATCCAGTGGATGCAGATCTGTGGCTGACAAGTGCTGAGAAGGCCTTCCAAATCCTTGACATCCCCAAAGAAGACAAAGTCAAGCATGCTGTCTACCTTGTGAAAGGTAGTGCTGGCCACTGGTGGGCCATCGAGGAGGAGAAGCAACCCGGTGAGGTGATTTGTTGGGATGTTTTCCGGCGGGAGTTCGTCAGCCGATACTTCCTGAAGACGTATTTAGATGAGAAGGTCAACCAGTTTGAGCATCTATGCCAAGGATTGATGAGCATCACTGAGTATGAAGCCAAGTTTATGGACCTACTGAGGTTTTGTCCTCACATGGCGATGACATATGACGAGAGAATCAAACGGTTTGAGAAAGGTTTGAGCAATGAGTTGACAACACCTACTGCTGCTTTGGAGAACTGGGAGTGGTTCACCACATTTATGGAGTCTGTCTGAAGGATAGAATAGTATGTCAAGGAGAAGAGAGAGCCCATGACCAAGAAAAGGCATGCTCAGTTCCCGAGACAAAGGTTTGATGGCTTCAAGAAGCTAAGGTTTTCAACACCTTCTGTGATACAAGGTTCCAGTGCGCCGTCATAGTGGTCTTTGAGTAAGGGAAGAGGGCGTGGATTTTTGCCATCCAAAGCCCACAGTAAAGCTTCAGTAGAAGTGACATGGCCGTCTAGGCCACCACAGAGAGACCAATCATGTCATCTTTGTGGTCAGGTTGGGCATTTCAGGACAAATTACCCAAAGAGAGATGTTGAAGTGACACAAAAGCCGAGGCAGAATCAGCAAGGGTCAGATAGACAACAGTCTAGTAGTAATAGAGGGTGAGGATGTGGTCAAGCATCGCAACCAAGATTGTTTTCCCAAGGAAGCATAGGACGTGGATGATAGCAAGCAATGGCTTGATTCTATGCTATGAGTCAGCCGGAGGCGATAGTCAACCCGCAAGTGGTGGCAGGTCAAATGGAGTTATTTCATTATGATTTGTCTTCTTCTTGCTTTATATCTGTTCTGGTTGACCCGGGTGCTATGCACTCTTTTATCGCACACAGTACACTTGATAGTTGTCTTTTACATATTAGGTGTAAGAGAGATAGTTTGTTGTTAGAAACCCCTCTTGTCAGACCCGCGTTGCTTTGAGAGGAGTGTCCATCTTGTGTTTTATCCTTTTCAGGACACAATATACAAGTGGATCTTATACCACTTGATATGCATGGATTCGATGTGATCCTTGGAATGGATACCTTAGAAAAGTATAAGGTTGTATTGGACTGTGGTTCCAAGAAAGCAGTGTTTGATGACAATAGTGAAAAGTGGATCTTACAAGGAGATAGAAAGATCCTTTTGACATGTTTAGTATCAGCTATAGTGGTACAGAAGTTGTTGCGACAAGGATGTAAGGCGTTCTTAGGTCACGTTGTGGATACCAAGGAAAAAGGTCCTAGCGTTGAGGAGGTGCCTATCATCTGAGAGTTTGCGGATGTGTTTCCCGATGAGTTCCCCGGTGTTCCCCCACCTTGAGAGATTGACTTTGAGATCAATATGGTTCTAGGAACATAACCAGTTGCTCAAACACCATACATGATGGCTCCAGCTGGGATGGAAAAGCTGAAGAAGCAGTTACAGGAGTTGCTGGATAAAGGTTTCATCAGACCAAGCACATCACTGTGGGGTGCTCCGGTCCTATTCATAAAGAAGAAGGATGGATTGATGCGTTTGTGCATAGATTACCGACAGTTGAACAAAGTTACAATCAAGAACAAGTACTCGTTATCGAGGATAGACGGTCTGTTTGATTAGTTGTGTGGCACTACAATGTTCTCAAAGATCAATCTACGGCCTGGATATCATCAGTTAAGAATTAAGGCTGAGGACATACCAAAGTCATCTTTTAGGACAAGGTATGGCCACTTTGAGTTTGTGGTTATGCCGTTTGGGCTAACCAATGCGCCTGTTGCTTTCATGGATCTGATGAATAGGGTGTTCTGTCCATTTCTAGATCAGGTTTTTGTAGTTTTTATAGATGACATCTTGATCTATAGTCGGGACATTCAAGAGCATGAACAACATCTTCGACAAGCATTGACTCTTCTATGCCAACATTAGTTGTATGCCAAGTTTAGTAAGTGTGAGTTCTGGTTGAAAGAAGTAACTTTCTTGGGTCATGTGATATCTGCATAAGGAGTTAGAGTAGACCCCGAGAAGGTGGAGTCAGTCACAAAATGGGAGAAACCAAAGACACCAACTGAAGTTTGTAGTTTTCTAGGTTTAGCAGGATACTACCAGAAGTTTATAAGAAACTTCAGTATGATCGCGTTGTCATTGACAAAGTTGACCAAGAAGGATGTACCTTTTGTCTGGGATGATCGTTGTCAACAAGCTTTCCAAAGATTGAAGGAGAAGTTGACTAGTGCTCTAGTGTTGGTACTGCCAGAGCCTGGGAAAGGCTATGCGATATTCTACGATGCTTCCAAGAAAGTCTTAGGATGTGTGCTGATGCAGGAAGATCATGTGGTTTCTTTTGCTTCACGATAGCTTAAGAAACATGAGGAGAATTATCTGACAAATGATTTGGAGCTCACAGTAGTAGTCCATGCATTAAAGATTTGGAGACACTATCTTTATGGGGAAGTGTGTTAGATCTTTATAGATCATAAGAACTTGAAGTACATCTTCTCACAGAGTGAGCTAAACATGTGACAACGTCGCTGGATGGAGCTGATCAATGATTATGATTGCACCATTGAGTATCATCGTGGTAAGGCAAATGTGGTAGCTAATGCACTTAGCAGAAAATCTTCTTCTCTTCCTATGAAGAAGGCACAGTTGAGTTCCTTGGTATGCCATCAGCAGGATATGTTTATCTCTTTGCGGCAGATGAATGTACAGTTGGGAGTCTCCTTATTGGCAGGACTGTTGGCACAGATGCAAGTAAAGCCTACGTTGAGGCAGCAGATCAAAGACGCACAACAGCCAGATGCTTCAGTTTAGTTGATCAGATCATAGTTTGGCAACAAGAAGTGTGATGGGTTCTGTGAGTCTGAGGATGCACTAGTTTGCTATCATGGTAGGATGGTGGTCCCCGATGTTGATGATCTGAGAAATCTAGTACTCGAGGAAGTGCACACGTAGATGTATGCCATGCATCCAGGTGTCACCAAGATGTATCATGATATGAAGGACCTGTATTGGTGGCCTAGCTTAAAGAGAGATGTAGCTAAGTTTGTGGCTAGGTGTGCGGTATGCCAGAAGTCGGCAGGTATGTTGCAACCCATGCTGATACCGCAGTAGAAATGGGATCATATAACCATGGATTTCGTAGTTGGTCTGCTGAGGACAGCTAAGAATCATGATTCCATCTGGGTGATAGTGGACAGATTGACAAAGTCTGCTCATTTCATACATGTGAAGACAATGTATATAGTAGAGAAGCTTGCTTAGGTTTATGTGGATGAGATAGTGCATTTGCATGGTGTACCCACAACGATAGTTTCCAACAGAGGTCCCCAGTTCATGAGTCATTTTTGGGAACACTTGCACAAAGCATTGGGAATGCAGTTGAGGTTCAGTACCACTTTCCACCTGTAGACAGATGGACAAACTGAAAGGACTATTCAGACTTTAGAGGATCTTCTCCGAGCTTATGTACTGTAGTTCCTAGGAAGATGGGATGTACATCTCAGTCTGATAGAGTTCGCCCACAACAATAGTTACTAGCACAGCATCAACATGGATCCTTATGAGGCTTTATATGGCAAGAAGTGTAGATCTCCTTTGTGATGGTATGAGTTGGGCGAGTAACAACTTTTGGGTCCTGAGTTAGTCCAGTAGACAACAGAGAAGATCAAGGTGATACAACAATAGTTGAAAGCGGCACAGGACAGACAAAATTCGTATGCAAATAATCACTGATGACCCCTAGAGTTCTAGGTGGGACACAAAGTGTATCTCAAGGTCTCACCATGGAAAGGCATGTTGAGGTTTGGACGGAAAGGCAAGTTGGCACCCAGGCATATGGGGCCATATCCAGTAATAGCACATGTTGGCAAGGTAGCTTACAAGTTAGAACTTGTGCCAGAGTTGCACATGTTACATCCGGTGTTCCATGTCAGTATGCTGAAGAAAAGTCATCCAGACACAGGGATAGTGATACAACCAGTTGAGGTTGAGCTTGATGAAGATGTGACCTACGTGGAAGGTCGAGTGATGATTCTTGACAGAATAGTAAAGAAGTTGAAAAGGAAACACCTGGTTCTTATGAAGGTTCTTTGGCATCATCGTGGCATTGAGGAAGCCACATGGGAGCTTGAGGAAGAGATGAGAAGGAAGTATCCCTTGCTTTTCTCTTCATATTTTGGGGGAGAAATCCCTTTGTAGAGGTTTATGGCTTGTAAGGACACTGACCTTCATTTTGGGCTTACCCTATTTGCTTTGCCTAAACCTTGTGTTTAAATGCTTGCTAATAACCTCAAATGTTGATTAGGGTTTGTTTGTGCTATGTTGAGAGTTGGAGGTGCAACTTGCAAATAACCCAAGTTTTAGGGTTGATGTGCAAGTTTGACACCTTGAGAGATTTTTCTCTCTCTCCTTGCATCCTTTAGGGTTGAGAGGATGGGTTGGCCTCGTTGTTTGAGAAGCTTTGGGCTTTGTTTTGACTTGTTGAGCCTTATTTGGGCTTTACCTAGCTTTGTTGTGTCGGGAAAGGGTGAGCTTGGTGCCTTGTGTCGGCAATGGTGTATTGGCTAGGTGGTTGTGTCGGGCAAGTGGTGTATCACCCATGAGGTGTATCGACCAAGTGAACTTCTTTGACCTAGCATCATTTGTGTCACACCCCTTGTGGACACTTGGTGCTTGTTGCTTGCATGTGGCAAAAGCTTTGGACATGTGGTGGTGGGCAAGATAGTAGGTGTCTTTGCCCCATGGATAAGTGTCCCTAGGTTGGGTGACACCTTGCCTTAGTCTCCCCTTCACCCTCTTCCATATATGTGTCTCCTTTCTCTTACTTGGGATCCCTTTAGTTCCTTAGTTGCCTTCCTTTTTCCTTGGTGGACGATACCTCTCCTTGGTAGAGCTTGGTGGTCGATCTCCTTGGTGGAGTCTTCTTCTTCCTCTAGTGGTGGCCGAACCCTAGAGTGTGTCTTGCTTCTCTTCTTGTGGTGAGCATCTCCCCCTCTTTCCTTGGCACCTTCTTCTCCTTCTTGCTTGTTCTTCGGCCATGGTGGTTATAAGCTTTGTTTTTCTTCTTATGGTGGCCGAAGGTGGTTCTTAGAGCTTGGAAGCTTGGTGCTAGGAGCTTAGAGCTTGCTTAAGGCGGGATACATAACTCCTAACCCTAGCTATACTACTTCTTTTTCATGTTGCATGTTTATATGTCATCTTAATCGGCCATGCATCTTGTTAGATATGTTTCTTGCCCTAGTATGTACCCTTTTATCTTGTTATATGTATAGTGGTCATGTTGTTGATGTGTTCTTAGACCTTGTAGCTGAACCTTGAGTTTAGGGTTCCTTGGACAAAACCCCTTTCTCTCCCATTTGGTTTTGAGAAGTGAGTTCGAGATCTGGTGGTGTAGGAAACACCCCTCTCACTTGGTTGTTGAGAGGTGAGTCTATGCTCTAGTTGCTTGGGAAATACCCTTCTCTCACCATGGATTTGAGAGGTGAGCCTTGGTTGGACGTTGACCTACTGAAGGTTGGAATCTTGATCGAAAAGGGGATGATCCGCCTTGTTTCCTGATATGTGATGGAGGTTGTGCAAAACCCCTCTCTCTTGGTTGTTGAGAGGCGAGTCAACTCTCTTGATCTATTAGGGTTTGATGATGGTGATCTTGAGGTTGATGATGACCAAACCGATATGGTCCTTGTTCCTTGCACGATACCCCTTTGTGATGAGTTTCCCGATACCCCTCTCCTAGGGTTGAGTCTTTGGTGATATGCTAAGAAGTGTTCTTTGTCCCTTTTGATCGATATGAACTCCTACCTTAGTTGGTACTTGTGGGCGTTATGCCTTTGGCCGACATGATGCGTGGTAGACATCTATGTTTTCTGCGTTGGGTGATATGGGTTGATTTTGGTGTTGCCCAATATGGTGCTTGTGTGGTGGAACCCTAGTTAGGTGCCCTAGTGTTGGCCGATATGTGGTGCCTTCCTTGTGGGGCGATAGGTTACCTTGGGCGCCATGGTGTCATTTGTTAGTTGTGTGCTTGTTGGGTGATATAGTGGTGACCTTGGGCATCATAGCCTTGGACGATATAGTTGTGGATGACATGACCTTGCTGGTTGCCCGACATAAAACCCTAACCCATTATGGGCCATAGGGGTGATGGCTGATATGTGATGCCCATATGTTGCCCGATATCATCTTGCACCTAGTTGTCTGATATCCATGGGTGCATGACACAACTCTTGGCCCCTGGTTGCATGATATCCCTTGTGCATGGGAGCATGTTATGTTGGTGATCGATATGTGTGTCTAAGTGCCCTAGTCGATAGGCTTTTAGTGAGGGAGGTGAACTTGCCCGATACCTCCTTGAGTGAGGAATGGTGCTACCCGCCACACCTTTGGTGAGGGTAGACGATACCATTGGTGAGGGTTATGCCTAGCTCGAAAGCTTAGGTTGATGAGTTTGTTATCTTGTGCCCACACCTTTGTGGATGATGCATTATGAATGATAGATTGTGACCAGTGATATGTTTGATACCTAAAGTTGGTGCTAAGTAAGATGATAAGATACATGTTTATGTTCATAAGATAAAGGCATAGTGGATGCTCATGGTTTGATAACAATAATGTAATTTGTCTACAGATACAAATTGTGCTTCATGTAACTATGATCATGGATGTTGTTCCAATCATGTACCTTCAACCCTAATAGCATGATAATCATAAAGATCTATGTTTGGTGATTCAGTTATCTCTCTTGATATGCATACTAAACATGCATGTGTATCAAACGAATTCATAAGCCAGGTAAGAGCCATGAGGTATATGTGTTTAATAACATTGAATGATGATAATCCTTGTTGATGAGATAACATGTATCACCAGTATGAGGTGAAAGGTATGTTGACGTGATAAAGGCTGAGTGCCTAGTTGAGGTGTTATTCTTTGATGTTGGGATAAGGGATTGCTATCCCATGGTGATTATGTAAGCCTTGAGAGGCAGTTATATTATGTGATGAGGGATTGAGATCCCATGGTAATAATGCAACTCAATGTTTTTTATGTTTTACAACTTGGTTGCCTCAACAATCCACTTAAAATATATTAATTAATTATAATGGAACATATCATGTAGTTTGCTTTGGCCATAGATCCATCGTCGTCAGTAGTTGGTGATGGTGAAACGAATTCTCTTGCGGGTTAACCCGGAATCGTATATTGTTGAATATGCATGGTTGCTCCTAGCCAAAAATAGGAGGATTAGAGAGAAACTTCGGTCAGACTCCAGAGCACAGTTTCAGGCATGTGGGTCAATATGAAAGAGCATGGTGAACAGGCCCACAACTTAGGGTGTGTGATAAGAGCATGGTGAACATGCCCATGACTCAATGATTATGGAGCACGGTGAATAGGCACGTGGCTCGGATCACTAGCGTCGATACCTGTACTAAGGTGGGCTAGGCAGAGGGTAGCCTGACCCTGAGTGGCAGTGACCACCGAAGCATGAGACTGTGGTCCTTCTTGTTAAGCACTTGTGCACTGACCACTTGGTGGTGAGGTCGTGGAGTCCAGCTCTTCCATTGACCTTGTATGGCACCGGCTTTGGGATTCATAGCCGATGGTTGGATTTGAGCGGTATGAGTCACTTCCTCAGGGCACGATAATATGTAATCCAACCAAATAGTAGATACTGCTTAGGGTAAAACACAAAACATTTATTCAAGCTTTGCTTGTATAGTTGATCTAGTTATACCTTGCACTTATTTGTACGATCCTTATATTTTGTGATAAGTTCTTATAAAGCTTATCTTGTCAATCATGTTCCATAAAGAATATATGGTCATATGCCTCCTGGATACCCTGGTAAGATTGTTAATAAAATAAGTTCTGCTCAGGACGCTACTCTTATGATCTGCTAATATCAGTTATCTGCTTTACCTTCTTTTTTTGAAGTTTTAGAGTTTTGGCGGGGAGTTATGTTTCCCGCTGGGACTATGTGTCTCACCCCCTTGGTTTACAACCTTTTTAGGTGATCGTACTAGACATGGTGGTGGTCGTGAGGTTGCGAACGAGCATCAAGAAGAGCAGTAGGAGGCAAGAGATGGATATGCTGCTATTTTGGTTGTTTTGTAGTAGAGTCCTAGAGTCATCCCTGTACTCTCAGGTCCTCAGAGGTGTTTTGATGATGTTTTATGATGAATAGCTAATGTAGCTTTTTATATCCTATTGCTGGCCTGATGTAGCCCGTTATGTATGTATAAATAGGTGATGAACTCTTGTGCTGACAGGACAGCTGGTCCATATAAGTTGTGGACTTATATCTATGCTTGTGCATATTTATATAACATATTTTCTTTGCATGATAAGAATCTGGATGTAATAGTTCTCTTTTATCTACTTTCCGCAATCAGTTTTAATTAACTCGTGTTTTTTGTAATATATGATTTATGGTGGTTCCGTACATTTTTGCGTGGCATCTCATTATCTGTGTGATGGCGGGATGTTACAATAAGTCACTCATCCAAGAGCAACCAAATCAACACACGTAACTAATTTGAAATGCGTAATTTTTGCAGTCTTTATAACATGACTTATAAATGTCCAAATGTGCTAAAATTTTGCGTATGAGTTATTCACAAGATGTTTATGAAGATCAATAAATTATATTTTTGAAAAAAAATAACTACATCATGAAAAACTACTTGAGTGTATTCTACTCTGAATACACTTGAGTGTACAGATCGCATGAATACACCCAAGTGTGTTTGTATATCAACACTATTTTTTGTAAATTTAAACCATTGATCTTCACCGTCATACTATAACTAGGATACATACAAAATTTGAGCCCATTTGGATGAGTATAAGTCACTCATCCAAGGGCAAAAAAATCGACGCGCATAACTAATTTGAAATGTATAATTTTGCAGTCTTTATAACATTACCTATAAATGACGAAATGTGCTCAAATTTTGCGTATGATCTATTCACAAGATGTTTAAGAGAATCAATAGATTAGATTTTTGAAAAAAATATTACATCATGAAAAACTACTTGAGTGTATTCTACTCCAAATACGCTCGAGTGCATTCTAACCTGACTCATATAGCAGTCAGGCAAGAATACACTCGAGTGTACAAATCGCACGAATACAATCAAGTGTGTTTGCATATCAACACTATTTTTTGTAAAATGTAAACCATTGATCATCACCATCATACTATAACTAGGCTACATACAAATTTTGTGCACATTTGGATGAGTATCAGTCACTCATCCAAGGGCAACAAAATCCACGCGCGTAACTAATTTGAAATGCATAAGTTTTGCAGTCTTTATAACATGACCTAAAATGTCCAAATGTGCTCAAATTTTGTGTATGAGCTATTCACAAGATGTTTAAGAAGATCAACAGATTAGATTTTTGAAAAAAAAACATTGCATCATGAAAAACTACTTGAGTGAATTCTGCTCACAGATCGCACGAATACACTCAAGTGTGTTTGTATATCAACACTATTTTTTGTAAAATGTAAACCATTGATCTTCACCATCATACTATAACTAGGATACATACAAACTTTGAACCCATTTAGATGAGTATAAGTCACTCATCCAATGACAACAAAATCGATGGGCGTAACTAATTTAAAATGCATAATTTTTCCAGTCTTTATAACATGACCTATAAATGTCCAAATGTGCTCAAATTTTGCATATGAGCTATTCACAAGATGTTTAAGAAGATCAACACATTAGATTTTTGAAAAAAATATTACATCATGAAAAACGACTTGAGTGTATTCTGCTCTGAATACACTCGAGTGTACAGATCACACTATACACTCAAGTGTGTTTGCATATCAACACTAATTTTTGTAAAATATAAACCATTGATCTTCACCATCATACTATAAATAAGCTACATACAAATTGTGAGTACATTTGGGTGAGTATAAGTCACTCATCCAAGGGCAATAAAATCGACGTGTGTAACTAATTTGAAATGCATAATTTTTAAAGTCTTTATAACATGACCTATAAATGTCCAAATGTTTTTAAATTTGTGTATGAGCTATTCATAAGATGTTTAAGAAGATCAACGGATTAGATTTTTGAAAAAAATATTGCATCATGAAAAATTACTTGAGTGTATTCTTCTCTGAATACACTCGATTGTACAGATCGCTCGAATACACTCAAGTGTGTTTGTATATTCACACTATTTTTTTAAAATATAAACCATTGATCTTCACCGTCTTCCTATAACTAGGCTACATATAAATTTTGAGCCCATTTGGATGAGTATAAGTCACTCATCCAAGAACAACAAAATCGACACACGTAACTAATTTGAAATGCATAATTTTTGCAGTCTTTAGAACATGACCTTTAAATATCTCAAATGTGCCTAAATTTTGCGTATGAGTTATTCACAAGATGTTTAAGAAGATCAAACTGATTAGATATAAAAAAAAAAAATATTGCATCATGAAACACTACTTGAGTGTATTCTGCTCCGAATACACTCGAATGTATTCTAGGGTGTACATATCGCACAAATACACTCGACTGTATTCTAGGGTGTACATATCGCACAAATACACTCACTATTTTTGTAAAATATAAACCATTGATCATCACTGTCATACTATAACTAGACTACAACAAATTTTGAGCCCATTTCGATGAGTATAAGTCACTCATTCAAGGATAACAAAATCGACGCGCGTAACTAATTTGAAATACATAATTTTTGCTGTTTTTATATAACATTACCCTCATCGGAAATGCCTCGCCAACTCCACTCATCGGCGAAGGAGAGCGGCAAATGCCCCGCCAACTCATGCTGATGTCCGTGGCGGTACCTGGATCTTACCCTCTATGGCGTATGGCCAAGTGCAGCAGCAACAATCTTTGCAAGCCGACTCACATCCCCGTCTTGCTGATGAGGCCGGTTAACGTCTTGAAATACTACCCAGAAACATGGAGGTGCAAGTGCAGTAATCGTGCTCTACATGTCCTGGTAACAGAGGCACATCCTCATCTATTGGCCAGCTCCAATCATGGCATCCATATAAGGCATTGAGGTTTTACTATCAACTCCTTGGATGGCGTCCAAGGCTCTCACTTTTTGTTAAACCATGCTTGCATTTCCTCAAGAAAGACTACATCCCACACTTCGTGCGCATGAAGAACACAACACATCAGGAAGTCTCCATGTAAATAGCCACAACGCCAACGTAATTGTGTATACAAATCATACCAACACTTCTTGTTCCCTATCATATGAACTAGTCCTTGATGAAGTTGACTATCGGCCACACATGTTCTATAGCAATCATTGGATGAGAGCCCATGTCATCATGCAGGCCAGTGTGATTATAATAAAATTCTAAGCAGTAAAAGGCCGAGATTATAAACAGAACATCGTGGATAGTGTTCAAAGAATTAGTTATGACTACGTAGAGGATAATTCTAAGTCTCCTGCACAACTAGGATAACAGTCTACGCACCGCATATTAGTTTTCTATATAATCATGTTTTTTCAGTCTAATAAGTTGTGTTTATCACAAGCTGTACCACAGAACTTGGATATATATACGATTTAATCTCTGTTGATACTACAACAGTGAAACACATGGCTAGTTTTCACAAATAATTCTTAAGAATGATAAGTGTAGGTAGCTGAGAGATGTGCCGAGACATTTCACACATTGATTGGGTAGTATATTACAGGACAACAAGCTCACTATCATAACAATATTCAGAAATTACAGAACAAGAGTTTGAAGTTCAGTGAATCTAACGTATGGGTTGACTTGTATCTAATCATCACTTTTATGACGAAATTTACACACATCCAGCGGCCAACACAACCGATATTATGTCAATATGCTGATACCGAAACGTCTTCAAAACCCAACAATACAGACAACAAGTTGAAGCAAATGCCAGCACAGCCTATGCCCAACAGGCGTATGAACAAGACAAAGTATATATAAAGTGCTAAAATGAGGCTTCAGTATCAATCTTTAATCTGCGACACATCTATTTCCATTGCAGTTTATGGTTGAGGTGGTGACCCACCAGTTTGGACGACAGAATGTGAGTTCTGTTGGGGATTCTGCTTTGTCACATATTTGATGTCTCTTTCGTCTCGATGTTCAACCGCGCTCTCTGATTCGTCTTGGCCTCTCTTTGCTCTATCCCACCACAAAAAAAATGTGGTGGTGTGCTGAGCAGGTCGATCCGGGTCGATATTTCGAACCAAACCGACATGGTATATCCGTTCTTGGACTGTACAACTGCGAGAATGAATATGAGTATTAAACTATAGAAAAACTCCATTCCTCTCCCCGTTCGCTTCCATATGAACTTTACCTATCCGTTTAAGCAAATTCAGCAGCTAGAACAAAACAATATATACTTAGGGCTAGTTTGGTTGAGTGTAATAAGATGCTGTTAAGTGAGTTTTCAATGTAAAAATGTATATCAAACACACACTTTGTCATCCGATTACACTCTATCAAACAGACCCTAAATTAACACCGAATATCAAGCAAGCCAATAATTTATAGCTAAACATTTGTGGTTTGCACAACTTGCCAGAATGAGTCCTGAATGTTTTCTCAACAGACACAATCCCTCCCTACGTGAAGGATTCGGAAATCAGTGTGAGTTTTGTTTCTGAGTACATAGTCAATGGTTTAAGAAATCAACCTTTGTCACCGTTTGCTTCTGTACGTGTGATTACTATAATTATAGAGTATGAGATTGCCGCAGCTTGCGTGAGTCTTCATCAATTCAAGTAAACAAAACAACCTTCTCCAGGAAAAATAACACTGTAGTTGAGTGCCGATTGACCGTTCCAGTTCTTCACATGTCTAAAGCACCATATTGTTGTCATAGGTCAATCTAAAAAACATTGTCGCTGCTACACTGCCACACCGGACGAAGAGGAATGTTCTCCTCTCCCTCCTTTGCAATTGTTTGTTTAGGCTTCTTCTCCCCCTCCACTTCATCAACATCAGGGTACATATCGAACATGTAGACATCAACATCAGGTTTAGGGCCATATCATTATAGAAATAACATACACATGGTACGAGACATATCCAAGTGCGATTTGCAGAAGGGGCAACATTGGCTGGGCAATCAGGTGTTGATCGGGAGGGTTGTGGTTCATCTGGTGGTGACAGTGGAGAAACACCCGCTGATTAAGTGAGAGACGAAGAGAAGGGCAGAGAGGAGATGGCAAAGAGGAGACATGTTACAGGTGATATAGAGCTTACGTAGGGTTACGGAAGAGGAAGCAGTTGCGGTTAGAGGACTTTTGTGGTAGCTCACTGGCTAAGAGGAAGCTTAATGGAAAAACCGCCTGTGGACGCGTGAGGGACAGAGCCGTGGACCTTTTCTGTTCTTCGCGAGCAAGATGATTTAGTGAGAGAGAGAGAGAGACGCATGACTGGGGTGTGCTGGGGTCAGGTCACCGGCGGGACATGAGTGGGGATTGAATGTCCCTGACATAATATCCAACGGTTTAAAACCTGATATATATATATATATATATAGGCTCATCTTTATTGCCCGCGCGGGTAGCTACCCGCCCACCCTTCCGATCACTTTTTTTCAAAAAAAAAATTCGAAATTGTAGAGGACTATTTTGTCTAGCTTTCCAAAAAAATTGAGCCAAAAATAATATCATTTGCCCCTCCAAAATAAAAAAACCCGTCCTTATATATATATGTTGTATATTTTGTACAAAGTTACTTTTTTGGCCAGCAGAGTTACTTTTTTGACACCATAGTTACTTTTTTTACAGCAGAATTACTTTCTTAGCTAGGAGAGTTACTTTTTTGGCTGCACGGTAGCGAAAATCCATGCTACCCGGGCAACGAATGAACACACACACACACACACACACACACACACACACATATATATATATATATATATATATATATATATATATATATGTATATGTATATATATATATATATGTATATATATATATATGTATATATATATATATATATATGGGCCCATCTTTGTTGCCCGCGCGGGTAGTTACCCGCCCCCTTCCGCCCACTTTTAAAAAAAAAAATTTGCAATTGTAGAGGACTATTTTGTCTAGCTCTCCAAAAAAATTTAGCCAAAAATAATATCATTTGCCCCTCCAAAATAAAAAAACCCGTCCTTATATATATCTGCTGTATATTTTGTACATAGTTACTCTTTTATTGTGTAGTTACTTTCTGTTCACCATAGTTATTTTTTTGACAACACAGTTACTTTTTTGGCCAGGAGAGTTACTTTTTTGGCTGCCGGGTAGCGAAAATCTAGGCTACCCGCGCGGGCAACGAATGAACACCCTATATATTATATATATATATATATATATATATATATATATATAGGAAAATGATCCAGTGAGAAACATATCTTGGTGAGAGCATGAGAGGCATTTGTATAACTTTGCACAATGATCAAATTTTCATAATCTAACCGTATGGATTGGAAATATACCCTATTAGCCACGTTTCCACAAAATCTCATCTTCATAGGACTTGTATTGCACGCACAACAAGAAAATATTTTTCAACGCTCAATATTGAGTTTTAGGCTGACCGTTGGATGTAAATTGTGTATATTGTATATATGGAGATGTAAATGATATCCGATTGTGATGATTTTTTGTGTGAAGGTAAATGTAATGATGTTCTTCCCATCTGTAAGGTTGGATATTGAAAATAAGCTACAACTTTTCAATTATTCAAATGCCTCTCATGCTCTCACCGTAGAATGTTTCTCACTAGATCGCTACCCAATATATATATATATATATATATATATATATATATATATATATTGCAACGATCCAATGAGAAACATATCTGGTGAGAGCATGAGAGGCATTTGAATAACTCTCCACATAGATCAATTTTTCATAATCCAACCGTACATATTACAAGTATACCTTAATATCTACCTTCCTATTAAATTTTATCACCTTCCAATTTATAGATCATTCACAACAACCAAATATTTTTGAACGCTCTATATTGAATTTCAGGCTGACCGTTGGATGTAAAAAGTGTATATTGTACATATGGACATGTAAACAATGTCTGATTATAATGATTTTTTGCGACAAGGTAAATGAAATGGTCCTTTTTACATCTATATGGTTGGATTTTAAAAAATAGTTACTAATTTGTAGTTATTCAAATGCCTCTCATACTCTCACCGTAGAATGTTTCTCACTAGATCGCTACCCTATATATATATATATATATATATATATATATATATATATATATATATATATGGGAAGCATTCATTATCCAGTTGGGTAACTAAAATTACTTATCCAACAATTCTGATTACAAACTTATTGTTTTTGTTATAATTTTACAATTTGAGTTATAAATTTTCGCTCCTGTTCGGGCAGAGATTTTTTTCTTCAAAAAATATCATGTTTATTGTTTTTGTAATAACACAATACAAAATTGACTTTGTTTTACAAATTGAGTCTTTGCATTACAAATTTTGTCACATCTTTACAGTTCGATGTCTTCCTATTAGAAAAATAAATCCACAGGTAACTAATCTTAATTACCCCTCTTGGGTTGTGAATATAAATATATATATATATATATATATATATATATATATATATTTATATATATATATATATATATATAAGGAGAGAGAGAGTCAGGCTAGAATACACTTGAATCTACAAATCACATGGTACACTCAAGTGGTGTTTGCACATCAAGACTATTTTTTTATAAAATTTAAACTATTAATCTTCATTGTCATATTGTAATTAGGCTACCTACAAATATTTTGCCCAATTAGATGAGTGTAAGTATAACACAGCTAACTGCTAGTCGCGTCGTCCCCTAGGGTTCCGCTCTAGGCGATTTCGCGATTGTAACATCCCTGACCTGGGTTATGCTTTAACCTAGGTGTTTTGTTTAAGAAAGATAATTATATGCTTGATATTATCTTTTGAAAATTAATTAAGGCACAAGAGGAACCTATATTTCAATTTTAGTCCTTTTTGAATAATGTTGAAATGATATTTTAACTTGCTTTGGACTAAAGTGCAAATTACCCAAGTTGAGGGGTTAAATTGCAAATGTTACATGATAAGATGTTCCTCATATGTTGAAGAATCATGAGAATGAAGATGATGCATAGGAATGGCTAGTGAAAGCCTGAGTACCAAGAGAGAGCTGATAAAGCAATGTTTGTGCATTAAAACCTAATTTTGGTGTAATGTGTAATTTACCCAAAACCCAGGGCTCAATATGCAATTTACCACTTCAAAAGAGTCCCTAATAATTCTTGGCATCATGTGGAGCAAACAAAATGAGAGGGGTGTCTCATTTGTATCACTTTGAAGGAGAGAGAATCTTGATATTAAAATAATCAAGATTTAAGCATAATTGAAACCTTAATTAAATTTAATGCAAAAATAAATAAAATAATTGAAGGGCCTTCAACCAAAAACGAGATGGTTGGATTTTCTCAAGTGTGAACGTCCTTGTGCCTCCCAAAGGTAAAGGAAATATCTACGTGAGTGGAGAACCCACTCACATTAAGAAAAGAAAAAGAAATATCCACTAACTTGAGGAAATTATTATAATAAGGGTTAAGGTGCTTAATTTGCTTTTCTTTAAATCATGGATAATTGAGAGGAATAAGAGTCAAAGGAGATATCCTCATCTGTAAGGAAGAGGAGGGGGCAAGTGGTAAGAATATGGAAGAGATAATCCCTACATTATCTCTCTTAAATGAATTTTCAATAAAATTCATATATAAGCTCCTTTATCCATAGAGTGAAAGGGTAATTTCGAATCCACTTTCTCTTCTTACTTGCAAAAACGACCAAGGGATCTATGAGAAGCAGGAGGATGACCCCCAACCTGTTGGTAAGCTTCTTGACCTTCTTTCATTTTGATTTCATGGTGGAAATCACAAATCAATGCATGATTTCTTCTTATCTCAATCCCATCTTCAAATCTAACCAATCCTTTTCACTCAAAAGCTTGAGGAACGAACCTTGTGGTGTGAAAAAGATTCTTCCACCATTGTTGACGTGAAGCTCTAAAATTTTAAGCTCAATTGTAGGCGGGTTATATAACTTGAACCCCTATTCATTGTTATTGAATTCAATTTCTCAATCAACTATGTTCAATTTCTCTTCTTGTAATTCTTTTGATTAGTTGATGCAACTACCATGATAATGGCAATAGTTTTCGATGGACTAAAGCTTGATGATGATGACATCATCATAAGCACACATATTAACATAATATATTTGTAAACGGTTTCATGGACTTTTGTCCAAACAGTTTCACCAAACCGTTTGGATGGTTTGACCGTTTGAGGTCAGGACCCTAGTACATGTTGGATGGTGATACAATGGATCCAATTGATTGATTTAATATATGGACAATCCTCCAATTATAAACCCTAATCGACTTGTTGAAAGAAAACTCAATTGATCCATTCGATTTCAAGACTAATTGGACCAAATGGTCTTGAGACTGTTTGAGTCCAAATGGTCTTGCAACCATTTGGGATCAAACGGTCTCAGGACCGTTTGGAGGATTAATGGTTGAACCTTGATTGATGGATAGAGATCTAATGGTGTTGATTGATGAATCCCTCAATCGCCTAATTGATGGCCAATTCAATGGTGCAAATCATATTCAATTTGATTGATAAATGTCCTAAGTGACCCATTCGGTTTTGAGGTTGGTTTGGCCCAAACGGTCTTCAGACCGTTTGAGTCCAAACGGTCTTGAAAACCGTTTGAGGTCAAACGGACTCAGGACCGTTTGGAACCCAAACGGTTTCAAAACATTTTGGAGTGAAAAAGGACAAAACCGATTGGATGATTCAATGTGATCAAATTGATTGGAAACTTAAAGTAATGGTTGATCCATTGATCCAATGGTTGATCATGATGATTATCAATGATAGGAACAAAGTTTAAATCTCTAATGTACTTAGATAATCAATATCTTTAACATGGTTAACCTAAAAATGTTATGAAAGAAATGTCTTAGTACACTATGTCAATCATAAGTGTATGTACTTGAAATGATGGGTTGACCTAATTAAATCAAGACTTGTGTAACTAACATCCTAGGGAGGATGAGAGAGAAGTATTCATAAATGAGTATTAATCATTTAGTGATTAGTGGATGATCCATAGTGAAGATATCATAAAACCCTAATTGTATAGGTTAATGAACCCTAACCCTAATTTAGGGAAATTCTAAGTGGAACCCTAATCTAGGATAATAGTGAAGCCCTAATTGAGGGTGATGACATGAGTAATCCTAAGTTAGGGTTATGAAGTGTAAAACCCTAATTTAGATAAATAGTAAACCCTAATTATGGGTAATTGAATGTGAAACCCTAATTGGGATGAATAGTAAACCCTAATTGTGGGATATTGAATGTAACTCTTAATCTAGGGTGATTTTATGTGGAACCCTAAATTAGGATGATGTTATGTAAATCTTGGTATATTAACATGATGTGGAACTTAAATCCAAGGTGATTCTATGTAATTCTATATGAAACCCTAATCTTGGGCAATATGGTGATAAACCATGACCCTGATCTGGGTAATGGAATGAGTATCCCCAATTAAAATGAAATGGGAAACCCTAACCCTAGTGAGGGAATAGCGATGTTACCCTTGAACAGTGATGTTATAATTGTTTTACATGGTGCTGATATGAAACTGATGTAACTGTTATCATCTATACTAACCATGCAGGTATCATGAGATGATGAACATAGCCAGGTATGAGCTATGATGTTTTGTTTGTTAAATTGTTATTAGGCCTTATCTCCCATAATATGCCTTATTGCCTAGTAAGAGGTAATAAGAGAATTAGTGGGCCTTAAGTGCCATATGAGATGCTTCTGTAACAAGTATCATGTTTACCTTTGTCAGATGACCTGAAGGTGATAGTTACCTGAAAAAGTGGTAACAATGCTCAGTGATGAGTTAAGGGTTTGAATACCCAAAACCATATGATTATGACATTGAGTTTGTGAAGGGATGAGTATTCCCAGTAATTGAAATGAGGGACTGAGATCCCAATGTCCTATAAAGACTGAGAAGTAACTGATGAAAATAGTACATGTTTCTTTGTAGCATTTGTCCTAATGAGTTATGTTTGAAAACTTGACTGATGCTAAAAGAATATGATAATGTACTTAACTAATCAAGTGAAATCTTTTCATGTAGAGCCCTGACCATAGAACCATCACTGTTAGAAGTTGGTGATGGTGAAATAGGTTTTCCTTCGGGAATTCCTAAGGAACACATATTTTTGAATATGTGGGGGTAATGGGCGCTAATACCTTACACCCTGATGAAGGGATTGATTTGAGATAACCAATAAATCTCCCAATCCTTCATTAGTTGTGTCGGGATGGATGTATCACAAATCTCCCGATGATGATGAATGTCAGGTCAATATGAGATAAAATCTCTCTATTGCCGATGAGAGTGCAGTTGTTGTTGTAACTCTATAGCGAAGTTGCCAGTATACCCTGGAACGCTATGTTGAGCAGTTGACATAGTCCTTCTTGTAGTCTCGCACTGACCGAGATGTGAGAGGTCATGGAATCCAGTTCTTCCTTTGACCTTATATGGTACCGATTTCAACTTCGCAGTGGTCGCTTGGAGGATGAGTGGTATACCCCATCTCTTCGGGGCATAAATATGTTTTTAAAGTGTAACCAGCCATGTAGCATAATTGCTAAGGTCAAAATGAGAGAATCATTGGTTGATGTACATTGCTTAGTATATCCTAGAAGAATAAATGATATACATGTTTCTTTAATATCTTGTTGAATAGTGACATGGTGCTTTATCAAGTCATAACTGAATTGCTCTAAATAAGCATATAGCTCTAATCAGTTTAGATATTGATTTGTCTGATGTTGGATATATATATATGATTCTTCTGCTAAGTTTATTTTTGTTAAACTGCAATAATAATGTTTTCGGCGAAGAGTTATATCTCTCGCTGGGGAAATTTACAAATTGTCTCACCCCCATGGGATCCAACATTTTTAGGTGGACGCAGACGAAGTAGAGGCAGAAATCCCATAGCTAGGGAAGAGCAGCAACAACAGCAACATGGATCGCAGTAATTCTACAGGTGGAAATAATGGTGATCACATTTTGGAATAGATAGTCCTATGCGTTGTCTTTGTACTCTCAGGTCCTAGGAGTTAGTGCTTTTAATAAATCGATATGAGATTTTGGCTTTAAGCCTTGAGGTTTTTATACTGCTTGTGTACAGCTAAGACAGAGCAATTGATGCTTGTATTCCTTGAGAAGGGATGATACATGATATGTATGTATGAACCAGGATGTAAATGTCATACTTTGGTTCTTGTTTAAAGAGTTTTCCTGAGAATGGATCGATATGTAAATGGTTTTAATTTTTAGTGATTTTTAGTAATTATGCTGCTAATGATACACTTCCGTATTAGTTAATCATTTTTTTATAAGTTGGACGTGACAAATTAGTGTTATCAGAGCTCTAGGTTCGCCGAGTCTATAGAGACATAGGATTAGGGTTGTTGAGTCTATTCTAGTGTCTTCCAGTTTATTTGATAAGTGTCTTCTGCTCATATAGGAGAAGAAGAACTTAGAGATGTCTGGTTCACATGATGAACATGCTGCTGAGAGCTGCGTTGCTGCACCAGGAGGAGGTGCAAGGGACCAGCATAGGGAGGAGCCCGTACCTGAACAACCCCAGTTCAATCAAGCTGATATGGGGAACCCAGCCTTCCAAGCCATGTTTGGATAGTTTATGGCAGCCATGACTCATATGACAGATAGGATGCCACTACCTGCACCAAGGGCACCATCCCATGATGAAAGACAAGGAGCTGGCAAGACCTTTGAACGGCTTCAGAGGTTTGGAGCCACGGAGTATGCTGGCATAGCTGACCCAGCAGACGCTGATTTGTGGCTGACTGAGCTGGAGAAAGCCTTCAGAATCCTTATGATTCTTGAAGATGAGAATGTGAGACATGCGGTCTACCTACTGAAGGGGAGTGCTGGTCATTGGTAGACGTCAAGTAAGGGCAGAGGTCGTAGTTTACCACCGAAGGTAGCTCATAGCTCAACATCAATGTCAGTAATAGGACCACCCAGGCCACAATGGGGAAATATAACCTGTTACAGATGTGGGAAAGAGGGACATGTTGTGAAGGATTGTCCTGAGAAAGTCAAGAATATGACCCAATTACCGAGGCAGAGCCAGCAAGGCTCTCAGAGACAGCAGTTTGGCAGTGGTGCTAGAGGACGAGGACAAACATCACAACCTGGATCGTCGGCACCCAACAACTGGGCACAGGGTCAACAACAAGCAACGACTAGATTCTATGCTATGAATCAGCCTGAAGCAGTAGTCAACCCTCGAGTTGTGACAAGTTAGATGGAACTATTTTATTCTGATATGTCTTCATCCTGCTTCGTATCTGTGTTAATTGATCCGGGTGCTACACATTCCTTTATCACTCGAGAAGTGATTCATGACTACAACATGATTGTTAGTCATAGAGTAGATAGTTTGATGCTAGAAACCCCTTTGTTGGGATCTGTAGTGTTGCGGGAGTTGTGTTCTTCCTACAATCTTTCCTTTTCTGATCATCGCATTCACGTGGATCTTATACCACTTGAAATGCACGGGTTCGATATAATCCTAGGGATGGACACCTTAGAGAAGTATAAGGATGTCTTGGATTGTAGTTCCAAGCAGGTTGTGTTCACAAACAATGGTGACACATGGATCTTTTTGGGAGACAAAAAGATTCTTCCAACTTATCTTGTGTCAGCTATGGTATCTGAGAAGTTGATGAGACATGGATGCCTTGCATTCTTGGCTCATGTGGTAGATACCACAATGGAGAGCCCTCATCCTTCTGAAGTTCTGGTTGTTAGGGAATTTGAAGATGTATTTCCTGAAGAACTTCCAGGTGTTCCTCCATCCCGAGAGATTGATTTTGAGATTAATCTAATCCCGGGCACGCAACCCATAGCAAAAACACCATATAGAATGTCACCTACTGAGATGGTAGAGCTCAAGAAACAACTGCAAGAGTTGCTTGAGAAAGGATTTATCCGACTGAGTACTTCACCATGGGGTGCTCCGGTCCTCTTTGTTAAAAAGAAAGATGGGTCGATGCGGTTATGCATTGACTACAAACAATTACATAAAGTAACCATAAAGAACAAATATCCTCTGCTAAGGATTGATGACTTGTTTGATCAGTTCTGTGATGCAACTATCTTCTCTAAGATAGATCTGAGGTCGGGATATCATTAGTTGCATATCAAGGAGAGTGAAATACCTAAGTCTGCCTTTAGGACAAGGTATGGTCACTATGAGTTCATAGTTATGTCGTTTGGACTAACTAATGCACCAGCTGCATTCATGGAACTCATGAATAGAATCTTTTGACCTTTTCTTGATCAGTGTGTAGTAGTATTCATAGATGACATCTTAATCTACAGTAGAGATGCTCAACAACATGAGCAGCACCTCCGTCAGGCTTTGACTTTGTTAAGAAAGCACAAGTTATATGCTAAGTTTAGCAAATGTGAGCTCTAGTTACTAGAAGTTTCTTTTCTAGGACACATAGTATCTGCCTCAAGTATTCGTGTTGATCCTAAGAAGGTAGAATCTATCCTACAATGGGAACAACCTAATACATCGACGGAGATTTGTAGTTTCCTAGGACTGGCAGGCTATTATAGGAGGTTCATCAAGAACTTCAGTTCTATAGCCTTACCCCTAACTAAGTTGACAAGGAAGGAGATTCCTTTTGTCTGGAATGACAAGTGCCAACAATCCTTCCAGTTGCTGAAGGAAAGGTTAACTAGTGCACCTGTGTTAGTATTACCTGAGCAAGGGAAGGGGTACATAGTCTTCTGTGATGCATCCAAAAATGGGCTAGGATGTGTGTTATGCAGGATAAACAAGTGATTTCTTTTGCTTCTCGACATCTTAAGAAATACGAGGAAAATTATCCAACACGCGATCTAGAGATAGCTATCTTGGTCCATGCTTTGAAAATCTGGAGACATTATCTCTATGGAGAGACATTCCAGATTTTCACAGACCATAAGAACCTAAAGTATATCTTCTCTCAACATGAGTTGAATATGAGACAGCGTCGCTGGATGGAATTAATCAAGGACTACGATTGTACAATTGATTATCATCCAGGGAAGGCTAATGTGGTTGCTGGTGCACTGAGTAGGAAATCATCCTCACCAGCCTTAGATAAAGCACAATTAAACTCCTTAGTTTGTTCTAAGAGATATATGCTTATCTCCTTAAGGCAAGACAATATAGAGCTTAAAGTATCATTGTTAGCCAGACTGTTAGCTGAGATTCAAGTGAAACCTACTCTGATACAGCAGATTAAAGAAGCACAACAAGTTGATACTGTGATTAAACAAATTAGGTCAGAGTATGGTAGTTAGAAACGGGATGGTTTCCATGATTCAGATGATCAAGTAGTCTGTTACCATGGTAGGATGATAGTACCTAATGCTGGTAACTTAAGAAAGTTAGTTCTGGAAGAAGATCATTCTTCAATGTATGCCATGCATCCAGGGAGCACCAAGATGTATCATAACTTAAAGGATATGTATAGGTGGCCTGGATTGAAGAAAGATGTAGCTGAGTTTGTTATGCGGTGTCTGGTGTGTCAGCAAGTTAAAGCTAAACATCAGAAGCCCGTAGGAACAATGCAACCTCTGCCTATACAACAGTGAAAATGGGATCATGTAACCATGGATTTTGTGGTTGGTTTTCCTAGAACAGCCAAAATTCATGATTCCATTTAGGTTATAGTTGATAGGTTGACAAAGATACCACATTTCCCTCCTATCAAAACAACCTATACAGCTGATAAGCTTGAAAAAATATACATAGATGAGATAGTGCGCTTGCACGGGGTTCCAACTACTATTGTTTCTGATAGAGGTCCCCAGTTTACGAGTCATTTTTGGGAACGACTCCATAAAGCTTTGGGTATGCAATTAAGGTTTAGTACAACCTTTCACCCTCAGACAGATGGACAATCTGAGAGGACCATACAAACCTTGGAGGACTTGCTTAGGGCATGTGTCCTTCAGTTTGTAGGAAGTTGGGATCTACACCTGAGCTTGATAGAATTTGATTATAATAATAGCTATCAACACAGTATTGATATGGCATCATATGAGGCATTATATGGTAGACGTTGTAGATCTCCTTTATGTTGGTATGCAAATAGGAGAATATCAACTTTTGGGTCCTGAGCTAGTACAACAAACAACTGAGAAGATTAAAGTAATACAACAATAGTTGAAAGCTGCCCAGGATAGATAGAAATCTTATGCTGATAAGCATCGAAGACCCTTAGAATTCCAAGTTGGAGATAGAGTGTACCTCAAGGTCTCACCTTGGAAAGGTATCCTGAGATTCGGGAAGAAGGGGAAGTTAGCTCCTAGATTTATGGGGCCTTATCTGATCATTGAAAAGATGGGAAAGGCAGCCTATAAGCTGGAGTTACAACCTGAGTTGCATAGATTGCACCCAATATTCCATATCTCCATGTTGAGGAAGTGTCATCTTGACACAGAGTCAGTTCTGCAACCTGTGGAGGTAGAACTAAATAATGATATATCTTATGTTGAAGGACTTGTGTTGGTTCTTGACAGAAGAATTAAAAAGTTGAAAAAGAAAGACATATGTCTTGTAAAAGTTCTTTGGCATCACTATGGCATTGAAGAAGCTACGTGGGATTTAGAGGTAGAGATGAGGAGGAAGTACCCTACTCTTTTCTCTTAATGTTTTCGTTGATGATTTCGGGGACGGAATCCTTGTAAGGGGTGGGTAACTTGTAACATCCCTGACCTGGGTTATGCTTTAACCCTAGGTGTTTTGTTTAAGAAAGATAATTATATGCTTGCTATTATCTTTTGAAAAGTAATTAAGGTACAAGAGAAACTTATATTTAAATTTTAGTCCTTTTTGAATAATGTTGAAATGATATTTTAACTTGCTTTGAACTAAAGTGCAAATTACCCAAGTTGAGGGGTTAAATTGCAAATGTTACATGATAAGATGTTCCTCAGATGTTGAAGAATCATGAGAATGAAGATGATGCAGAGGAATGGCTAGTGAAAGTCTGAGTACCAAGAGAGAGCTGATAAAGCAATGTTTGTGCATTAAAACCTAATTTTGGTGTAATGTGCAATTTACCCAAAACCCAGGGCTCAATATGCAACTTACCACTTCAAAAGAGTCCCTAATAATTCTTGGCATCATGTGGAGCAAACAAAATGAGAGGGGTGTCTCATTTGTATCACTTTGAAGGAGAGCGAATCTTGATATAAAAATAATCAATATTTAAGCATAATTGAAACCTTAATTCAATTTAATGCAAAAATAAATAAAATAATTGAAGGGCCTTCAACCAAAAACGAGATGGTTGGATTTGATCAAGTGTGAACGTCCTTGTGCCTTGCAAAGGCAAAGTAAATATCTACGTGAGTGGAGAACCCACTCACATTAAGAAAAGAAAAAGAAATATCCACTAACTTTAGGATATTATTATAATAAGGGTTAAGGTGCTTAATTTGATTTTCTTTAAATCATGGATAATTGAGAGTAATAAGAGGCAAACGAGATAGACTCGTGTCTAAGGAAGAGGAGGGGGCAAGTGGAAAGAATATGGAAGAGATAATCCCTACATTATCTCTCTTAAATGAATTTTCAATAAAATTCATATATAAGCTCCTTTATCCATAGAGTGAAAAGGTAATTTGGAATCCACTTTCACTTCTTGCTTGCAAAAACGACCAAGGGAGCTAGGAGCAGTAGGAGGACGACCCCCAACCTGTTGGTAAGCTTCTTAACCTTCTTTCATCTTGATTTCATGGTTGAAATCACAAATCAATGCATGATTTATTCTTATCTCGATCCCATCTTCAAATCTAACCAATCCTTTTCACTCAAAAGCTTGAGGAATGAACCTTGTGGTGTGAAAATTCTTCTTCCACCATTGTTGACGTGAAGCTCCAAGATTTGAAGCTCAATTGGAGGTGGGCTATATAACTTGAACCCCTGTTCATTGTTATTGAATTCAATTTCTCAATCAACTATGTTCAATTGCTCTTCTTGTAATTCTTTTGATTAGTTGATACAACTACCATGATAATGGCAGTAGTTTTTGATGGACTAAAGCTTGATGATGATGACATCATCATAAGCACACATCTGAACATAATATATTTGTAAACGGTTTCATGGACTTTGGTCCAAACGGTTTCACCAAACCGTTTGAAGACCAAATGGTTTGCAAACCGTTTGGAGGTTTGGATCCCAAACTATTTGGATGGGTTGACTGTTTGGATGGGTTGATAGTTTGAGATCAGGACCCTAGTACATGTTGGATGGTGATATAATGTATCCAATTGATTGATTCAATTTATGGACAATCCTCAAATTAGAAACCCTAATCGACTTGTTGAAAGAAAACTCAATTTATCCATTCGATTTCAAGACTAATTGGACCAAACGGTCTTGAGACCGTTTGAGTCCAAATAGTCTTGAAACCATTTGGGATCAAACGGTCTCAAGACCATTTGGAGGATTAATGTTTTAACCTTGATTGATGGATAGAGATCTAATTGTGTTGATTGATGAATCCCTCAATCGCCTAATTGATGGCCAATTCAATGGTGCAAATCATATTCAATTTGATTGATGAATGTCCTAAGTGACCCATTCGGTTTTGAGGCTAGTTTGGCCCAAATGGTCTTGAGACCGTTTGAGTCCAAACAGTCTTGAAAACTATTTGAGGTCAAACGGTCTCAGGACCGTTTAAACAATTTGAGGTCAAACGGTCTCAGGACCGTTTGAAACCTAAACGGTTTCAAAACCGTTTGGAGTGAAAAAGGCCAAAACCGATTAGATGATTCAATGTGATCAAATTGATTGGAAACTTAAAGCAATGGTTGATCGTGATGATTATCAATTATAGGAACAAAGGTTAAGTATCTAATGTACTTAGATAATCAGTATCTTTAAGATGGTTAACCAAAAAAGTTATCAAAGTAATGTCGTCTTAGTACACTATGTTAATCATAAGTCTATGTACTTGAAATGATGGGTTGACCTAATTAAATTAAGTCTTGTGTAAATAACATCCTAGGGACGATGAGAGAGAAGTATTCATACATGAGTATTAATCATGTAGTGATTAGGGGATGATACATAGTGAAGAGATCATAAAACCCTAATTGTATAGGTTAATGAACCCTAACCCTGATATAGGGCAATTCTAAGTGGAACCCTAATCTAGGATAATAGTGAAGCCCTAATTGAGGGTGATGACATGAGTAATCCTAAGTTAGGGTTATGAAGTGTAAAACCCTAATTTAGATAAATAGTAAACCCTAATTATGGGTAATTGAATGTGAAACCCTAATTGGGATGAATAGTAAACCCTAATTGTAGGATATTGAATGTAACTCTGAATCTAGGGCGATTTTACGTGTAACCCTAAATTAGGATGATGTTATGTAAATCCTGGTATATTAACGTGATGTGGAACTTAAATCCAGGGTGATGCTATGTAATGCTATATGAAACCCTAATCTTGGGCAATATGGTGATAAACCATGACCCTAATCTGGGTAATGGACTGAGTATCCCCAATTAAAATGAAATGGGAAACCCTAACTGTAGCATCCAACTAACAAAAACATAATTAACTAATGCGGAAGCGTTCACTAAGCAGCGGATTATAGAAAATCACTAAAAATTTAAAACCTTTTTCAAAGAGACCCAATCATAGGAAAACTCTTTCAACAAGAACCAATGTATTACATTTACATCATGGTTCATAAGTATATATCTTATACCATCTCTTTTCAAGGGTTACAACATCAACTACCTTGTTAAAAGCTAAACACAGACAACATAATAACCTCGAGGCATCAAGCCAAAATCTCAAAACGATACATTAAAAGCACTAAGTACTAACTCCGAGGACCTGAGAGTACAGAGACGACACATAGGACTTCTATCTACCAAACACGATAGACAGCACACTCAACCTGAGTTGTCACTGCTGTCCTTGTAGCTGCTGATGTTCTTCATCCGAAAGATATTATCAGTCTCTTTCACACTCGTCCACCTAAAAAATGTTGGTTCCCACGGGGGTGAGACAATTGAAAATTGCCCCAGCGAGAGATATAACTCTCCGCCAGAAACATCATTATTGTAGTTTAATTAATATAAAACTGAGCAGAGGATAAGCAGTTTAGATCATTCTCATCTTTTAAAGTATTACACATATCTATGATTGAACAGTAATTCATCTATTCTCTTTATAAGAAATAGAAAGAACATGTATAACATTCATCTACCATACATTTTCAACATCTCAAGCTTTGCTCATGTCATTCATTATTCTGATGTGTCACCCATGATTCATTCTTGTTTCTATTTGTTGGCCTTAGCCAATCTGCTAAACAAGTATTCACTTATGTCAGGCATGTGATTATATAAATCATCATGTATTATTCAAGCATTAAACTATATCAATCAGGTATAAATGTTTCAGGCATTGGACTATACCAATCCTGATTACACATCCAGGCATTGGACTTTAACCAAACCTAATTACAGGCATTAAGCCTTTGTCAGGTATTTCTAATTATAGAGGCATGGATAGCATGTGAAACATAACTATCAACATGAGATATCTAGCATCATGATTATAATCAACAGTAGCAGTAAGATATCAACATAAGCATGACCATTGTATGTACACAATTACAGTCTTATGCATATCCACAACATAAGTATAATTACTATCTCTTAGTTGCACTAAGCATCATCTTTATGTAAAGAGAACAAACATGGGTTTCCATTCAATGTGAAGCGTCATGTATAACCCTAAACAGATATGCTATACGGCTGTATTACATCTTTTATTATGCCCTGGGGAATTTGAATCGTACCATTCAAAGTCCAACCGACCCCTGCGAAGGGCTATTCGGTTCCGTACAAGATCTAGGAGTACCGGCATCCTAAGATCTCTTCCCCTCGGTCAGTACGAGTAAACTGCAGTGACATACCAGTCAAACTGCCAACAGTGACATATAGTCAACTGATAACAACTAGTCCGTACTTGGTACAAGTTACGACACTAGAAAATAGGGTATACAAAACCCTCTAATCCGAGGTACAACCGCAGCTGTCCTCAATCACATCAAATATTTGAGGCATGACCATAGCCATCCTCTGTAACCTGCAATTGTGGATGACAAGTATATATATATCCTCAACCTGCCACCCCCGCATATTCAACAATATGCGCTCCGAGTTTCCCTTAGGAATACTCGTTTCACCATCCAGCAAGTTCTGACACTGAAGATGGTTCTACGGCACAGGGCACTACATGATTAGAGTTGCACTTAATTAGTTATGCCAATTGGGTGAATTAAGGCTGCATTAAACAAGTGGACATACAAACCCTAATTCATTTCTAGCAAGCATATAAATATCAAAACCTGAAAAGATATAAAACATATGAAACATAATTTCTCATCTCTTCATCACATGGTAATATTCACTTGCCATTCATTAGATTACACCAATTATCATATTATCACAGGATATAAATCCTTTTCACAATAGCACAGGGTATCAACCCTTATCAACATAAGAGGAATACACCTCATTCAGGGCTCAATCATGCCCATGAAACATCTTGTTACTTCTTACCAGGTAACATCTAACCATATGGCTCACAAGGCCATTAAACATCTTGTCACCTCTCACTAGGCAACAATAACATATTAACTCATGTAATATAATAGTAACACCACTATTTCCTCCACAGGGTTAGGGTTAACTATTCACATCAATTAGGGTTTCATGTTTATTTTATCAATACAACCCTAATATATTGTTCCATACATCTAGGAGCATCCATCGACATTCCAAGTATTTAATATTCTTATCATTTATCATTAAATGATCATCAACACAAGGTATGAGTTTATCTCTCATCATTATCATGGTATGATTACATCATACTCATTTTAGCTTACTTATCAAGTATGTTAAACTCATTACATTTCATTGTGACAATTTACATAACACTCTCCTTGTGTATCTTATCTAAAAATATTGGATTTGAGATGCATCAAGGTATATCAACCCTGAAATGCTAAATGTGATATCTATCATGTCTCAATGTATCACTTCCCTCATCACTTCTATCTTACATGAGTTTATTAACTTATCTTATAATGAGGAATTTCACATCTTAATACTTTCATCCACCAACCTATCACCTTTACCATGATGTGCATAGATCACACACAAGGATTGTCCAACTATCTTCAATGATATGGACTCATCTCAAATTAAGGCATTGCTTGTTATAAGGTTGCCTATAGTCAACCACTTAAGATATTTCATCATTATAGGGTATTACTCATTATTTCATCATTAAGGTTTACTCATATCATTACCCAGACATTAGGGTTATGATTTATCATCATATTGCCCATGATTAGAATTCCATGCACTATAGCCCAAATTTAGGGTTTTACATAGCTTTACTCTGTGTTAGGTTTAAGGTTTCATATGACATCGCCCTCAATTAGGGTTTCACATGGAATCATCCTCAATTAGAGTTTCTCAGGGAATCACCCTCAATTAGGGTTTCACTAATCATCCCAATTAGGGTTTCATTCAATTACCCATAAATTAGGGATTCATTATTCCTCTAATTAGGGTTTGGTATTTCATTACCTTAAATTAGAGTTACCCAAGTCATTACCCTTAATTAGGGTTACACTATTACCCTTAATTAGGGTTACACTATTACCCTAGATTAGGGTTTTACTCAAAATTTCCCTAAATCAGGGTTAGGGTTCGTTAACCTTCTCAATTAGGGTTTCTTGATCTCTTTACTAAGGATCCTACCCTAAATCACCATATGAATCATACTCATGTATGAATTCATTTCTATCATTCTCTCCACTTGATTTGGTTACATCAACCATATGATCAAATACAAACAACTATGTTTGACATAGTATACTGAGTTATTGCTTCCATAAACAATTAAGGTTTGCTTAATTGAATAGCCTTCAACTCACGATTCCTTGGGAGTTAATCCCTCAAATTTGGTGAGTCATTAGACCACATCATTAGGAACAGTAATCCCAAACATTCAACCCTTGGTCAATGCATTCAAACGGTCTTGAGACCGTTTACTCAAAAAGGTCAATTAAATCAGATTGAAAATCAGCACTTAATTCAATTAGGTTTCCCTAATTGATTAGGCTTCAACTCACGATTCCTTGGGAGTTAATCCCTCAAATTTGGAGGGTCATTAACCAACATCATTATAAACAGGAATCCCAAACGGTAAATGCTTGGTCAACACACTCAAATGGTCTTGAAACCGTTTTCCCAAACAGGTCAAGTTGATCAGGTTGAAAATCAGCATTTAATTCAATTCGATTTATCTAATTGATTGGCCTTCAACTCACGATTCCTTTGGAGTTAACCCCTAAACTTTGGAGGGTCATTATCCTACATAATTAGGAACAATATTCCCAAACGTTCAACGCTTGTTCAACCATATCAAACGGTCTTTAAACCGTTTTCCCTAAAACAGTTGTCTGAAACTGCATAGCCAATCAATTTAAAACGATTTGGAATAGATATCAAGACCATTTGGCTTGGTACTTTTCTTTGGATAAGCATATAGGATGATGTCATAATCCCCTTCCTTCGAAAAACCAAGAACAGCAACCGTTCTTGATGGAAATTGCAGCAAAGAAACAAGTATGTATCAAATTGAAGAAAACAATCAACAAAGCATAATTGATTGATGCAATAGCAATGATTAAGGGTTTGAATTATAAAACCCGCCTCCAATTGAGATCCAAAGCTTCAAGCTCACGCCATTAATGGTGGATGAAGCTCTAGCAACTCCCCCTAAACTCGTCCTAAAGCTTTTGGATGAAAAAGTTGCCTAGGGTTGAAGAGGAGATCAAAATAAGAAGAAATCAATGATTTATTTTTTATTTCCACCATGGAATCAAGGAGAACGAAGGTCAAGGACCTTACCAACAGGTTGGGGTCGTCCTCCTGCTCCTCCACAGCTCCTTAGTCGTTTTCCAAGCAAGAGGAAAGAAAAGAATCCGAAATAGCCTTTGTTTTGGCTTGGTAAAGGTACTTTTATAAGAAAATTGATGAGAGAGAAAATGCATTATTAAAATGCATTAAATTCCAAAAATATGGCCGCCTCTTCCCCCTCAAATTCCCCTCAAAATCCTTAAGGACGAGGCTATCTTCATTGCCTCTTATTCCTCTTCATTATCCATCAATTTAAAGAAAAGCAAATTAAGCACCTTAGATCATATTATAATAATATTCCAATTTGAGTGGATATTGCTTTTCTTTATAATAATGGTGAGTGGGTTATCCACTTGCTTGAGATATTTTCGTGGCCTAGCAAAGTCACAAATGTGTTCACACTTGAGCAAGTTCAACCATCTCGTTTTTGGTTGAAGGCCCTTCAATTATTATATTTGTTTTTACACTAAATAGAATTAGGGTTTCAATTAGGATTAAATCTTGATTATTTTAATATCAAGATTCTCTCTCCTCCAACTTAATTCAAATGAGGCGCCCCTCTCATTTTATTTTCTCTACTTGATGCCAAGAAACATTAGGGACCTTATTGAAGTGGTAATTTACATATTACACCCTGGGTTTTGGGTAAATTGCACATTACACCAAAACTAGGTTTTCATGCACATACATTGCTTTATCAGCTCTTTCTTGGTATTTAGGCTTCCATAAGCCATACCTCAGCATCATCTTTACTCTCATGATGCTTCAACACATGAGGAACATATTATCATGCACAATTTGCACTTAAACCCCTCAACTTGGGTAATTTCCACTTTAGTCCAAAACAGGCAAAACATTGATTTCAACAATGTTCAAAAAGGATAAGAATTGTAATATAAGTTCCTCTTGAACCATAATTACCTTTCACAAGATGAGATTAAGCATTTAATCATCTTTCTTAATCAAAACACCTAGGGTTAAGGTATAACCCAGGTCAGGGGTGTTACAAATTATAAACCCCTAACAAGGATTTCGTCCTCGAAATCCAGATAAAGGAAGACAAATGTATATTTTTCATCATACTATCTAGTCTTCACATATCATCTCCTTATTATAGATACACCATAAAACTTTGATCAGCACCAAGTGTTTCCATACAAAATTCTCATAGAATCAACACACAAGGCACATGCCCCACTGTCCCTCATCATTGACTATAGAGTCAACTTTGTGTCAAATAACACTTTTCTTATTCAGAGAAGCATCATACATTCTTTATTAGTATCATGTTTATGCAGAGCATAAACCCCTAACATATGATGTTCATATTATTATAATCAGACTAATTTCACAGTTTGACCAATCCAGGTAGCCAACCTAACCCATCTGATATCTCTCAGATACCATAATCTTTCACCTTGATATCTATCACATGTGTTGGAAACACATCATATATATCTCTTCCTTTCATCTTGGAACATTATGTGTTTCATATGTCCTCATCTTGGGACCAAAGTCCAAGATAACTGATACTTTTCTAAGTATCCATCACATGAACACATTTATCTTATGCACATAAAGTGTCCTAAGACCCACTTGATGGTCATGTCCCTAAAAGGAAAGAAAACAAGGATTCATATTCCTCTTATTAATTTATGTATTTTCAACTATTCATGAATCATTTACTCTTTAGCTCTTCCTAGGTTCCTTGCCTTTAGCATAGGAATTATAAGGATGATTACATGACATTATCCATTTAGCATGTTTATGATCATCTCATGATCTCATCATATTTCCCATTTCTTCGTTAGGGAAAATACATTTATTATACTTACATCATTATTGAACAGGTTTCATTTCCCTTATTCTTATCCTTATCTTATGAGGAGTACACTTTTAGTTCCTCATACAACATGCTCATTTGAGATTATCTCAGACTTCTCTTTCTTATACTTAGTATATCACACATTTATTCATTCCATATTTCTGATTTCATGATACTCATTAGATTGTATCAGAATGACTGCTTGATCAGGGCAATCAGAGAGATTACAATCTAAGAGTTTCCATACTCACTTTATCATCAATAGTTGTATACCTGGCCAGGGTATATAAATACTGAGATTAAGTAGTATGCACCTTATTTGCGATCATATTCCTCACTTTTAATATCATTATACACACATGACTTTCCCTTGTTCCAACATGACTAAGTCATTTATGAACTCTTTTAAAGCTCAAACTTCTGTATTAAGGACTGATAACCTAGATTGTAAAGCTAGTATCCAGTCCACTATATGCATTACTGTTGCCTAATCTGCCCAACAGTAATACTTAAAGAAAGATTTTCTTATCATAAATAGATCAACTAGGAGACTCTTAGGCAATTGTCTCTCTCTTGCCTGCTCCCATGCACCTCTTCTTGGTGCAATATTGCTGCTCTCAGCAGCAATCTCCTCATGTGACCCAGTCATCTTTAAGTTCTTCTTCTCTTATATGAGCAGAAGACATTATCAGATACACTAGATGATACCAGAACAGACTCTACTACCTTAGTCCTATGTCTCTGTAGACTCAGCGAACCTAGAGCTCTGATACCACTTAATTGTAGCATCCAACTAACAAAAACATAATTAACTAATGCGGAAGCGTTCACTAAGCAGCGGATTATAGAAAATCACTAAAAATTTAAAACCTTTTTCAAAGAGACCCAATCATAGGAAAACTCTTTCAACAAGAACCAATGTATTACATTTACATCATGGTTCATAAGTATATATCTTATACCATCTCTTTTCAAGGGTTACAACATCAACTACCTTGTTAAAAGCTAAACACAGACAACATAATAACCTCGAGGCATCAAGCCAAAATCTCAAAACGATACATTAAAAGCACTAAGTACTAACTCCGAGGACCTGAGAGTACAGAGACGACACATAGGACTTCTATCTACCAAACACGATAGACAGCACACTCAACCTGAGTTGTCACTGCTGTCCTTGTAGCTGCTGATGTTCTTCATCCGAAAGATATTATCAGTCTCTTTCACACTCGTCCACCTAAAAAATGTTGGTTCCCACGGGGGTGAGACAATTGAAAATTGCCCCAGCGAGAGATATAACTCTCCGCCAGAAACATCATTATTGTAGTTTAATTAATATAAAACTGAGCAGAGGATAAGCAGTTTAGATCATTCTCATCTTTTAAAGTATTACACATATCTATGATTGAACAGTAATTCATCTATTCTCTTTATAAGAAATAGAAAGAACATGTATAACATTCATCTACCATACATTTTCAACATCTCAAGCTTTGCTCATGTCATTCATTATTCTGATGTGTCACCCATGATTCATTCTTGTTTCTATTTGTTGGCCTTAGCCAATCTGCTAAACAAGTATTCACTTATGTCAGGCATGTGATTATATAAATCATCATGTATTATTCAAGCATTAAACTATATCAATCAGGTATAAATGTTTCAGGCATTGGACTATACCAATCCTGATTACACATCCAGGCATTGGACTTTAACCAAACCTAATTACAGGCATTAAGCCTTTGTCAGGTATTTCTAATTATAGAGGCATGGATAGCATGTGAAACATAACTATCAACATGAGATATCTAGCATCATGATTATAATCAACAGTAGCAGTAAGATATCAACATAAGCATGACCATTGTATGTACACAATTACAGTCTTATGCATATCCACAACATAAGTATAATTACTATCTCTTAGTTGCACTAAGCATCATCTTTATGTAAAGAGAACAAACATGGGTTTCCATTCAATGTGAAGCGTCATGTATAACCCTAAACAGATATGCTATACGGCTGTATTACATCTTTTATTATGCCCTGGGGAATTTGAATCGTACCATTCAAAGTCCAACCGACCCCTGCGAAGGGCTATTCGGTTCCGTACAAGATCTAGGAGTACCGGCATCCTAAGATCTCTTCCCCTCGGTCAGTACGAGTAAACTGCAGTGACATACCAGTCAAACTGCCAACAGTGACATATAGTCAACTGATAACAACTAGTCCGTACTTGGTACAAGTTACGACACTAGAAAATAGGGTATACAAAACCCTCTAATCCGAGGTACAACCGCAGCTGTCCTCAATCACATCAAATATTTGAGGCATGACCATAGCCATCCTCTGTAACCTGCAATTGTGGATGACAAGTATATATATATCCTCAACCTGCCACCCCCGCATATTCAACAATATGCGCTCCGAGTTTCCCTTAGGAATACTCGTTTCACCATCCAGCAAGTTCTGACACTGAAGATGGTTCTACGGCACAGGGCACTACATGATTAGAGTTGCACTTAATTAGTTATGCCAATTGGGTGAATTAAGGCTGCATTAAACAAGTGGACATACAAACCCTAATTCATTTCTAGCAAGCATATAAATATCAAAACCTGAAAAGATATAAAACATATGAAACATAATTTCTCATCTCTTCATCACATGGTAATATTCACTTGCCATTCATTAGATTACACCAATTATCATATTATCACAGGATATAAATCCTTTTCACAATAGCACAGGGTATCAACCCTTATCAACATAAGAGGAATACACCTCATTCAGGGCTCAATCATGCCCATGAAACATCTTGTTACTTCTTACCAGGTAACATCTAACCATATGGCTCACAAGGCCATTAAACATCTTGTCACCTCTCACTAGGCAACAATAACATATTAACTCATGTAATATAATAGTAACACCACTATTTCCTCCACAGGGTTAGGGTTAACTATTCACATCAATTAGGGTTTCATGTTTATTTTATCAATACAACCCTAATATATTGTTCCATACATCTAGGAGCATCCATCGACATTCCAAGTATTTAATATTCTTATCATTTATCATTAAATGATCATCAACACAAGGTATGAGTTTATCTCTCATCATTATCATGGTATGATTACATCATACTCATTTTAGCTTACTTATCAAGTATGTTAAACTCATTACATTTCATTGTGACAATTTACATAACACTCTCCTTGTGTATCTTATCTAAAAATATTGGATTTGAGATGCATCAAGGTATATCAACCCTGAAATGCTAAATGTGATATCTATCATGTCTCAATGTATCACTTCCCTCATCACTTCTATCTTACATGAGTTTATTAACTTATCTTATAATGAGGAATTTCACATCTTAATACTTTCATCCACCAACCTATCACCTTTACCATGATGTGCATAGATCACACACAAGGATTGTCCAACTATCTTCAATGATATGGACTCATCTCAAATTAAGGCATTGCTTGTTATAAGGTTGCCTATAGTCAACCACTTAAGATATTTCATCATTATAGGGTATTACTCATTATTTCATCATTAAGGTTTACTCATATCATTACCCAGACATTAGGGTTATGATTTATCATCATATTGCCCATGATTAGAATTCCATGCACTATAGCCCAAATTTAGGGTTTTACATAGCTTTACTCTGTGTTAGGTTTAAGGTTTCATATGACATCGCCCTCAATTAGGGTTTCACATGGAATCATCCTCAATTAGAGTTTCTCAGGGAATCACCCTCAATTAGGGTTTCACTAATCATCCCAATTAGGGTTTCATTCAATTACCCATAAATTAGGGATTCATTATTCCTCTAATTAGGGTTTGGTATTTCATTACCTTAAATTAGAGTTACCCAAGTCATTACCCTTAATTAGGGTTACACTATTACCCTTAATTAGGGTTACACTATTACCCTAGATTAGGGTTTTACTCAAAATTTCCCTAAATCAGGGTTAGGGTTCGTTAACCTTCTCAATTAGGGTTTCTTGATCTCTTTACTAAGGATCCTACCCTAAATCACCATATGAATCATACTCATGTATGAATTCATTTCTATCATTCTCTCCACTTGATTTGGTTACATCAACCATATGATCAAATACAAACAACTATGTTTGACATAGTATACTGAGTTATTGCTTCCATAAACAATTAAGGTTTGCTTAATTGAATAGCCTTCAACTCACGATTCCTTGGGAGTTAATCCCTCAAATTTGGTGAGTCATTAGACCACATCATTAGGAACAGTAATCCCAAACATTCAACCCTTGGTCAATGCATTCAAACGGTCTTGAGACCGTTTACTCAAAAAGGTCAATTAAATCAGATTGAAAATCAGCACTTAATTCAATTAGGTTTCCCTAATTGATTAGGCTTCAACTCACGATTCCTTGGGAGTTAATCCCTCAAATTTGGAGGGTCATTAACCAACATCATTATAAACAGGAATCCCAAACGGTAAATGCTTGGTCAACACACTCAAATGGTCTTGAAACCGTTTTCCCAAACAGGTCAAGTTGATCAGGTTGAAAATCAGCATTTAATTCAATTCGATTTATCTAATTGATTGGCCTTCAACTCACGATTCCTTTGGAGTTAACCCCTAAACTTTGGAGGGTCATTATCCTACATAATTAGGAACAATATTCCCAAACGTTCAACGCTTGTTCAACCATATCAAACGGTCTTTAAACCGTTTTCCCTAAAACAGTTGTCTGAAACTGCATAGCCAATCAATTTAAAACGATTTGGAATAGATATCAAGACCATTTGGCTTGGTACTTTTCTTTGGATAAGCATATAGGATGATGTCATAATCCCCTTCCTTCGAAAAACCAAGAACAGCAACCGTTCTTGATGGAAATTGCAGCAAAGAAACAAGTATGTATCAAATTGAAGAAAACAATCAACAAAGCATAATTGATTGATGCAATAGCAATGATTAAGGGTTTGAATTATAAAACCCGCCTCCAATTGAGATCCAAAGCTTCAAGCTCACGCCATTAATGGTGGATGAAGCTCTAGCAACTCCCCCTAAACTCGTCCTAAAGCTTTTGGATGAAAAAGTTGCCTAGGGTTGAAGAGGAGATCAAAATAAGAAGAAATCAATGATTTATTTTTTATTTCCACCATGGAATCAAGGAGAACGAAGGTCAAGGACCTTACCAACAGGTTGGGGTCGTCCTCCTGCTCCTCCACAGCTCCTTAGTCGTTTTCCAAGCAAGAGGAAAGAAAAGAATCCGAAATAGCCTTTGTTTTGGCTTGGTAAAGGTACTTTTATAAGAAAATTGATGAGAGAGAAAATGCATTATTAAAATGCATTAAATTCCAAAAATATGGCCGCCTCTTCCCCCTCAAATTCCCCTCAAAATCCTTAAGGACGAGGCTATCTTCATTGCCTCTTATTCCTCTTCATTATCCATCAATTTAAAGAAAAGCAAATTAAGCACCTTAGATCATATTATAATAATATTCCAATTTGAGTGGATATTGCTTTTCTTTATAATAATGGTGAGTGGGTTATCCACTTGCTTGAGATATTTTCGTGGCCTAGCAAAGTCACAAATGTGTTCACACTTGAGCAAGTTCAACCATCTCGTTTTTGGTTGAAGGCCCTTCAATTATTATATTTGTTTTTACACTAAATAGAATTAGGGTTTCAATTAGGATTAAATCTTGATTATTTTAATATCAAGATTCTGTCTCCTCCAACTTAATTCAAATGAGGCGCCCCTCTCATTTTATTTTCTCTACTTGATGCCAAGAAACATTAGGGACCTTATTGAAGTGGTAATTTACATATTACACCCTGGGTTTTGGGTAAATTGCACATTACACCAAAACTAGGTTTTCATGCACATACATTGCTTTATCAGCTCTTTCTTGGTATTTAGGCTTCCATAAGCCATACCTCAGCATCATCTTTACTCTCATGATGCTTCAACACATGAGGAACATATTATCATGCACAATTTGCACTTAAACCCCTCAACTTGGGTAATTTCCACTTTAGTCCAAAACAGGCAAAACATTGATTTCAACAATGTTCAAAAAGGATAAGAATTGTAATATAAGTTCCTCTTGAACCATAATTACCTTTCACAAGATGAGATTAAGCATTTAATCATCTTTCTTAATCAAAACACCTAGGGTTAAGGTATAACCCAGGTCAGGGGTGTTACACTAACCCTAGTGAGGGAATAGCTGTGTTACCCTTGAACAATGATGTTATAATTGTTTTACATTGTGCTGATATGAAACTGATGTAACTGTTATCATCTATACTAACCATGCAGGTATCATGAGATGATGAACATAGCCAGGTATGAGCTATGGTGTTTTATTTGTTAAATTGTTATTGGGCCTTATGTGCCATAATATGCCTTGTTGCCTAGTAAGAGGTAATAAGAGAATTAGTGGGCCTTAAGTTCCATATGAGATGCTTGTGTAATAAGTATCATGTTTACCTTGGTCAGATGACCTGAAGGTGATAGTTACCTGAAAAAGTGGTAACAATGCTCAGTGATGAGTTAAGGGTTTGAATACCCAGAACCATATGATTATGACATTGAGTTTGTGAAGTGATGAGTATTCCCAATAATTGAAATGAGGAACTGAGATCCCAATGTCCTATAAAGATTGAGAAGTAACTGATGAAAATAGTACATGTTTCTTTGTAGCATTTGTCCTAAATGTTTGAAAACTTGAATGATGCTAAAAGAATATGATAATGTACTTAATTAATCAAGTGAAATCTTTTCATGTAGAGCCCTGACCATAGAACCATCAGTGTCAGAAGTTGGTGATGGTGAAACAGGTTTTCCTTCGGGAATTCCTAAGGAACACATATTTTTGAATATGTGGGGGTAATGGGTGCTAATACCTTACGCCCTGATGAAGGGATTGATTTGAGATAAGCAATAAATCTCCCAATCCTTCATTAGTTGTTTCGGGATGGATGTATCATGAATCTCCCGATGATGATTAATGTCAGGTCGATATGAGATAAAATCTCTCGATTGACGATGAGAGTGCAGTTGCCACTGTAACTCTGTAGTGAAGTTTCCAGTATACCCTGGAACGCTATGTTGAGCAGTTGACATAGTCCTTCTTGTAGTCTCGCACTGATCGAGATGTGAGAGTTCATGGAATCTGGTTCTTCCTTTGACCTTATACGGTACCAATTTTGACTTCACAGTGGTCAGTTGGAGGATGAGCGGTATACCTCATCTCCTCGAGGCATAAATATGTTTGTAAAGTGTAACCAGCTGTGTAGCATAATTGCTAAGGTCAAAATGCGAGAATCACTGGTTGATGTACATTGCTTAGTATATCCTAGAAGAATAAATGATATACACGTTTCTTTAATATTTTGTTGAATGGTGACATGCTGATTTATCATGTCATAACTGAATTGCTCTGAATAAGCATATTTCTCTAATCAGTTTAGATATTGATTTGTCTGGTGTTGGATATATATATGATTCTTCTGCTAAGTTTATTTTTGTTAAACTGCAATAATAATGTTTTCAGCGAAGAGTTAAATCTCTCACTGGGGCAATTTACAAATTGTCTCACCCCTGTGGGATCCAACATTTTTAGGTGGACGCGGACAAAGTAGAGGAAGAAATCACATAGCTAGGGAAGAGAAGCAACAACAACAACAGGGATCGCAGTAATTCTACAGGTGGAAATAATGGTGATCAAGTTTTGGAATAGATAGTACTATGTGTTGTCTCTGGACTCTCAGGTCCTAGGAGTTTGTGCTTTTAATAAATCGATTTGAGATTTTGGCTTTAAGCCTCGAGGTTTTTATACTGCTTGTGTACAGCTAAGACAGAGCAGTTGATGCTTGTATTCCTCGAGAAGGGATGATACATGATATGTATGTATGAACCAGGATGTAAATGTCATACTTTGGTTCTTGTTTAAAGAGTTTTCCTGAGAATGGATATTTTGTAAATGGTTTTAATTTTTAGTGATTTTTAGTAATTCCACTTCTAATGATACACTTCCGTATTAGTTAATCATGTTTTTATAAGTTGGACGCGACAAATTAGTGGTATCAGAGCTCTAGGTTTGCCGAGTCTACAGAGACATAGGATTAAGGTTGTTGAGTCTGTTCTAGTGTCTTCCAATTTATCTAATAAGTGTCTTCTACTCATATAGGAGAAGAAGAACTTAGAGATGTCTGGATCACATGATGAACATGCTGCTGAGAGTTGCGTTGTTACACTGGAGGAGGTGCAAAGGACCAGAATAGGGAGGAGCTCGTACCTGAACAACCCCAGTTCAATCAAGCTGATATGGGGACAAGGAGGCTAGTTTCAGACAAATTTCAAGAAACCTATTCGTTGTGCAATTCTTGCACTGGAGGGACAAGGAGAAGGTGTTGTAGGAGGGACCATGGAATTTCGATAATCACCTCCACGTAAAGAGGAGTATTGAAGCAGAGGACACACCAGAGGCATTAGAACTAAACCTATGTACCTTCTGGGTCAGGCTGTATAACATGTCCCTTGGCTATAGGACGGAGGAGGCTATTAGGGTGGTAGCAGCGAAGATTGGCACGATGGTGGCCGTCGATCACAAAGATCTGGGGTGGGACACTTCTTGTAGAGTTAGGGTCACCCTAGACATCACAAAGCCCCTAAGGCAGAAGTAGAAGATCTGTGATGCAAAAGGAAACATCGTTTCTATTGAGATTAGGTATGAGAGGATGCCGAGCTTCTGTTATCGTTGTGGCATTAGCGGGCATCTGGAAAAGGATTGCATCAACATACAGGAGGAGGAGGATGAAGATCAGTAGCGGCAATGGCGGCCTTGCGTCAAGGCCTCACCAGTGAAGAGGTGGGCGATTCCGATTAGAGAGGTGTTGTTCGGGCGGGATAGCGAGAAGAGAACTCTCGACTTCATCGTGAAGACAAGGGGGAGGGGGGAAGCGGGAGGATGAGGGAGATCGGTGCAGCTCCAACAATGGTTCGAGGGAACCACACTCAATAAGGAACTACACAGGGAGATGGGGGAGGAGGACGAAACATCATCGCGGGTCCATTTCTTACGGATTGACCTGGACTCAATTTTCCCGATGGTGGTGGAGAAGGAGAGGAGGAAGGGGGAGGAGGGATTGAAGGATCCAACAGGGACAAGAAAGCACACTCATCCAATGGAGATCTCCGAAATAGCAGGTCTGTTACTGCCACAGGCTACTGAGGAACAAGTTCATCATAGGCAGGGGGCGACCACGATAGCTAACATTGATGGGGTGGAGGGCGGTAGGTCTTCAGACATAGTGGTGGAAGCAATGTCACAAGGAGTTCAATAAAGCATAGGGTGTGAGCAGGTCATTGGCGTGGGAAGTGAAAGATCTGAGTAAACAGTAGGGGGTGGATGGGCACTGAGTGTGTGCATGGTGAAGCCCCTTGACGGCATGGATATTGTGAAGGAACGACAGGCTGACAAAGTTACTGAGTTGAAAAAGGCTATGGCCAAGACAGGTGGTAAAGGGAGGGAGAGGAGGTTTACTTGGAGGGGTGATAGGTTGGGTGATCTTAGAGTGAAGATGTGCACATCTAAGGGTCAACCAAGTCTGAAACGAGGGAGAGAAGGGGAGGATGAATATGCAACTGAGGTAGAGGAATCTAAGCAAAGAAAGGGCAAGAGATCTCGTACATCTGAAGTCATGATAGATGTATCTGGATAGCAAGTAGTAGGTTCTGGTATGGTCCAGACCCATGATCAACAATGAAAATCTTGGCATGGAACGTCCAGGGCCGGGGTCGCCCTGGGATGGTGAACTCTCTCAATAGGAGGTGTTGGAGAGAGATGCCTAACATAGTTTTCATGATGGAAACTATGTGTAAGAGAACGAAATAGGATAGAGTAAGAATATCTTTTGGTTATGATAGTGGTTTTGGGGTGGACAGTAGAGGCAAATCTGGAGGTTTGGGGCTGTGGTAGAGAGGTCATAGGGTGATGATCAAATCTTTTTCCGACCATCATATTTTTACTAACATTGATGAAAACAACCCTGAGTACAATTATTTCTTTGATGGAATCTATGGTTGGGTGGCTAATAGGACAGGTCTCAAACTTGGGCTCTTATGGGATATATGCGCAGGGCCTCTCACAGACCTATGGTGTTTGATGGGGATTTTAATGAGATCGCTGCTTTGCATGAGAAACAAGGGGGCCAGACACAGAATGAGTGGCCTATGAGGAACTTCAGGGAGGCGATTGACAAATGTCATCTCATTGGTTTGGGATACACAAGGTGCAAATTCACTTGGAGGAGAGGCTTACATGCTGATAATCTCATTATGGAGAGGTTGGACATGTTTCTGGAATACAGGGAGTGGTACAACATTTTTAATGTGAGGAGGGTCAAGAATTTTCCTATTAGTAGCTCAGATCACGGGAAGATATATCTATGGGACGAGAAATCAACACAAGTGGAAGACAGGGGGAAGAGCTTCAGATTTGAGACTCTTTGGCTATCTTCTCCAGAATGCAGGACGGTGGTGGAACATGCATGGGGGAAAAATCTGGCTGGAGAAATTTGGAAATATTAAGAAGAGAATTTGGAAGACTGAGAAAGAGTTGGAATGAACACAAAATGTCTTACCTTCTCATGACATGATACAAGTGTGCAACCAATTGACAAAAGAGTTGGAGGAATTGCAGCGGAGGGAGGAGAGCTTTTGGCACACTACAATACGTACAAATGAGATGAGGGATGGCGATAAAAACATGAGGTATTTTCATCACAAGGCTAGCCAGAGGAAAAGGAGAAACACCATTGATGACATCTTCAAGGAGGATGGCAGCTGGAAGACAGATCCTGAGGAGATTGAAGGGGTGATCACTTCTTTTTTCATCTCTCTCTCTTTGACTTCTCATTTGGTTGGCATGGAGAATTTTCTAGATGGTATGCACAAAGTTTTACAGGATGAGGATGTCACACGGATGGAGCAAATCCCATCCAAGTGAGATTTGGCAAGCCCTTCAGCAAATGCACCCCAATAAAGCTCCTGGACCCGATGGTATGAAGGCAATGTTTTATCAAAAATTCTGGGGTACGGTGAAGAAGAGTGTGGTTGATTTTATAGCTAGTTGGTGGAGAGGAGAGCGCAGCTTGGCAGAGATTAATGAGACAGATATTGTGCTGTGCCGGTCTGCATTTCTGAGTATCGTCCTTTTAGCCTATGTAATGTCGCTTATAAAATTATTACAAAAGTCCTGGCCAATAGAGTAAAGCCGCTACTAAATAATATTATTTTTGAAAACCAAAGTGCTTTCATTGGGGGCAGTTTGATTATAGCTAATGCTTTGGTGGCATATGAGTTATTCCATATTATGAAGCATAGAAAGAGGGGAAAAGAGGGGTTGTTTGTGCTCAAGCATGACATGAGCAAAGCCTATGACAGGGTGGAGTGGTCTTTTTTGGGGAGGGTGATGGAGATGATCGACATTCCTATGAGGTGGAGGTCTAAAGTTCATGAGTGCATGGATAGCATTTCACATAGATTCGTCATTAATGGCAAGAGGAGGGGATCTACAAGACCGACCAGAGGACTATGCCAAGGTGACCCTATCTCTCCCTATCTCTTTATTTTTTGCAATGAAGCTCTCTCTTTATCTCTCTTAAAAGAAGCTCAGGAAAAGAGGATCCACAGAATTAAAGCATGTAGGACAGCACCGTGCGTGTCTCACCTTTTATTTGTTGATGATAGCATCGTGTTCACTAGAGATACCTCACAAGAATGCTCCACTTTAGTTGAGATTTTCAGCCAATACGAGAGGGCATCTGGGTAGAAAATTAATTTTGAGAAGACTGAAGTTTCTTTTAGTGGCAATGTGGAGGCAGAGAGGAGGGATACCATTAAGAATATGCTTGGGGTGAGAGAGGTGGACTGACAAGAGGAATACTTGGGCTTACCTACGGATGTGGGATGGTCTAAGAAGGTGGTCTTTGCTGCGATTAAGGATAGGGTTTGGAAAAAATTGTAGGGATGGAAGGAACAGTTGTTGTCTAAGCCAGGGAAGGAGGTTCTTATTAAAGCAGTGATCCAGGCTATTCCTACCAACTTGATGAGCATTTTCAAACTCCCTGAAGGACTCATAGACGAGATACATTCCATGATAGAATGGTTTTGGTGGGGAGCAAAGGAGGGTGGGAGGAAGATTCATTGGCTCAACTGGGTGAGACTGTGTAGACCAAAGGAGTATGGAGGGATGGGGTTCCAGGATTTGTCAGCATTTAATAGCGCGTTACTTGAAAAATAGGGATTGCGTCTTGCTACTAAGGAGTGATCGTTGGCCCGCCATATTCTGAAGGAGAAATACTACCGACAGACTATGTTCATTCACTCGGTGAGGGGAGGGGCACCTAGCTACAAGTGGAGGAGCATCTGGGGGCCGCTGCAGCTGGAAAAGATGAGTTTTCTTTGGAGGGTGGGGTCGCGGAGGAGCATTGACATATACAGAGACAGATGGATCCCATAGCTGGGTGGGACAGTTCACCGCTATTTGATACAGGGGCCGGTTGCATATACTTTAGTCGTTGCGTTGATAGATGTGGAGATGGGCCAGTGGGACGAGGCTGCCTTGACAGATGTGTTTCCTCCTCACATACGTAACATGATTCATGCTATTTCTTTAGGGGGCCAGGGGGACGCCGACACTCTATGCTGGGACAGTGAGAGTAGGGGAGAGTTTACAGTGCACAACACATATAGACTATTGTGCACAGGGGAGGATTTACTGGACGACTTGGACGAGGAGTATTGGAAAAGAGTCTGAGAGCAATGTTGGCTTCCAAAGCTGAAACACATCATTTGGCATGTGCTTCGAGACATTTTACCGACGAAGGCAGCCCTATGCAGGAGGCACACAACCCAAGATGATCTATGCCCTCACTGTTTATCTCACTCTAAGGACGCCACTCATGCCCTTTTGCTCTGTGCTTCAGCGGGTCCTGTTTGGGTAGCTGGACAGCTTGCTTGGACGCTCCACATAGGAATGGATGCTAGGGATTTTACCAGGGAGCTGTTATGGGAGGATGACTTGAGGAGAAGGGAGGAAGGGGTGACTTTGCTATGGATAGCTTGGACTGCCAGAAATAAGCATATTTTTGACCCCTAGCAGCCGTACATCCCAGCACTTGCAGTCAGTTTTCTTTCACTGATGGAGGATTATGGGTGGCACTTGTCGGTGTCACATAGAGGGGCGCACAAAGAGGATGGTTTGGATTTTTCAGCTTGTAATCCTCCTCCAAAGGGGTGTCACAAGTTGAATGCAGATGCCATTGTCCGCAATAGTGGCAGTGTGGGGATTGGATCTTTCTTCAGGGACCACCTAGGAGTTATCAAGGCTATGTACCAATCCCATCTGGACCATGCATTCTCACTGCTTAGTGTGGAGGGAATGACAGTCCTACATGGGATGCGGTTAGCCTTGGACCTAGGCCTGGAGGATCTGATCATCGAGACTGATAACGCTATGTTGGTTCACGTAGTGAAGGCCGACGGATGGGGACACGGATATGAGGACATCATCATCACTGAGATTTGCCATTTGTCATTATGTCTTTCCTCTTTTTAGTGTTGTTTTATTAGATGGCAAGGTAATGGGGTTACCCATGCCTTAGCCGCTCATGCCTGTTTGTTACACCCCGATCTCACAATTATCATTAATCATTAGATTAGGGCATAAATTGAGGATTTAACATAATACAAAGATCACCCTTAACTTTTTCTTATTTTTCAAACTATTTGTTTTCTCGCATTGAACCACATAAACTAACTTTACAAGGGAATCTAAGCATTGATTTCTCTAATCTGATTTCAATAGTAAAAATGCATGTATGAACATTCATTATGTTTCTCATACTTTTAAGCACATAAGACTTGTCGATTCACATATATTGCTAAAAGAGGAATAATGTTATACATCATCATTTACAACTCTCTCTTATTTTTTACAAGGACCTAGAGTGACAAGGACTGACTAAACTTAGCTATAATCAGACTTCACTCTTGTGGCAGATCTACTCTGATGCAATGATATCTTCTTCAAGTCCATGAGATTTTCCTAAATATTTTGAGTAGAGGGGTGAGCCTACTCGCTCGGTGAATGGGTACTTCAAAGAAACAATCTAAAGCTTTGATATAATTATAGATATACTTTTGAGCAATTGATATCAATTATAATAGCAGAAAGCTTTAGAGAGTCTAATAATTAACAATCATAAATATGGCAGGATACTCTAAATATCTATAAGAGTGAATCAATATATGAAATGCTTGATTGATCATAAAGAGAACTAATAATTCAGAAACATACAAAGAATAATTGAATAACTATACACACTTGTTTGACCTCTCATTCATTTTATTATGCCCTGATGATATGCAATGTACTCTACATATGAAGACGCATAGTGCACTACGATCACACCGTACAAGACTTAGCTGACATACCTGGGAAATGCTAAGTCTGACTACTCTCTTGGTCTGCAATAGGGAAATGGCTCTCTGGCCTAAACTGGACTCCTCCCCTAACCTGAACACACAGGCGGAGAGTCAAGCCACCTCTAGGCTTTTCTGTACTCTAGTGCCACGAGGACTTCTAGTTGATGTTGGACACTACAAGCTATAATTTAAAGAGACTTCCACTAGGGCTTTGTCCCCCATGCCACCTTATAGCACATTCCAACCCCCGTATATTGGACACTCTCAGGGTTAGGTCATTTCACCCCTAAGGCACAAACCTCACATAGGGGTTCTACGGTGTTCAGGGCTCCTAAGTCTATTATTTTATTATTCCTAGAAAGCTCTTTCTAAATTGTACCCTTCTCTTACTTATACTTGACTCAGGTATCTCTATGGTGTCACGTCTACTTTTTTGAAGTTATAATACAATATGTATATCATTCTAAACTTAGAAGAGAAGTATATTCAAAACACTGTAATATACTGAGTAATCAACATACTATACATGCAGGCAAACTATAATTCATAAATAAACAGCTTTCATGTCCACTTGGCACATACACACTAGAATCATGAATATCAACCCAAATCTTGAGTTGTGCATCTCATAACTCAATTAAGAGTTAATTACTTATCATGATGAGAATTATTAATAATAACTGAGAACATTGATATGAAAATACTTAATCCATTGAACACCCTACCCTTAGGGTTTCATTTAATCACCACAAATGCTACAAGGAAAGGTGTAATACATCTATCACGTACTTTTAAAATCTTTAAAACACATGATACCTAGGATCTCAATCCCTTATCACATTACTGGGAATTCTCATCCCCTGACATCATGATCATGATTACTGTATCTAGGTATTCAAACCCTTAGATCATCACATAGCATTGGTACCTCTGTAACAGGTAACCATTACCTCTAGGTCCTTAGACCAAGGTATTCATTTCACTGGCTGTACAAGTATTCTTATGGCTCACAAGGCCATCGTACATCTTGTCACCTCTCACTAGGCAACAACTTATTTACATGGCTCCCATAAAGATTTCAGGCGACATAAACATTCACTGAATAAAGACTACTACCAACAAATCATATAAAATCAATATATGTATGAAACCTTGGAACTGAGTTGAATTTGGGTTTCCATGCCATTCACTAGGATATCATGCATCAATAATACTATTGAATAAATAAAGTCTATCATGTCAAGAAAATCCCTTCAAATGGATTTCACGATATTTATTCACAAATATCCAACTTTCCTCGCATCTAGGGTTTCACCCTCTTTACTGAGATATCAAAGAAACACTATTCACTTTGAATGAAATCCAAGATAGTATCTGACATTTATGTACTATGAAATTAAATAAACAATCATTCATAACCAAGGGGATCTAGATAAGCAATTTTCTCTATTTACTTATACAACAAATTTCAGTCATAAACAAATTCCCTATATTTCAGTTTACTCTTATAACCTTTGTCAATACTTAGGGAATTCTCATTAGGATGTATTTTACACATTGCTAATATGATTTTATCATCTGAACTTCACCCAAACATAGGAAGAATCCATTTCATAACATTTTTGCAACAACTTAGAACAAATAGACAATTCATGGTTTGTAGTCGCATACTAGAAATTAAATATTATGGATGAATTAACCAATTTTCATGCAATATACTGTTTAAAGGAAGTTCCCACTCACCCTAAGGTGTGAAAACTCCTTACAAATGCAGCTCATCCCTGAAAATATCGATCTCATATCAAATCCCTATCAATTCACCCAATTCTTCTTCCTTTCAACTCGGATACCCTAAAAATGAGGGATCATGAAGAAAGAGTGCAAAAAGGGGAAGTTTTGATACCATTTTGGATCAATCATAGGAGGGACGGAATTTTTACATGTGAGAGAAGATTCACCATGAAACTATATCCAAAGAAGCTAAACTTACATGATTTCATCATTCCTCGGACCACAAAACCCTAGGTCAGCATCTCCATCAATTTCTCCTCTCAAACCCTAACTCTCTATCTCTCTCTCTCTAGGATTTCATTTCTATGGATTGAATCTCGAATTATGAGAGATCCTTGTGTGTTAAGTTGACCATATAGAGCAATTGACTTGTTTGGGTTAATTGCACATTGACCCCTCACTATACTTTTTCTTATTTCAACTGAATTTTCTATCTTAATAGTATTACAGTAATTCATCTACTGATAAGGTCTAAATGCATCCAAAAATTATGACAATTTTACATGTTCTTTATGATTGTGTTTAAGATCTCCAGTTAAAATTTAAGATCATTTGAAGTTACCAATAAATGAATAAAAATAAAATACTACACTTCTCAAAAGCACTCTATTAGCATTTTGGTCGAAGTATAGTTTGACCGAGAACCACATTCAAAGAACACTCAAATATTATGAAATTTTTCTCCAATATGCATGATTGAGTTATCCATAACATATCCAAAAGTCAGTTATATACAAAATTTTTAGAAAATATGAAAAATCATTTACCGCACTGCTATCATGATCAAATTCCATATTCATGTACTATCAAAAATCTATTTTTTGCCGATTAGGGTTTACATTTCTCAAACCCTAATTCTTCAAACTAAAATCATAGTTAGAGTTTCTTCTTAGGTTTGAAACATAACAATTGATCTACTATCATTAATCAAGTCTAAATGATGTTCAATCTAATCAAGCATGTAATCATTCAGGTAAACCCTAGTTCACCAATTAAGCACAAATGTGGTCATTACAATTCTCACCCCCTTAAAAAGTTTCGTCCCCAAAACATAAATATGCATAAAAAGTATATTCAAAGTTTATTTTAAGCATCTGAAATCTTACGTGTCATTACATTCTTTTATTTTATACTTGAATGTAGTTTTCAACGTTAAATCCTTTATTTCTTTTCTAATCACAACATGTTAAACCAATTCTCAATGATAACAAACAAATTCTCTATGCCACAATCAATCATAGAGTAGATAGAGAAGCAACCATTTCAATATTTTCATACTCTTGAGTTGTTACCTCAACATTGATAATCTGATCCAACCATCTTAATTCATACAACTCAATATGTACTATTTTTTGGTGTTACCTCTAAGTCACAAAAGAGAGTTCACCATGTTGTTTTGAATTTTACTATTGTTCTACTCAATTAGCAAAACAGTCTTGAGTTGGAAGACTAGATTCAACAAAAATTTACAATACTTCTCATGGAATCCCCATTGTATCATGGATGCATAAGGTGAAGCATTACTGTTACATTCCATACTATTCTCAAGTATGAGCCCACACATAATTCAAGGTGTAACCATCAGGTTATAGCATACTAGGGTTTCGACAACAGTAAAAAAGTACTCCATGATTGTATAAGTCATTCAAGGACTATTCATACCCAATTACCATCACTTAATTATATTAAAGCTAGGTATAACAAGCTATACCTCATTAGGGTTACATATCAATACAATATGTTATCATCCCTTCTATTCATATGAGTGAATAGGTAAGACTACCTTATTCAGGGTAACTCTCCATTTGTTTTATCATCATTTGAACCATGTCACCATACAACAATTGTACAATACTAAGATGGATTACTGGTATGAATGACTACAACTATCATACACCTAAAATTAACATATTGCTTATACATGTACACTGAAATCATACGTAGAACCAATTTACATCCCTTAATATACCTTCAACAAATTATACTTCTAAAAACAAATTTACATATTACTAAAAGCCATTATTTTCTCTTGTCTCTCTTCTCATTCATTACTACTTATTTTTTCTACCGATCCTTCTCATTTTAATCATGTAGATTAAACATCCCTAAAATTGAAACATACAAGCTAAGAATAGATTATTCATCATTCTTGATATCACTACAAGAATTTGTTTTAGATTACACTTTGCTCATCTTGCACTTCTTCTTTTTTTCAAAACACACTTGTTACATTTCAAATTTATATCTTACTCTTTACTCTGAATCATTTCCATATTGTTTATCTACCTTTCAGATTAGCTATCTTTAAACCCTAGATTACTATTAGTGCTAGTTTACTTCTAATAGTGAAAATCTCATGATCTTGTTTTATAGATATGCTAGTATTCATGGTTAAATCACTAGTGAAATCCCTTGAACTACTACAACTCTAAAAATTCTAGGGTTTGGTCCTTATCAGTAGCATGCCATTATTGTGATGTGACTTTGCCCCCTTAATTTGAAATTCAAACATTGGATCTCACAAGTTTTACTAAGGTCTTTCTTATCTTATCAATTGAATTTTCTTTCTCTTATTTGACCTATTCAGATAAATTACATTCTCAATTACCCTGCTAGGGTTTCATCATCATATTTTAAGTCATTAATACATTCACTAGATGTCTCTAACAAAGTGGTTATGCATCATGTATGATTTATTTTCTTATCACTTCATTCCCACATTGCTCTCAATAAGGAAGATATGAAAGAGAAGATGATTTTGAGACTTAGAATTCTTATCTTCAAACATTCAATAATACATTTCTCATATGCAGGTTTAATTAATTATCAACAAGAATACTTGACTAATTAGCACTTTCTTGAATCTCACAATCTCTTTCTTTTATAATCTAAATTACTCCATTATGTTTCAAACCCTTCTTTACTTTCCATAATCCCCTTACCATATACTACTATTCCACATGTCATCTTCAACTTCTAGTTTTCTCTTATGATCATGTTGCTTCTTTTATGTGTATGATCATGTATACCATGTTGCATATATTTCCTTTTATCCTTCTACTAATGTGAAGTTGAAATTCTAAATCAATAATCTTTCTACTAGTTTCACCTCATGTTTAATACATTGCATATCCTTCATTTTAAATTAAACAACTCATGCATGGGTGAAACATAGTTTCTCTTTCAATCAAGTTTTTTCTTCCGGAATATAGTCTACCTTTGTATGACTTATTCATTTATTTAGATACACTTTTTTTTCTTCTTTTAGAAACTAGTTTGTTGTTTTATAGAGACTTAGAATCCAAAGGTAGTAAGGATGCATGTATTAAACTTATTAATAAAGGTATACATTCCATGCACTTAATTATATCATAGCACTCATTCCTTAATCAAGCTCATTATTTCCAACATTTCTCTTTGTTTCAACTAAGTTTCTTATCCTAGTTTTATGATTTACATGCTCATCTAGTTCTCTTCACTTTAACTCTTCTGAAGACTCTTCAATTCTATGTACTTATTGTATACTAAGCTCTTTTCTTCTATTTTCCCTTTTCTTTGGAGTACATAAAAACACTGTACTCAGTTATATAATCCATTCCTCATGATTGATTTTTACTATCTTGGCCCCTTACATACTTTTCTCATATCTTTTCCATATTTCATATTTAGAGTTCATATAATACTAATAATTAAACTTAATATGAACCTTATGTCATGTTCCTTTATTCCCAATTAAGGGTTTCTCATATGAGGCCCCAAAGTTGGATCTCAGATATCAGTTCCAACTTATTCTTAACTATTCTAATCTTTCCCATATGTTTCAACATCTTAGTGTATGTACATTCTCACTATGATGTGGGTCTAATTTACCCAGAGTATACTCTTACTATATTGTTAATAGGAGTCATTAGATCCTAGTAACACATCCTGCCAGCTGGACCAGGCCAATCCTGCAGTCCTAAAGCCAAGAGCTACTCAGGATCAACTAACTCCTATTAATCTCAAACATGTGGAAAGAATATCCACTTAGGGCAAACTCATATAAACATAACTTTTTGTCTACTTGATACAAAGAATAAGTGAATCAACTTCATGATACACAACAATATAAAATAACCATATATATTCTACAAACTGATAATATGAATTCTTATATATATAAGAGCATTTCTATTGATATCGAATCAAACAAGCAATATATGGCAAGAGTTGTATCACATTCTATGTTTAATCTCTTACTCCTTCATTACTTTCTGGCCTCTTAACACTAAGATTTCTTGGGTTTCTCTCTAGCCCATCCTTCCTTTGCATACCTGGACATGGAATCTAGAGAAGAATAGACAAAGTAGATTAATATTGGTTGATCCAAGTACTAGGATACCGGACCAGGATATCCCAATACTCAAATCTCCAGAGCTAACATCATAACATCTCCTATCTACCACACTTATGACTCTAACTTACTAACTTAATGGTTCGTGACAACACAGCCTAAGCTCTGATACCAAGTTGTTACACCCCGATCTCACAATTACCATTAATCATGAGATTAGGGCATAGATTGAGGATTTAATGTAATATAAAGATCACCGTTAACTTTTTCTTCTTTTTCAAACTCTTTGTTTTCTCACATTGAACCACATAAACTAACTTTATAAGGGAATCTAAACATTGATTTCTCTAATCTTATATCAACAGTAAAAATGCATGTATGAACATTCATTACGTTTCTCATACTTTTAAGCACATAAGACTTGTTGATTCGCATATGTTGCTAAAAGAGGAATAATGTTATACGTCATCATTTACAACTCTCTCTTATTTCTTTACAAGGACCTAGAGTGACAAGGACCGACTGAACTTAACTATACTCAGACTTAACTCTTGTGGTAGATCTACTCTAATGCAATGATATCTTCTTCAAGTCCATGTGATTTCCCTAAAAAGTTTGAGTAGAGGGGTGACCCTACTCACTCAGTGAATGAGTACTTCAAAGAAATAGTCAAAAGCACTGATATAATTACAGATATACTTTTGAGCAATTGATATCAATTATAACAATAAAAAGCTTTAGAGAGTCTAATAATTGACAATCATAAATATGACAGGATACTCTAAATATCTATAAGAGTGAATCAATATATGAAATGATTGATTGATCATAAATAGAACTAATAATTGAGAAACATACAAAGAATAATTGAATAATTCTACACACTTGTTTGACCTCTCATTCATTTTATTATGCCCTGATCATATGCAGTGTACTCTACATATGAAGACTCGTAGTGCACTACGATCACATAGTACAAGACTTAGCTGACACACCTGGGAAATGCTAAGTCTGACTACTCTCCTAGTCTGCAATAGGGAAATGGCTCTCTGGCCTAAACTGGACTCCTCCCCTAACCTGAGCACACAGGCGGAGAGTCAAGCCACCTCTTGGCTATTCTGTACTCTAGTGCCACCAAGACTTCTGGTTGATGTTGGACACTACAAGCTATAATTTAAGGAGACTTCCACTAGGGCTTCGTCCCCCGTGCCACCTGATAGCACGTTATGACCCCCATATACTGGATGCTACCAGGGTTAGGTCATTTCACCCCTATGGCACATACGTCACATAGGTGTTCTATGGTATTCATAGCTCCTAAGTCTATTATTTTATTATTCCTAGAAATCTCTTTCTACATTGTACCCTTCTCTTACTTATACTTGACTCTGGTATCTCTATGGTGTCACGTCTACTTATTTGAAGTTATAATACAACATGTATATCATTCAAAACTTGGTAGAGCAGTATATTCAAAACAGTGTAATATACTAAGTAATGAACATACTATACATGCAGGCAGACTAAAATTCTTAAATAAATAGATTTCATGTCCACTTGGCACATACATGCTAGAATCGTGCATATCAACCCAAATCTTGAGTTGTGCGTCTCATAACTCAATTAAGAGTTAATTACTTATCATTAAAAGAATTATGAATAATAACTGAGAGCATTGATATCACAATACTTGATTCATTGAACACCCTACCAATAGGGTTTCATTTAATCACCACAAATGCTACAAAGAAAGGTGTAATACATCTATCATGTACTTTTCAAATAATTAAAACAAATGATACATGGGATCTCAATCCCTTATCACATTACTGGGAATTCTCATCCCTTCACATCATTATCATGATTACTGGATCTGGGTATTCAAACCCTTAGATCATCACATAGCATTGTTACCTCTGTAATAGGTAACCATTACATGTAGGCCCTGAGACCAAGGTATTCATTTCACTGGTTGTACAAGTATTCTCATGGCTCACAAGGCCAGCATATATGTTGTCACCTCTCACTAGGAAACAACTTATTCACATGGCTCCCATAAAGATTTCATGTGACATAAACATTCATTGAATAAAGACTACTATCCACAAATCATATAAAATCAATATATGTATGGAACCTTGGAATTGAGTTGAATTTGGGTTTCCATGCCATTCACTAGGATATCATGCATCAATAATAACATTGAATAAATAAAGTCTATCATGTCAAGAAAATCCCTTCAAATGGATTTCACGATATTTATTCACACATATCCAACTTACCTTGCATCTAGGGTTTCACCCTCTTTACTGAGATATCAAAGAAACACTATTCACTTTGAGCATAATCCAATATAGTATCTGACATATGTGTACTATGAATTTAGATAAATAATCATTCATAACCAAGAGGATCTAGATAAGCAATTTTCTCTATTTACTTATACAACAAATTTCAGTCATAGACAAATTCCCTATATTTCAGTTTACTCTTATAACGTCTACGAATACTTAGGGAATTCTCATTAGGATTTATTGTATAAATTTATAATATGATTTTATCATCTGAAATTCATCCAAATAGAGGAAGAATCCATTTCATATTATTTTGCAACAACTTAGAACAAATAGACAATTTAGGGTTTGTAGTAGCATACTAGCAATTAAAAATTATGGATGAATTAACCAATTTTCGTGCAATATACTATTTAAAGGAAGTTCCCACTCACCCTAAGGTGTGAAAACACCTTAAAAATGCAGCTCATCCCAAAAAATATCGATCTCATATCAAATCCCTAGCAATTCACCCAATTCTTCTTCCTTTCAACTCGGAAACCCTAAAAATGAGGGATTATGAAGAAAGAGTGAGAAAAGGGAAAGTTTTGATACTATTTTGGATAAAATCAGAGGAGGGACGGAATTTTGACATGTGAGAGAAGATTCACTATGAAACTATATCCAAAGAAGCTAAACTTACATGATTTCATCATACCTCAGACCGCAAAACCCTAGGTCAGCATCTCCATCAATTTATCCTCTCAAACCCTAACTCTCTCTCTCTCTCTTGGATTTCGTTTCTTTGGATTGAATCACGAATTAGGAGAGCTCCTTGTGTTTAGGTTGACCATATAGAGAAATTGAGATGCTTGGGTTAATTGCACATTGACCCCTCACTATACTTTTTCTTATTTCAGCTGAATTTTTTGTCATAAAAGTATTACTGTAATTCATCTACTGATAAGGTCTAAACGCATCCAAAAATTATGAAAATTTTACATGTTATTTATGATTGAGTTTTAGATCTTCAGTTAAAATTTCACATTATTTTGTTTTACCAATAAATAAATAAAAATAAAACACTACACTTCTAAAAAGCACTATGTCAACATTTTGGTCAAAGTATAGTTCGACCGGGAACTACAATCAAAGAACTCTCAAATATTCTGAATTTTTTCTCAAATATGCATGATGGAGTTATCCATATCATATCCAAAATAGAGTTAAATAATTTGTTTTTAGAAAATATGAAAAATCATTTACCACACTGGTATTCTGATCAAATTCCATATTCATGTACTATCAAAACCCTAATTTTTGCCGATTAGGGTTTACATTTCGCAAACCCTGATTCTTCAAACTAAAATCATAGTTAGAGTTTCTTCTTAGGTTTGAAACATCACAATTTATCTACTATCATTAATCAAGTCTAAATGATGTTAAATCTAGTCAAGCATGTAATCATTCAGGTAAACCCTAGTTTACCAATTAAGCACAAATGTGGTCAGTACACTGTTGCTTAGAAGATCCTCATACTGTGCTTGAGGACTTCGATGAGAACATTGTAGTTATTGCACTTTCTGATATGAATAAATAAAAGTGATGGGCACCTTTTATAAAAAAAACAATGAGTGCAAGTCACTCATTCGAGGAAAATAAAATCGATGAACAAATTTTTAATTTAAAACACATTATCTTTGTAGTCTCAATGACATGACTTGAAAATGTCCAAATGGACTATAATTTCATATATGATCTATTCACAAGGTATTTAAGAAGATCAATGGATTATATTAATAAAAGAATATTATATCATGAAAAATGACTTGAGTGTATTCTAGTCTGACTTTATCTCTCTCTCTCTCTCTCTCTCTCTCTCTCTCTCTCTCTCTATATATATATATATATATATATATATATATATATATATATATATATGGGTATGTATTCATTACACAGCTGGCTAAATTAAATTAATTTAGTGATTGTGGTTACAATCTCAGCGTTCTAGTTACAATTCTCCCATTGTAGTTACAATTTTTTTCACTTGTTACAATTCTTGGCAGAGAAATTTTATTCTTCTAAAAATTTCATTTTTACTATTTCACATAACACAATTCAAAATTGACATTGTTTTTACAAAACAAGTTTTTATATTACAAATTTGGTCACCTCTCTGTAGTTCGATGCCTTCCTATAACACGGATAGCTAATCTTAGTTTCCCATCTTGGGTAGTGAATGTATGGATATATATAGAAATATCATACATACATATATATATATATATGATTTCATTTTCTACCTGCAATAAGCCCGAAAAAGTAACTATTTGGTCAGAAAAGTTATTCTCTGGACAAAAAATAACCATATTGTCAAAATATAACTATTTGATTAAATAGGTAAAACTGGACAAAATACTCTATAAAATTTCTAGAACAAATATGTAAATGTACATCAATTATAAAATACAACTATTATGCATGTAATGTAACTATTTGGAAGGTAATATAATTTTGTACACAGGTAAAGTAAAAATATCTAGAAACAATAACAATTTCTGGAGCAGATAGTTTCCAGCATGGGCATGAAAGATGAACCCATATATATATACATAGATATATATATATGTATATATATATATACATATACATATATATATATACATATATATATATATACATAAATATATATATATATATATATATATATATGAACTATCATCGAGTGTAATGATCACGCCATACACTCATGTGGTGTTTACGTATTATAATCTTTTTTTTTTGAAAATATGAGTCATTTATAGTTATTGTTATAAAAACTTAGTGACACGGAAATTTTGAGCTCACATGGATATTTGAAGGTCACTCATTAAAGTACAACAAAATTGAGTTACATATTTAATTTCACGTGCATTTTCTTGTCTTTAGATGCATGTCCTATAAGTGTCTAAATGAACTCAAATTTTATATGTAGGTGAATCATTGGATATTGAAGAAGACAAATGTTTTGGATTGTAAAAAAATGTTGCATGGTGAAAAATGACTTGAATGCATTGCATCTCCAGTACACTTTGGTGAATTCTATCATGACACTCTAGACATGTGTTGATACACACACACACACACACACACATATATATATATATATATATATATATATATATATATATATATATATATATATGTATATATATATAAGTATAAATGCATATATGTATATGTATGTGTGTGTGTTTGTGTGTTTATATATATGTATAAATAGCATTTATTTTAGTAGATGTATATAACATGCATCCGACCCAAGTAGAGTAGGTAGACATGTAGAGGATAATGTGACACACTTTTTAGAGTTCTCCTAATCCAATCCTAATTCAAATTTGGCCCTATCAACTTTTTGTTTAAACAATATAAATATATGCCATCCATTAACTACAAAATTGTCTCCACTTATATATGTACTAAAATATTTATGGGTAAATTATGTTAGCTATAATTTTTGCAAGTCTTATCTTGGAATCATATTACTAATGTTAGCTTCTAGATATGTGTTAGTTACTAAACACAATGTTCTAGTTCCATCATGTGTCCATCTTAACACTATGATTATATGTTATGGGTTCTCATCATTTGGGATCACCATTATATTTACTTGATATATTTGTATCTTTTCAAATCAATATTATAATTACATATTATTTACCACACACTGATACAATGTTATAATGTATTATACAAAAGTATGCATCATAAAATTTCTATATTAAATCTAGGAGTCTTATCCCTAACCAAAATACCATATTGAGTTATATGACTCCATGCATCAAAATTAGTCTATTGGACATAAAATGTACTCTTTGTTCTATTATGGTGAAGCTTACCTATTTTTATTTTTTTTTGCATATTTTATTACAAATTATGAATAAAATGAGAACTATAGGTCTTTTATGATATATGTAATACCTAATCCACTGTCTAAGGCTCTAGTAAAGTATAAGGAATGGTGACTAGATCCACAAACTACCACAGTCCTTAGGTGCATTCTTTGTCCTCAGTCTCACACTTCTAGAGTTCAAATTCCTTATAGATCTCCTATCATAGTGCTACTCCACAACGACCAGACTTAATCATGGAACTGTTGGATCTAGGGCTCTAGGGGGGTGAATAGAGATTCAAAATTCTCACAATATAAGTTAGACCTTCAAATTGTATCAATGAAAACTAATATCTTAAGAGAAATTTGATGTCCTAACTAAGCAAGCATAGCAAGGATGAGAGAAATTGAAACATGCACTTGGACAAGGTGATTTAGAGTGGTTCCACTCTCCAAACAAGGAGAGAGTCAATTCACTACCTAGAGAGGTCAACCTCTAGGACTTTGCAATCTGTGTATACTTATATTCCATTCATAAGAGATACAAGGAGACCAACATACATCCAAGGACTTACCTATTCAATACAAGAGTCATCCACCTACACAAGGACTTACCCACTTGATCAAGATGTCTTCAGCCTTGAACAAGGAATTACGCACACTTGCATCAAGTCTTTGGACTTGACGTAATTTTCCCACTCTTCTTGAATCTTGGCATTGCCCTTCTCCTTCACTTGGAGAAGATCTTCACCTCTTCTTCAACCTTTAAGAAGAATATCAACAAATTCACCTTCACTCGAAGTAGCTTGCTTCAACCATTTCTTCTTTGAGAAATGGGGTAGGGAAGATGGAATGGAATGAGAGATTTACAAGCACATGCAGGTAGCTCTCTTATAACTGACCTAACTCACTCATAATCATGAAATGCTTTGTAAATGAGATAGAGAAAGGGTATCAAGGAGTTTCAACACACTCAACTATTGCAAGGACTTAGAATAGCATGAATGAGCAAACTTGGAATGAACTCCAAGGGGTCCTATTTATAGCTGGGGGTGTTCCCTTGAGTGTGGGATCACTTAAGGGAAAAATATAAACATTTTCCAAGTTACAACGAATCTATTCTTGCTCAAAACAACTCACCAAAGGTTATAATAACTTTTTTTCGATGATATACATTCGGTCGATTTTCAATAAAGATAACTCGACCGTTCCACGAAGTGACAAAGCTAATTTTCAAACTGTCAATCGAGTTTGTTCTGTGAAACTCGACCGATGAGTCAAAATCAGTTTTTCTTAGTTGATCTATCGGTCGAGTTCTGTGAGTGTACAACATGACCGATTGGTCTCTTCAGAAAATCCATCACAAGATTGGTGGAGTTTCCAACTCGACCGATAAACAACATTTGACAAATTTTCTAAATTGACATTTGAGTGATCAAACGTTGGAATTAAGTGTCCCTAATTTTTTATCATCTTAGTTACAAGTCATATCATCAATACAAGTGATTACATAAATCATCTACGGTCATTTGAAGTGATTTCCCGAAATGCGCACTTGCATTGCTTTTGATTTGAACGTTAACAAGCTAGGGCTTGTGTAATTTGATCATTTTCATGTATCTAAACCCTAAAATCAATCTTGAACAAACACATTAGATACATAGGATTGGAATGGTTAAGTAATTATCAAAATATGGACAATGTATAACTCTCAAGTCAACATTCTCCCCCATTTTGACAATGACAAATCATTCCTCGATCATATTGAAAAGGATATATAAAGTTATATGTTTGCCTTATGAATTGGAAGGGGGTTCATGATTTGAACAATGTGAATTGCTCCCCCTCAATCTATGCTTACTTGTACCTGCATAGCTATCCTATCTACACAAAGAAGAATAACATATATACTATATGGTCCTTTAGCAAGCCACATGATAAAGCATATAATGAAAAATAAAAGGATCACATAGATAATAAAAGCAATATGGTTGATCTTCAAAACATTGAACTTCTCTCCCCCTTTTGGCATTATCAAAAAGGAAGGGGGGGTAGAAGAACACAGAAATAGGTTGTCTCCCAGCACAACCAAACATACATCCACAACATGCAATCTCAAAAAAATACACCAAGTAGAGACGAGAGAATCAAGCAATCTAAGTCATAATCAAAATAAGAGAAACATGACACCAACTCATGAGATATAGTAAATCAAAGAGTAAGTGTACAAAGGATTAAGATTACAACATAGAGAGCATGTCCTCAGAAACAACTAAAAGACAAATGACGAAAACATGATGATAAAAATGGTATAGCTAAAAAAAATGTGCTCATATGTTTTTAGTACAAAATAGCCTAGAAAGATATATTTGATCAACATCTAGACTAAGAACTAGAAAATCTAAACATCTAGGTCATCTATTTATACATCATGAACATAGTCATAAACTTCATACATGAGCAGGTAGGGTAGGAAATCCAAGCATAAGCTATGAACTCGTCCATCTAGAACCATTCTTCATCAAATGAGCAAACCCTAAGCATAAGGAGCAAGAGAGGTAGGGTTTTAGAACTTTAGATCAATTTATACCTGGAACAAAAAGGTTCCAAACTGGAGAAAGGTAGGAGGAAGGATAAAAAAGAAATAATTGGAGGGAAGAAGGGGATTCTTACTCTTTTAGGCCAAGATCACTAGAAGGAAGCTTTTCAAACCCTAAAAGGAAGTCAATTGCAACCCTAGATTCTTTTTCCAAGAAGATCCCCTCTTTCTTCTTCTTTGGATAGGAAATTCATAGAAGAACAGAGGTAGAATGGGGTTCATATAAGGAGGGAAGTGATGGAGAGAAACTAGCTCGTTTTGGTGTTTAGCGATAAGTATATGAAACTTTAAAATAAAGAAAAAGAAAAAGTTGAAGTTCTAGAATCTTTCCAAGTGTCCATGGCCTTAAACTATTAAGAATATACAAGCACACAAACAAGAAGCTCCCCCACCATACATAGAGACATGTTTATCCCTCGTTTATAGAATTTCCAAGAAAAACAAATAATTCATTTGTTTATAGCTACTAAAGGTAGCTCATCCATGAAGGGGTAAACCCTAAAATACCCTTGGAGAAAAAACTTTTAAACCAAGGATTAAATAGGTGCCCCATGGAACAACAAGCTCAAGAATGATGAGAGAATATCCATGGAACATAATGCAAGTGATAAATTGCAAAATAAACCTCTCAATTGGATAAATTGTAGAAAACTCCAAAATGTGCATAAAATTGCATAACTTGCTCAAACAGTGTCCAAATTGGACCAAATTTGAAAATTAAGCTTATCTTATGATTTCAAAGCAGATAAAAGGTTATATTAGGGTTATAAGAAATAAATTATGATAATTAAGCTTATTCAAATCATTAAGCAAGTTTAAGGGCCTTACAACAAGTACTGCTATTAACATATACTAACTCACAGTTGGAATCTCTCCATGCCAGTACTATCTATATACCCATGTATAATCCCGGTACACATGACATGACTTTTGATTTTGTCACCAGTGTTGAATTTCAAGTTGTTACCACAATGCCTGCATGTACAATGTAACCTATCTCCAGGTTGTTTCCTTTGTTTCTCCCACAAATCTTATAAATTGATCGAGACCAGTAATACACTATGAGGTGTGAAGATTTGGAATGGACATCCATGATCTATCCATTTTGTGATAAAAGAGAAAAAAAGTATTAGAGTTTAGGGTTTATTGATTAGGTGAAGGATTTACAGATAGATTAGGGTTTATTATTTTAGATTTAGGGATAAGGGTTTATAGATTAGGGTTTAGGGTTTAGGGTTTACATATTAGGGTTTATGGTTTACAAATTATGATTTAGAGTTTAGTAATGAAGGTGTGTACCACCTATCCCATTATTCAACACCTAATCTCACTAGTAAGTGTATAATGTGTATTCAGTTTTTAAGAAAATTTTGACAACATTTCCCCAACGTTCTCCAAGTACACTGATGTAGATGGGAAAATGTCCACCAACATATGTACTTAGATAACAAATGGGTATTTGTTGATGAAACATCTTGAAAATCAAATATTAATTATAAACTTACATCCTAAGTGAGATTAAGTGTTCAAGAACAGTCAAAAACTAGGGACTATCCAAGATTTACTTGTAATGAGTAAATCTCAGACATATTTCTAGGCCAACAAAATATATGTGTATTTGTTGTCATTCCTATACCTATGATCACAGTTTCATGCATCATTAACCCTAATAATCAATATTAACCAACTACACAATCTTGAAGAGTAATTATTGAACTAAGTTAAATAAATCACTAACAAGAGAGAATGAAAGTGATATTAATTAATTAAGTTCATTCATTCATCATTAACCCTAATTAATAACTATTAATCAAATACACAATATTAAAGAGCAATTATTGAACTAAGTTAAATCAATCACTAACAAGAGAGAAAGAAAGCAATATTAATTAGTTAAGTTGTTCCTACATCATTAACCCTAATTAATCAATATCAATCAACTACAAAATCTTGAACAACAATTATTGAACTAAGTTAAATCAACCACTAACAAGAGAAAAAGAAAGAAGTATTAATTAATTAAGTTCATTCATGCATCATTAACCCTAATTAATCAAAATCTACTTCTAACTAACCACTCACCGCAATGGTGGAGCAGGCCACGGTGGAGGTATCTGAAGGTGGAGGTAGTTGTGGCTAGAGCAGGCTGGAGGTGGGGTTGCGGCGGCGATTGGAGGTGAAGCTAGTGCAACGACAGCTAGAGTAGGCTAAAGTAGAGGATGGTGGCTAGAATAGCAGTAGCCGTAGCAAAGCGGAGAGTTGGAGCAGTGGCAGTAGCGGCGGCTGGAATAGTAATAGTAGCGGTGGTGGTTGGAGCTGTAGGGCAGCAACAAGGTGGAGGAAACAATGACTGGAGCAACATGGGAATAACAAGGCAAAGAGCAGTGGAGGAGGGGGACAGAAATGGAAAAAATATTTAGAGAAAAAATCATCTACGATGAAATAGAAGATTGAGGGAAACAAACATTTCACAGGTGCAATAAGTGAACTTAGTCATTGGTTTTGTAAAGAAATCTGAGACTAGGTACTTAGTCATCGGTTACAAATTAAAAATTGACATATAAACTAGTGATGAAAAACACGGCCATGAGACCAGAATGGATGGGTTGGTGACTTAGTCGTCGATTCCTAAGGCTTAAACTAATGACAAAGACCCTAACCCCAAAAAGTAGTTGGTCCTTGTCAGGAGACATATTTGTCGATATCCTTAACTAACACTGATGACTTAGCTAGAACTTATATGTCAGTTATACTACAAAATATGAAAACAGATACACATCCCTAAATAAAAAAATTCGGCCTCAGAATGGTATCTTAGTCATAGTTTCACAAAGGTATTGATGATGTAGAAGCAATTTGGGGCGGAAATATTTTCACAAACACAAGACCTGAAAGCACTTAGACATTAGTTCAATATATAAAATTGATGATAGGGACCTTTCCACAAACAAAAAAAATTGGGCATCATCAAGGGGACTGTATTGTTGGTTCTTCCTTGTAACTGATGAAATAGAAGCTATTTGGGGGGAATAAATTGTTCTGCAGGGACATGGCATGAATTCTCTATTGTCGATTCTTGACAAAATTGAAGCCAAACATAAAAAAATTTATAGGAAAACATTTTCCCTGGAAAATTTTTCTTTTGTGGGTTATCTGATACATCAATTTCACTTAAAATAACCAAAGTTATAGTAAAAGTGGTACCCGTGTCTTTTGTAAATCGACATGACTTGAACAATGGTGATGGTTTATGTACAGAACTAATGTTATTGGTTGTATGGTGTCGATTTTTATTTCTAATCGACATTAGCAAAAGTGACCTTCGACATCATAATTGTACTACTAAGGATCGAGTACATTTTTTCCCAATGTGAAGAACCCATCTTGGGATTAGTTTATTGATCCAAATACTAAGGCTTCTTCGAAAACTCCATATTAAGCAGCTTTTCCTGGGATTATAGGTTTGCGTGAAAAAATAGAAAATGAATCTCCTCTTGTTTTATTTTTTCATTAAATCTTAGAGTCACAAAAACTAATGAGAATAATAATACCTCAAATCAAAAGTATATCTGCAATTCCTTGAGAAAGATCTACTATTTTTTAGCAAAAAGTTTATACTAGAATATCATGTTTATTGTAGTATAAAAAGGATTAAACATACAATCATTCTTTTTGTTATCTACATTCTTATTTTGTTTAGTGAAAAGTCATAGTGCAGATTATCCATCTTCCATGATAATATATTTACTCAGTACTTTGTTGAGACATCATTTTCTAATTATGGAATTGTTCTAAGATCATTAAAAGGAGTTTTTGTTCCCAACAATTGACTAATTTAAATATGCCTTGTATAAAATAACAATTTTAAAAGCTTGATAAATACAAATCATGCCATAGGAATTCCTTTTGAGGAACATGAAGATTTACTCAAATCAATTCTTGTATAGGAATGGTAGGAGCTAAAAATGAATTGGTTACATACTCTTATAATGCAACACAGCCATTAACATTAATAGTGTGCTCCATGATTCTTAGAGGTTTCCCACCTTCTTTGTCCTTGTATAAGAATACTTAATTTCAGAAAGTAAGAATTATAATTTAAGGTGACTGGTAAAAAATTGAAATCTCTCAATACGATGAGGATATGAACCTCAAATGAACTTTAAAATAGAGAAAAACTTATCTAAATAGTACAATATGAACCTCTAATATGCAAACTGATGGAGCAAACCAGTAAATGGCATAACAATTCAACTTTCAAACTTTGTGAGAAAAACTAATGGATTCATCCAATGCAAACCTCCTTGCCTTTGACATGTGGATCCTTGACTGGACACTATCATGGTGGTTAGGTTGATGGTCTCCCTAATACATATGGGACCTTAGTTGCATGTCTTCAAGGGAAGTTGGCTCCTAAGGATCCTCAAGTAGTTCTTGAGGAAGTATATCCTAATATAACCTCTACATGATGTGAGTGTTGCACATGGAAATCTCTTAATGGATATCTAAGAGTACATTTGCGCTCGTGTAAAGGTTGTGAACTATTTTCAGTGGTTAAGTCATGACTTTAGGTGGTCAATTTGTTGAACTGGCCCCAAATGGACATGGATGAAACCCTTCTCTCTATTCTTATATTGTGGAATTGTCTAGCAAGATGTGGAGCGGGACATAGTATAGTATAGTATAGTATAGTATAGTATAGTATGGTATAGTATGGGGTAGTATAGTATAGTGTAGTATAGTATAGTATAGTATAGTATAGAATAGTATAGAATAGTATAGTATAGTATAGTATAGTATAGTATAGTATAGTATAGTATAGTATAGTATAGTATAGTATAGTTTAGTATGGTATAGTATACTATGGTATGGTATAATATAGTATAGTATAGTATAGTATAGTATAGTATAGTATAGTACAGTACAGTATAGTATAGTATAGTATAGTATAGTATAGTATAGTATAGTATAGTATAGTATAGTATAGTATAGTATAGTATAGTATACTTTTGCTACTGGAGGCTCTAAGGAAGTCAGAATAGGAGTCATCTTGGGATGGACTTACTACTTAGGTTCTTTCAGTAGTTATTTTCTCGAAACTTGGCTAACAAGTGTTTACCGCGGTCATGATAATAGGTACACAAGAGGTGCATCTTTTATGTTCCTCTTATACTAGGGAAAGTTCCTCTCAATGTCAGACTACATTTTTTTTTGGCATTGTCTATATCTTGAGTCCGTCCTAGATAAGGGAGATGTGCTTCTTGGAACCATGAACGGGTTACCATTCAGACACCCTATACAAGCACTAATTAGTTGCAAATTTATCATTTAAATGTTGTGTTGAAAAAAGTGAATAACATTCTAGTCAAACTAAACAATAAGAATAGAAGAAGAAGAAGAAGAAAACCTGATTGTTTTAGAGATGTTACTAGAAACAAAAATAAGACATATGAATTAACAAAAGGAAAGCACACACATGGTATGGAACTTGAAAGGCAGATGTGATTTATATATCTCAGTATAATCCTACATCTAGAATCAAAATTGAACAATACCAATGTCTTTCAACTAGCTCATTTCTTTCTTATAAATTAATATTATAGCATACAAAAGTAGAGAAACCTGATGTAAAAATGTTTGGTACAGATCAATAGGGATTACCAAAATTTATTAACTCATAACTATTACAACCCACATTATATAAATGCTTGCTTCGGGGTCATTCATCTCAATTTATGTTTATTAGGAACTTACTCGTACTCAATATGTTCCAATTGGCCTCTCATGTACTTCCATTTCTCCTTACTAGGATTTAGTACTAATTGATGTAAGACTCATAAGCAATCATTTTTTACCATAACTATAGACAATGTTTTCAATCAAAAAGCTGGCCTTATTAAATCTAGTATACATTGCACTTTAAATCTTATCCAACATCAAAAGTATTTATTAAAATATACTAAGCCCTGATTACACTTAAAATACTACTGAAACCATAATAAGTCACAAATATGTAATTTTCTATTGTTGATATTAATCTAATATCAACCATAAAATTAGTAAAAATAATCCAAGAGACCAGAAATAACAGATTGAAACTTATTATTTAAGACACTAAAAAGGATAGGGTATCAACGCTATTAATAATTTATTGTTAACATGTAGATAAATGTAGTTCCCTCACCTAGATATATGCCTCATTCAAGCAACTCGTCAATATTCTTTGTCTGCTTAAAAGTGAAATTGTCCCTATAAATGTTGTAACCGCTTCAAGTAATTGAGTATACCTAATCAATTTCACATGATATGCTAATATGTAAATAATTAGAAATATATGTTATGATCAACCAAAATGAAAATGTCAATTAGAGATTGACTACCTATTGTTCCTCCACAAAAAGGTGTTAGTGAGATCCTATGAACTGACATGCTTGGTCAATTATTGTTCCCAACTCCTAGAACGTAAGAAATATAAGATTTCCACATAAAACATAAGCATATGAAACCATTAAAAATGATGAATTATATGTGGTGTGCCAGCTGAATGTGGATGATTTGATGAAAAAACAACCAACAATGGCATGCATCCATGAAGGAGATCATCCTCATTGATGGGCCTCCTCACACCATATAGTGAAGAATAATTGAAAGTTTGGGTCTTGTCTTGTGCATTTTAGACTCCCAATTTGAGTATATGATCAAGAATGGATTCCCTGAGCCCCCATTGAGGCAACGAGCTTGTATTTTGAGTTCTACAACTCCTAGAGTTATTTCTCATATTTAAGCAATTGTAGAATACTGCATTTCTTATATTTGGTATTCAATATGAGTATCAAATGGAATTATACACCAAAGTAGAACGACACTGATATAATTTTATTAATACTTCATCCTAATCAAACAAACATTTATGGAGCCAATGTGAACCCAGGTTTGTCTTACTATTTTTTTTTGTAGATTTAGTGGGCATCAAATGATGCCATATTTACATGTAATGAAGTTTTGAAATCTTATCGTAGAGATGATAAAAAAAGTATATGTTGATGCACTCTTGTAGTGTGTGGTGTTTGTTCTAAATACAAAACATATTTGGGGTTCTAGGTATAGACACATTGCTACAGTCAAAAGTCTAGTTAACTACATGAACAATCATGTTCACTCTAAACTACATCAAGTTGTTGAACTTGAACTCCTAGTAGAAATGTGTTGTAATTTTTTGTCCCATGTGACGACTTCACCCGATATCTTCCTCAATATCGTGGTCATGATGTCCCCATACTACCCTTTGAAAACTAGCAATGGGACGTGCTTTGATGCTTGGTACTTCACTAGGCTTCCACTAGTGGTGGATCAGACATTGGGGTCTAGCCCAATGTAGAGGTCAGTGTCGATGTACTAGATATTGAGCGTGTTGGTGACTCTAAATCCAAATGTGTGGGGCTACCCATCCAGGAGCTTTTTGATAAATGGTGTGAGTTTGATGTCATGGGATGTGAGGTTGTAGGACCCAATCTGTGTAGATGACTGTGAAAGGCCAGACAACCCAAAAAGGTGGCCCCGTCCATGGTCACAGTGACTTTCTGGATGCAGTCATGGTAAAGGGTGAAGGATGAGAAGAGCTCATGAGTTAGAGGTAGTCATGGTTAGAGTGGAACGATATGTAGGCTTTGAGACTGCATGTTGGGTGTGAGTCAGGATGAATATATAGTTTCTTGGAATGTAAGGAAGCAATGTATTGGACCTGGGTGGAACAAACGATGTTCTTGATGCCTAACGAGTGACCTCCTTCACAATGGTCAATGTGATGTCATTGGTCCATGACTCAGTGGTATAGATATGGAGGAGCTCCATGTTATTATTTCTAATCAACATAGAGCTTTGGTATAAGTTCAATATGCTCCCATAACTATATCAAGGGGAAACAATCAAAGTAGGGGATCATAGAGGCAGGAATAGGGCAGGATTCAGGGGAAGATAACAAACAACAAGGGAATGACATGGGAGAGATACACAATTGAGTTTTGAATCATCGACTTCAAATTTTTGAGTACACACTCTACATTTCGGACATCCCAATAACATTAATACAATTTCAAAAATTGCAATTACAAATTGATTACTTAGAAAAATATGGTATACAAAGGATTTGGGAGATCACCATAACATTAATATAGTTTTGAAAGCGACATTTACAAATTTTTGATATGATAATATAGAAACGTTTCTATTATTGGTTTTATTTTACAACAATTCTAGTTGTGGAATTTAGTGGCATTAGAATACAGAAAGCATGTATCAGTTAGTACATAATGGACATTTAACAAATGCCACTATTGAGCTTTTTTGTAAAGATAAATTCTATGTATCTTGTTGACTTTGGTCTCACTCTTTTGGTTATTCACCTTTTTTAGGTTTTTGGAGCATACCTTAGGGGTTTAGCATTGGTAAGGTGTGCCCAGAGAGCCAATCATGTGATGATTGCATGGCATAAACCATAAAGTATTTGATTAATACTCATAATGGTGAACTTCCAATTCATTATTTTTCATTCAGTTATGAGATAATGAGGACATATTATGAATGTCTAGAGAATGAAAATACCCAATAATGTATGTCTTCAAGTACGTGACTTGGAAGGATGTGATTATACGAATATTTAGAGTATGTACATTCTTATTATGTCCCTAGTCAGTTATTACTGTAGAAGTCAGGTAGACATTAGTAACACATAACACTAGAGTGTGGGTTGGTTGATGATAAAATCTCATTAGTCTAGATATGGGAATATCAAACCAATCACATGGATACATGATAGGTAACAGTGTGTCAGATAGACCCATCTTGAGAGTGAGACATGGAAACCATCATTGGTGGTCATAGTCATCTCTCATAGTGAAGGTGGTGATTGTGATTCATTGTGAGAACCCGTTACACTCAATGAGATTACTCAAAACACAAAGCACGATTACTTATTAATTATACACAAACCTAGAAAACAAGGAAACTTAAAACCGATTACAACAATTCCCAATTGCACAGAAACATTTATATAAAAGGTCAACAACTTGCTTTACTTCACATAATGCTCAATTCTCAATTCAACTTCCCTATAGACTCAACTACAACAAAAACTTTGTAAAGGTACACTATCCACATATTCAACATATACAAACATTAACATGTTTTAGAAATCTCAATTCTATCAAAACATCGTATACAAACTTTTCATTCGAACCTGAGAGTACAAGGATGACTCTAGACAACTAAACAACCATCTCTAGGGTTTATCACCTCAGATTCTTCTCGCTGAAATGATATTGTTGTCACTGTTGTCGGTCACCTAAATAAAATGTGGTGACCCATGAGGTGAGACTCAATCCCAGTGACAGATATAACTCTCTCCAAAAATATATTGATTACATCATATTAAATAGTAAATAACTGAGCAGTTGGAGTATTTAATAGTCAATTGAGAAGATTGAGTAGTTTAAGCATGCTAGATAGATTAAGAAAATAAGCTTAGCAACAAATATGATTATTAATGTATATATAGGTAATAGACAAATCCATTTCTTTTATCAGATATTTACTCAGGTTTCATAAGATTGAATCTAATAACAATCATTATCATTGATCTGACTATCATCATATACCTTACTAACAACACAAGCAATCAAGAAGCATAAGCATCTTTGATATGTCTAGTAGTATGGCATGGCTATCAATATTGTCATGTTTAACAAAGTGAACTAGTCTACATAATAAGTAGAGCTAACATCATAACACAACTAATTGCAAAAGCATAATTAGTAGTTTATGCATTTCTAATTACATAGGCACGACTAGTAGTATTAGACATTGCTAGAGGCATAATATTAAATATTAGTGTCAGTATATTTGACAACATAAATAGGTTTACAATAAGAGCACATCTATAGAACAAGCATATTCATCATCTCTCATTGCATTACATATCATCTCTATATAAGAAGGTCAATCAATGGTTATCATCCAATGTGAGGTGTTGTGTATAACCCTAAATAGATATGCTACATGGTTGTATTACTCAATAGTATGCACTCTGAGTTTCCCTTAGGAATACTCATTTCACCATCTGGCAAGTCCTGACACTTAGATGGATCTATGGCACATGGCACTACATGATTAGGGTTACACTTGATTAGTTATTGCCAATTGGGTGAATTAAGGCTTCATCATACAAATGGACATACAAATCCAAATTTGTTTCTATCGAGTGTAAAAGCATTACAACTTTAGAAGATATAAAATGTTTGAAGTATAGATCTTAATCATATTACCATATTCTATCATGCATTGCATTGTAATGAACCACATTATCATCATATCATTTCAAGATATCCATTTCTTATCACAAGTTCTAGGGTTTCAACCCTTATTGGAACATGAAAAGGATTTCAACTCAACTAGGGCTCAACAAGCCCCAAGGTATTTTAAGACCATCACATTATTCATAGCAAGGTCATCCTCATCATTCCATGCTTTAAAAAAGGCTCAAAAGATCATCAGTAATTATGTGTCCAAAGATATTAATATGGAAAGGAACTATGATATTCAAATAGCATTACAATTGTGGTTTAAATACAAGAAGAGTGTAATTCATTTTCACATTAATCATTCAAGAGGGTTGGTTATAACCATTCACCATCATTTAGTTACATTAAGGTTAGGTATAACAAACTATTTCACATTGAAGTTACACACTCACTTATTATGGTCATTTACCAAATATAACTATCCGAGAGCAAAGGTAAGACATAAAATTAGTGATATTGAATCATCAAATTCTCATCACTAGGACCCACATATACTATCATGGGATTTATTCTAATCCATTGGATGTTGAAGCATCCAATCTTATTCATTTAAAATTGGGTTCATTGTTCAAAGTTATCAATTGAAGTAGTGGTTTAACTATTAGATCAATTGAACCAAGGAACCATTGGTTTAAGATTTAGTTGAATCTACAACTACATAATTAACTTACCATATGTGGTGATGACGTTATCCACATTAGTTGTGATTATTAACTCACCATCAGTTGTTAGATCATCACTATATTCATTTAATACCGTCATATATTAAGCTAATGTCATCATTTATTGATAGCATCATTAGAGAATCAAACCACTGCTCATTCATATTCCAAGAGATCCTAACACTGACCTAAGGTGTGACTATCATATCACACCATCGTTCATCACCCTTGTTCACCACCTTCGGTTGTTATGAAAGCCACACCGCCAGGTCATGTGTTTAGAAAAGAAACAACCTAGAAACCCTAATATGGACCATTTGTTGATAGGTACTTAGCACCATAGGTGGTGATACCAGCCTGAAATAAGTCATATACTTCCATAGGAAGAATGTGCACATGATTATAGGTTCATATATAACTAGAAACAAAACACAAAACACCATAAAAATCGAAATCCCAAAAAAGCTTAACTTCTTAATGCATAAATCACCATTTTTAAGTAAGAACATGAGCTTACAAGGTTATAGTAACCAATATAAGTTAAGAGGGTTACAAACTTGCCTCTACTAAGAATAAAAGACTTCTAGTAGAAAGAAACTCTAGACAAGAAGGTAAAAAACCCAAGATGAAGCTCTGAACTTGGCCAAGTTGGCACTCTTCTTCACAAGGAATCAAAACCCTAGTAGAAGAAATAAGAAAGGTAGGATCTTGAGTTCTAAAACAACTTTTACCATGGAACAATAGAGTTCTAACCTAAAGGAAGGTCTAAGGAAGGAGAAGAGCAAGAAAAATGGAGAAGGAAGGAAGAAAACAACTTACCTTGGTTGAAAACCTTTGAAGATGACCTTAGAAACCCTTGATAGGTAGGTCTAGATGAAGCTCTAGGAGACCTTCTTCTAAAAAAATGGTTGTTTTCTACTTTAGACCACTTTGCTCTATAAACAAATAGAGCAAGGTTGGTGTTGTAATCTAGAGGAAAGTGGGAGTGAGCAATGATTGTTATTTTGAGATAGGAAGGGGCATATAGAGCTTCATGGATAAGGAAGGGGTCAAGCATGAGGTGACCATGAGTTTTCCATGTGTCCATATCCTAGAGCTTCTATGTACATGCAACACCTCCCCAACTTACCACCTACACTTTCTGTCCTTCATCCATACAATTATCATTATATTGATCCTTATCCTTATCTTGACCCTTATCCTTATCATTATCTTTACCATTACTATTATCCTTATCAATAAAGGGGAAAACCCCTAAAATGTCCTTGAAGAGGAACACCTCCAAACCAAGAACAATTAAGAGCCCATAGCCCAACAAAGTCGATAATGATAAGGAAACCTATAAGGATTGTAATTTTTGTGACAATTGATGTAGCCCTATTTTAGGACTCCATCGTGTTCCATTTTGTACTTAAATCCCATCTAAACATATTAGATTACAAGCTATTTCCCCTAATATGTTTATCATTGCCAAATGCTCTTATGGATGTTCTTTGCATCATTTTCAGGTACTAAGACCATGATTAGGGTGAATGAGAGAGAAGGAAGGAGTACTAGGGCTCCTCTACTCATGGAGGGGTCCAAAGAAGGTCCCAAAAGCTCCCTCAAATTATCTCCAATGGCCAAGGATCTACATCAAGTAAAGAAATCCATGAATGATGAAGTTTGAAGTTCAATTGACTGATGCAGGCCACAAAACGGATGTGGCATACCCCCACGATCATGTCTTTTTTGTTGGAGAATTGCCAGATTCAACAGGGATCTACCCCAACACACCACAGTTGTGTCCCTTCAGCACGACCACGGCCGATTGAGGATACCACGACTGTGACCATCAACACAGTCATGGCCAACAGAGGAGGAAATGACCATGGCTCCCCCACAATGGTCATTGGAATTTAGCGCAAAAACCCAAGAATCAACAGAGAGTTGTACCCAATTAGCCATGACCATGGCCGTCTGCCATGACTGTGGCTGTTGAAGATTTTCTCGCATATGCTGCTACCCAATGACTAAGTCCTCCTCCTCCAAAACGGTCGTCAGTTTTATATTATTTTCTTTGGTAATAATATTTTTGGCAGAAAGTTATATCTCTCGCTGGGACAATAGTCTCACCCCGTGGGATCCACAATGTTTAGGTGGATGTGTAAGAGGCGGTGGAGACCTTGCTGTGGAGAAGGAACAACAACTGGGGAAACAATAATAGCTCAGATTGAGTGTACTGTCTGTCGTGTCTTGTAGATAGAAGTCCTATGTGTCGTCTCTGTACTCTCAAGTCCTTGGAGTTAGTTCGTAATGGTTTTATGAATGATCTGAGATTTTGGCTTGTAAGTCTCAAGGTTTTATGTTGCTCCAGTATGAGTTTTGATAGATCAACTATCAACTATTATATGTTGTCCTGGAGATGAGATGAAACACTATTGTACAATATAAATCATGATATGTATAAGTTTTGGATCTTTCAGTAAGAGTTTCCTGGAAGAGGATCTCCTTGAAAAAATAGTTTTAAATTTTTGTGATTTTTTTAATCCATTGTTTATGGTTATTCCTCAATTTTTACAGGTGATGGCTTGATTTGTTTCTGGTTGTTACACTTTTGTTTCAAGTTTGGTCCTATTTGAATAGTGTTTGAGCAATGTTCTCTTATTTTGGACCAAAATGAAATTTACCTAAAATGAGGGGTTATATTGCAATATGTCACATGTTGAATGTACCTCATATGTTTTATCATCATAGGAGAGAGAATTATGCTAGGTGGTGGCTTGTGGAAATCCTAAATTCCAAGTTTAAACTTGTTTGAATAATGCTAGTGCCTTGTATACCAATTTTGGTACAAATTGTAATTTACCCAAAAATGTAGGGTTGATATGCAAATTACCACCTCTAGAGTGTCTGTGACGTCCCCAGATTTTCTAAAACTTAATCTGATGTGTGATGTCCAAATTGAGACCCTCACCTCAGCGAGAATCCCAATTTAAACATCCCACATAAGGCTAAGAAGAAGAAAATTGAGGGAGTCAGAAGGAACATACATCAGTAGCACATGTACATGAACAATAATAAAACCATACAACACATGTTCACCATTCAACATATAATTACAACATGAATTGTTACAACATTTCATATTACATATTGAACAACAAACTTCTACATACACATGTACTACCACTAAACTACAGGATCTTAAGACAACAGGTCCACCTATACATCAGCTCGCCATACAACTCTCACTATCCTGGATCTTCAAGAGTGTAACCACAACCTAAACAAAAGATTACATGCGGTACACGTCAGCACAATATTTCAAGAATATTGTACTGAGTACGCCTACGTGTCTTTTATTTACCTCTCATCATATCTTGGCAATAAGATAAAACTAATATACTTGGCAGTAACAGAAGAATATAAGAAAAACATATACTTGCACAAGGATATTCATTAACAAAAGAGAACACATATTTTAAGCTTAGTTTCCATCATATATCTCGTACATCTGCCCCAGGGCTTTGATGTCTTTAGGCCTTGTCATATAAATCGTACATCTGCCCCTAGGGCTTTGATGTTTGTCAATGCACTGTACTACCAAAGAGTTTAGTGCTATCATATGATGGATCAGATACTTTATGTTTCATGTGTTCATAACCATAAGTATGGAAAAGCTCAAGCAAGATAACATACATGAACAATCATTTCAACCAATATCATATGCCAAGTATTTTACTACACATATAACACAAGCATATTGTATAATAAGCCAAATAAGAGGTAATGGCGTACCTTCCAAAGAGACATTCTAATCATCATATTCCTCATGTCATCTATATCCTTGGTCAACCCTGATTAAGACAAGACCATGTATTATCATCAGATTCACATCATCTTGCATCTCATTTTAACCCTATCGTGTTCATTAGGGTTTATCTTATCTCATTAAGGTATATGCATCATTACTTGCATTCTCATCTTGGAATTATCGTACTGATGTCATTTTCCATATTATGGTTCATTATCTGAACATTAGGTACCATATCCTTTTTGTGCACATATTAACCCTAGGTTACATCATTAACCTAAATCAGGGTTTTAATCCATATATTAAGGGTCAACTTCATATAACATAGATTTTGTGCATCATCATGATCTCATAATTAAAACTGAGGTTCCATATACTGATATAAGCTTACTCTGTAAATTTCATCATTTATTGACCATGTATGCATTTATTGTATATTAATTAGGGTTATAAGCCCTAATTAGCAACATTAAGCAAAAGGCATGATTTCATAAATCAACATGGTCATATCTGACATCATATACATTATAAACATGAAATATTATTTACAGATATTTTCTCATAATTTTAGGGCATCGTTTGATATTTATTATCCATCATATGAGCATTTCACATCTTACATATTATCACTGATATTAATAAATCAAAACCCTGATATTATCATTCTAATATGTTCTACTCATTTTTCTGAGAATTTCGGTACCTTGTTCGTAATTTTCTGATAAGCGGGCTAATTACTGTGATTTATCTAAGATATACATATTTCTGGGAGTTTCATACCTTTTTGGCCAATAGACCGCTGCCACGTGGCCGCCGACGCTGTTGGGCTCACGTTGAGCCAGCCGGTTCACTGGTTCCTGGAAATCGGTCCGGTCTCTTTCTATTCTCTCACGATCCGACTCTCTCTCTCTCTCCTCGCGTTCTCATCAGAGTCGTGCTCTGCGGCTCTCCGTTCTTCTGTGAAGCACCAGCGCCGTCGCTGGTCTCTGCTCTGATGAGCAATCCCAACAACATCACATGATCTCACTCAACTATAGTCCCTCCTTTGATTTCGGCTCCCGCTTGTAACCATCTCCGACCACTCTGCAACACGAGGCATCACCCAGATCTCCAGGATGAAGCAGCTCCGATCTCACTCTCCGCGAGGTCGATGTCATCTGCATCACAAGCTCTGGCGATGAGATCCACCCTCATCGCCTCCTCCTCGTCACAACCCAATGCTTCGAGGAGCTTCGAGCTCCATCCCTCTGCATTTCCGACCTGGGGTTTTCCTTCGGCTAGCAAACCCAGTGGCCTCAAGGCCGCCCGGACCAACACCGGCGAGAACATGGAAGCGGGTCTTCCATCTCGATTAGGGGCATCAGTTTCCCCTGCTGTGCGCCGCCGTGGAGCTCCTTCTCCGTTTCCACAGGTATGGCTCTCGCATGGCGCAGCTGCCTCTGTGGCCATCTTCTTCGGCTAGAATTCTACTGCGGCTGAACTCCTATTCACCATGCCCCTATGATTCTACCAGCTATGCCCAACCCGTCGCCGGCATCTTTGTTGCCTGCTAGTGGCTCCCGCTTGCAAAGTCAGTGGAGGCCACCGCCGTAAGGAGTGCTGCAACTAAGGAAAAAGGGGAAAAAACCCCTTGTTGCATCATGGCCGGTAGCTGAGGCTTCCGTGAGGTCTACACCTCCTACAGGTACTGGTCTATGCACTCAATTGCAGTGAGTGATCTCTAAAACCATCCCCAAGCTTAGTCTTCATCTTCAGTCAACTCCTGCGACTCGCAATGGAGAAGAACGGTTGAGGGAAAACTGGATCTTATCTCTCGGCGGGCTAAAGGTGTCGTGAGAGGGGTCTACTGCTAGCTTTTACTCTCCTGGAATCAACTGACTACTTGGTTACATACATCGATCCACTAATACTTCGTGGACGATCATTACGGATGCAACTGCTATGAAGAAGGCCGCTCCTCAAACTGTTTGATCTAGAAGATCCAAGGGCAGAAAAAGACCCACACAACCAATCTGTGGTTCACTCAAGTCTGAGTTGCATGACGTTGCATATCCGGATCTGAGTTAAAAGCAAACATGTACCTTGGTCCATTATGCTCAAAACTACACATGATTTAATTATATTCAAACCTAAATAGCTCCATCTAGAAATATCGATACGATTAATAAACTTTGACCAAGGCTTTATTATCATCCAAGCTATATCCCATAAAATCTCAATCCCATGTTTCCACTACTTGACCAATAAACAACTTAATCCAAAAGGGAATCAACTTAGGGATCTTAATCTTGGTGTCAACACAACTAATCATCCATATTTTATCAAAGTACTTGGAGTTCTCAAGATAAGTCAACATATGAATTCCAATATATCATTGGACATTTAAGGATTCCAAAAGTCCACTCCTTCACATCATACACACCTTAAAAATAAATTTAGTCCTAGAAAATTAAGAAAAAATCTAATCCATCACATCATATACATCTTAAAAGAAATTTTGTCCTCAAAATTAAACCATACTCGTACTCCAAGGAAAAACTAAGCATGTCTTCATCCACATGTAGGGAACTATTCTAGGTACAACATATCCACATAGGAAACCTAGAACCATAATCATATCCAAACCACTCATAGGAGATTTCAAAAGCCTCTAGGGTGAAACCTCACTTCATAGAAGGCTCAAGGGTTTAGAAGCTTAGGTTATGCCATTACATATCTCATATACTAGGGTTGCTTCCTTATCTTAACCCATGCATTAGGGTTCCCACATCATATTATCATGTTCTAAAAGAGTTAACTAAGATAAACTCATACATCAAGGTTTCATCGATATTTTATTGAGATAATTTGTTAGAACATGTTCAACATTAACATATGCCTTTTAGGAGGGAGTTAACTAAAGTTAACCCACTTTATCCATCTGGATCATATTAAGGTGCCATCATCATTATGTTGTGCTAATTGTCAAACTATATTTTTCATCTTTATTAAGCATTATGATTAACACCTCATGTAACATGTTTCATTCATATGATCTTATTCCATTTCTTATAGTAAATTACAAGATTTACTAGTGATTTCATCACAAGATTAACCAACAATACCACATTAGCATCATCATTATTAAAGCATATGGTTAACCATTTATGCCTTGATATCTATTAAACCATCTCTAGGTTTCCATCATATCATGTCCATATATCACGTCTCGAGATTAGATCGCATCCTTACATATATTATATCATGGTTGTGCTAAACGAACTTATGTGAGTGGCTTGTTAAACATATATCACAACTTTATCTAGTCCAATTGAGGTTCTCCTAACTCATATCATGAGGGTGGTATCGTGCTCAGTCTCTCTAAGCTAACTCAACTCAATGAGTATCTCATATGAAAAAACTTTATCTTTCCTCTCTGTCTAGGGTTCTCAGGTATACCTCATTGGCACTAGCTGATAGCATTACGAGATCTAGCCACATAAGCAAAAACAAAACCAAGCAACAACATCCTCTTCATAGGTCACTACCCATGAAACATGCTTACCCAAAACTCTCTTATATACACCACTAGATTCCTATGTGAGAAGCCACCAATCCGAGCATGAGGCTTCACAAAAACTAACATAGCCACCTCCTCCAGGGTCTTGGGCTCTCTCCCTCACCCAGATGACAGACACTCATATTGATGTTCACATATGCACATATTTAACCAGCCTCTCTCTGTCTCTAGGGTTTGGTCCTCCCAAGGACATCTAGGTTTCAACAAAACTATAGGAATCATGCACAAAGCGACCCAACTCAATCACTCAAGAGTAATCTAGTTTAGGACATATCATATCACGTATCTCATCATTCTCAAATGTTGGAGTTTAGGTTCTCTGACCTTCGCCCTGTGGGTTTCACTCTCTCTGGAGTTAACCCCGAAACTGGTCCTAACACTAGAGGTCCTCCTTCGTAAAAGATATTGAGGCTCTTGCTGATTCACAACCTTGTCTTAACTTAACTTATCTCATCTCATAAAAGAACTCATACTTTCATCATCAATACTTATCTCAAATCCTCAAACTGAACTCAAGTCCTCAAAGACAAACATATATCATCTTAATCATCTTATATCATCTATATAAGACTTACATCATATCATCAAACTTATATCATCTATTCCATCTATCGTATATATCAAAAAGGCTCTAGACATCTAATCTAGAACTACTCTCTCTTCTAGACTGATGTCATTCACTTTCACTTAGGTTTCATGATCACCTCCTACTCGTACGTGTGTGGGGACACATTTTTGTAATACATATACATAATAAAATATTATTTAATTTTTCTCCGATAAAACAAGCGTCAGAGAAAACTATCGGGGTTCGATCCGTTTGGAATCAAAAACCAAATCCTGAAAATGAGTGTCCCACACATAGTAGAGAGTCCAGTGTCATGAAAACTAATGAAAAGGGTGAGAACATGGTGTAGACTAGTGTAGCTACTCTAGACAATGTGCGCAATATGTCTAGGGTTTCTCTTCCCTTGATGCACATAATTTCCAAATAGTGCAACGTCCCATACTGCTACACTACAAGGAAAGAACATCATCTAAGGATTTGCTACTCAACAAGCACCAGTCTAGACCTAGTTCTCAGACATCTAGGTGCTAACCTAGAGGCTAGGTCAGATCTAGTCTCTAAAAGATGACTAATCTAACCCTAAAGATTATTAAGTTCAAAGTTCTTTAGTTCTGAGTTGCATGATGAGAAAATGTCAGGATTTGCTATTGTTCATGCTCTGATACCACCTGTGACGTCCCCGGATTTTCTAAAACTTAATCTGATGTGTGACGTCCAAATTGAAACCCTCACCTCAGCGAGAATCCCAATTTAAACACCCCACACCAGGCTAAGAAAGAGAAGATCAAGGGAGTCAGAAGGAAACAATCAATAGCACATGCACATGAACAATAATAAAACCATACACACATGTTCACCATTCAACATATAATTACAAAATGAATTGTTACAACATTTGATATTACATATTGAACAGCAAACTTAAACATATACATGTACTACATCTAAACTGCAGGATCTTAAGACAACAGGTCCACCTGTACATCAGCTCGCCACACAACTCTCAACTATCCTGGACCTTCAAGAGAAAAACCACAACCTAAACAAAAAGATTACATGCGGTACACGTCAGCACAATATTCAAGAATATTGTACTGAGTACGCCTACGTGTCTTTTATATACCTCTCATCATATCTTGGCAATAAGATAAAACTAATATACTTGGCAGTAACAGAAGAATATAAGAAAAACATATACTTGCACAAGGATATTCATTAACAAAAGAGAACACATATTTTAAGCTTAGTTTCCATCATATATCTCGTACATCTGCCCCTAGGGCTTTGATGTCTTTAGGCCTTGTCATATAAATCGTACATCTGCCCCTAGGGCTTTGATGCTATATCTGCCCCTAGGGCTTTGATGTTTGTCAATGCACTGTACTACCAAAGAGTTTAGTGCTATCATATGATGGATCAAATACTTTATGTTTCATGTGTTCATAGCCATAAGTATGGAAAAGCTCAAGCAACATAACATACAGGAACAATCATTTCAACCAATATCATATGCCAAGTATTTTACTACACATATAACACTAGCATATTGTATAATAAGCCAAATAAGAGGTAATGGCGTACCTTCCAAAGAGATATCCTAATGAGATAAGATAAGCCCTAATGAACATGAATAGGGTTAAGATGAGATGTAAGATGATGAGAACCTGATGATCGTATTTGATCTTATCTTGATCAGGTTCAATAAAGTCATAGTTGATATGAAGAATATGATGATTAGGATATCTCTTTGGAAGGTACGCCATTACCTCTTATTTGGCTTATTATACAATATGCTTGTGTTATATGTGTAGTAAAATACTTGGCATATGATATTGGTTGAAATGATTATTCCTGTATGTTATGTTGCTTGAGCTTTTCCATACTTATGGCTATGAACACATGAAACATAAAGTATTTGATCCATCATATGATAGCACTAAACTCGTTGGTAGTACAGTGCATTGACAAACATCAAAGCCCTAGGGGCAGATATAGCATCAAAGCCCTAGGGGCAGATGTACGATTTATATGACAAGGCCTAAAGACATCAAAGCCCTAGGGGCAGATGTACAAGATATATGATGGAAACTAAGCTTAAAATATGTGTTCTCTTTTGTTAATGAATATCCTTGTGCAAGTATATGTTTTTCTTATATTCTTCTGTTACTGCCAAGTATATTAGTTTTATCTTATTGCCAAGATATGATGAGAGGTATATAAAAGACACGTAGGCTTACTCAGTACAATATTCTTGAATATTGTGCTGACGTGTACCGCATGTAATCTTTTTGTTTAGGTTGTGGTTTTTCTCTTGAAGGTCCAGGATAGTTGAGAGTTGTGTGGCGAGCTGATGTACAGGTGGACCTGTTGTCTTAAGATCCTGCAGTTTAGATGTAGTACATGTATATGTTTAAGTTTGTTGTTCAATATGTAATATTAAATGTTGTAACAATTCATGTTGTAATTATATGTTGAATGGTGAACATGTGTGTATGGTTTTATTATTGTTCATGTGCATGTGCTATTGATTGTTTCGTTCTGACTCCCTTGATCTTCTCTTTCTTAGCCTGGTGTGGGGTGTTTAAATTGGGATTCTCACTGAGGTGAGGGTTTCAATTTGGACGTCACACATCAGATTAAGTTTTAGAAAATCCGGGGACGTCACAGTGTCCCTACTCCCTCCTAGTATCATCTAGTGGAGAGAGAAAGAAGGAGACACCATGTTTGAATCATATTTGAGTGATTGTACTCTTAGTGATGAAATGACCAAGAAAGGGTTGTGTAATGGAAACCCTAATTTGAGCTCGTATTAAGTGTATCAGGTTGTATGTTAAATGGGAGTCCCTATCAGCCAAGGAGACAAAGAGAATGCCCCCATATCGTTTTTTAGCTCTTTTCCTTTCAAAAATGAGCTAAGAACCTCAATAAATCAATAGATATCGACCTACAACTTTCCTTTGGAAAGGTTGTATTGAATTGTGAATATAATAATAATGTGAGTGGAAGTGGCTTGCCCTCAAAGATAACCAAAGGGTTCGACCCTTATTCCTTGCATTATCCTCAAGTTTTTATTTTTCATGTCAATATAAATATGGAATGCATGCAAGTACATGTATCAATCCATGCATGGCCGTGTGGCACCTAGTAGTAGTAAGAAGATGACACATCTTACACTTTATCCCATGAACCTCAAGGATATATACCCTCCCTTTCACCTACTAGTGAATCTTCAACCTTGGTTCAAGCATGGATTTCGGTTGTAATTCTTTCCTTTCTTTTCTTCTTCACCAAGTTCTTATCTATGGTGATTCTTTGCATATAGAGGAGTTGTGAATGAGTCTTGAACCTATGATAGCTCATTTCCTACCATGGGAACGTGAAGCTTTGGATCTTGGAGCTTTGAAGTTGTCCTTAAGGCAAGTTATATAACTTGAACCCAAACATGTTATTACTCACCATCTTTCTTTCTATATTTCATGATCTACTGTCAATTCCTAGATTTTCTTGAATACTTGATATATCTATGAGTTCTAATAGTTGCATAGACATGTTATCCATGTACTAGAACAAGTAGAACGAAGGTCTAAAGCTTAAACATGATGGTACTACCATACAAAGTGATATTGGGTTCAAGCACACAAGCAAGCACCTCTAACCCGATATGGTGATGTACATACACCATTAAAATGATATGGATATGAGTTTATACTTCCTTGAACAATATGGCGATGAAGAATACATCCTATGCACGATATGGAGTCAACCATATACCTCTTGCATGATATGAGGTCACGCAAAGACCCCATGAATGATAGAGTGTCAAACACACACCTCTTTGCCCGATATGGTGTGAAGCATACACACACCTCTTTGCCTGGTATGGTGAGCACACACACACACCTCTTTGCCCGATATGGTGTGAAGCACACACACACCTCTTTGCCCAATATGGTGTGAATAACACACACACCTCTTTGCCTGATATGTTGTGAAGCACACACACCCCTCTTTACCCAATATGGTGTGAAGCACACACACACCTCCTTGCCTGATATGGTGTGAAGCAAACACACCTCTTTTCCCGATATGGTGTGAAGCATACACACACCTCTTTGCCCGATATGGTGTGAAGCACACACACACCTCTTTGCCCGATATGCTGTGAAGCAGACACACACCTCTTTTCCTGATATGGTGTGAAGCATACACACACCTCTTTGCCCGCCATGGTGTGAAGCACACACACACCTATTTTCCCGATATGGTGTGAATAACATACACACTTCTTTTCCTAATATGGTGTGAATCACACATACACCTCTTTGCCTTATATGGTGTAAAGCACACATACCTCTTTGTCCGATATGGTGTGAATCACACACAGTGATGATGGGTAATCATACTCAATCTACCTTGTTGTAACCCTAATTTGATGTGATGTGAACATCTCCTCTTTACCATGCATTGCATATTCGATAGATTTTTGGTAATTTTTGAATGTTTTAGCTAAGACTTGCTTGCTTTACTGTTTGAAGTTCAATAATGCAGGTTAAAATGTGATTGAAGGAAAATTGGCACCATTTTGGCCAATTTTGCCCAAGCTTGAATGTTCTTGCCCAAAAAGCAATCTTTTGACTTAATCTCCATTGTTGGAAATGAAAATTTTAATCCTTTGACAAATGCATGCTTTTTTCTAAGACTTTATTGCTATATGGTCTTATTTTATGACTCTTTACATGTGCACCACCTCTCTTAAGTTTGTGAATGTTTTGGTTGTTTTGTGAATTGAGTAAGCTACAAACGCTTAAATCCCATGGAATCACTTGGTAGAAATGTGAATGTCATATTGCTCTAACATGTGGTGTGATATCATTTGATGAAATGTTGGATTAGCTTTCATTTAGCAGATCATATGTTGAAGACTACACTAATGACCCCCATTTGGATCTAACTTTTCTTTCACCATCTTCATACCTCTCTGCCTCATGAAAAGATGCCAAAGTGCACATAGCAGTCGTGGCCACCCCCAAAAGTTTGGGGTGGCCACATCTCCACCTCCCCGCTTCACTCTATTCACCATATGCCCTATATACACCAAGGGAAAAGAAAAAGAAAAGAAAAAGGAAAGGAAAAACAAAATAAAAGGATGTTCCTATTTAAGAGCATTCAAATAAAGAAAAGATGAGTGTGTAAAAGAACTCCAAAATCTTACTGCATTCCTTTCTTCCTTTTCACACCCATTGAGCCAGGAAACAACAAATCTAGCTCACTTTACCCTTTTATACAGCCAAGTGGATCATCTAGTGTGGTTTACGGCATAAGAGTGAATGCATGAAAGTGAAACAATATTCCTAGTCATCATTGATTAACACCAACATGAAATGGATTAACATGAAGGACATATGGACAACTTGTGTTTTCTATGATTTATATTTGAAGTTTGTATGCTCAGTGCTCATTTCACAATTGGTTTGTGAAAGAGGAAAGTACAGAGGTGGAATACATGCACTTAGTCACTTCCAAGACCATGTAGTCAATAATTTTCTATTACTACACATTTGCCGTTCTTATGTATTGAATGAAAACTGAAAAGGGAGATTAAGTTAGAGCATACTTGAGGACAAGTATGTTTTAAGTTTGGGGTGGTGATGTAGCCCTATTTTAGGGCTCCATCTTGTGCCATTTTGTACTTAAATCACATCTAAACATGTTAGATTACAAGCTATTTCTCCTAATATGTTTATCATTTCCAAATGCACTTATGGATGTTCTTTGCATCATTTTCAAGTACTTGGACCATGATTAGGGTAAATGAGAGATAAGGAAAGAGTCCTAGGGTTCCTCTACTCATGGAGGGTTCCAAAGAAGGCCCCAAAAGCTCCCTCAAACTACCTCCAATGGCCAAGGATTGACATCAAGCAAAGAAATCCATGAATGATGAAGTTTGAAGTTTAATTTATTGATGCAGGCCACAAAACAACTATGGGCATACCCCCACTGTCACAACCTCAATTTTTACATATGTTTTCATAATTTAAATGTCATTATTATATGAACATATACTTGAATTGAGAAGGTTGTGAGCTTTGCTTGAAAGAATGGGTTTCTTTGCAATTTTCCCCTTTGGTATGAATTTCAAGATTTCTACTATTTTGTTAATCCAATATTGAATATAAGAGAGAAGAAATGAATAAAAGTCCAAATAATAGAAAAAGATAAAAGATAATGGATGTTAAGCATTGTATTTATGAGATATATATCTATATATATATATATATATATATATATATATTCATTAGAATGAGATATAGGTGGCCACAATAGAGTGGTTTCGATTCCACTTTCCTTATAATGTTTATAAAAGTCGAAATAAGGAAATTAGGAAAGAAAGAGAGAGAAAATATGTGGTTTGATACATAATACATGCTTTTTAAGTCATTGACTTGAAAACAAAGAAAAGGAGTTATTCCTTTTGTGTTTTGGCTCCATACTTGGAATATAAGTAGATTAAGTCTTTATCGACTTTCCTTTAAATTTTGGGATTATTTGGATGTACAATTTAAGAGATATGGATTTTTGAAAATCCCTAAAATGAATGGATAATCTTTAAATGTCACAAAATTTATTCTTACTAGAACTATACTCGGACTCTTTGTTATTGGCGCACAAACTTATGACCGTGGGATCGAGATCTGATGATCAAGAGATCATCACCTACCTCGAGACAAATAAGGAAAGTTGAGAATAAGGAGCAGAGTTTTCCAAAGCAAATCTCTCACAATTGAGTGCACAACCAAACTTGGAAACCAGCCAGCTGGATTTGTGAAATCTTTGCGGCCATCCCTACCCTAAGTTTTTCCTATCTTGGGGGTTTTTAAAAGAATACCCTAATCATCGGGACTCTCACCGGCCACCCTCTATAGACATGGCTATATAAATGGGGTGGATTCCACCTTTTAGATCTCCCACATGATTGCAAGACCTCGTGCAACTCCCAACACCCTTTCCCTGACTCTAATTTGCTACCCATCCCCCGAATATCCTCTATTCTACCTCTGGTGCCACTGCTGATGGAGGTCCTTCCCGTTCCATCCAACTAGTGCATCACTAACGAAATTAATCACATAGGCAGGTTCATCTGGAGCCGAAAGAGAGAAACACAATGTTTCTTCGAGGGTGGAGCGACGAGTTCGCGAGGTCAACCCTAGAGTTGACCAGGCATCAGCGCTGCTATTCGTGCAGGACCTCGCGAGGTAGGAGATGAGAGGCTGATGGATTTTACCATCAAGCCCCTAGAAGGACCACACGTTGAGGACTAAGAGATAGGGATACCACAGACTTTTCCCGAGACCTGCATGGAAAAAGGAAAAAGAATCGAAAAGCTGACGTAGCGGCCAGTGATTGGCCAGAAAGTAATTTCTTTATAAAATTTGTAAGTAATTTGTGGTAACTCTGATTAGGACAATCAATATATGAAAATTTATCAGGAGAACGTGAAGAATCCAATAAAAATGTAATCAAGGTCTAATATCAACCATAGTTCTAAAACTACTTTAAGTTAACCATGTTTATGCATTAAACTATGAAGAAACCCTAAATGTGTTTAGAAATTGGGTTTAATGTCTTAATTAGGTTATTTTAAGTTCTAATAACCTGTTGAATGAAAAAGTAAGTATTGAATCTGATTTAGATGTCATTTTTCTTGTTATAGGGTTTTTACACATGAATATGCGATAATGAACTTAGAGACCCTAATTGAAGGTTAATGGGTTTTTATGTGGTTGAATTCAAAATTCAACATAGGGAAGTGATACTAAGTTGATCCTAAGCCTGTTAGGAAGATGTTAATGAATTAATTAGGGTTTGCACTCAGTTTTATTATTTTTTGGGTTTTGTAGTTATAATGATGAAAAGTGTAGATAAACACTAATGAAACCCTAAGATGGATTAGGAAACTCTAGGAAGTAATTTCAACTCGAATAGATATATTCTTGATAAAGTGTGTAGTAAATAGGTTACATATTCTTTTCAGGAATTCTGTGATTGTTGAATTGCTTGCTTGGATTAGTCTTGGTTGGAATTGCTTATTGCTTGTGAACTCTACTAAATAGGTATGTGGTTAAATTATGAATACCCGCATTATGTTTCACAATTTTTTCTCGAATATTGATCGATTGTCGTGAACCCTAAACTGCTTGGTTGTTTCAATTCTACAATCTCATAAAGTGACTATGTATATAACAACTAAGTACAAGTGTGACTATCTTGAACCTACATACCATCCCTAATGTATGATGTAAGACCAAGCCCCAGAGGGGAGGTCTGAGTTTGTCAAGCCCTGGAGGGAAGACCATTGGGCACCCAAAGAGGTGACCCCAGGAACCAAGCTCAGGATGGAGAAGGTGGCCTTAAGTCCCTTGCAAGGACAAAACTCTAAGTGATGGTATTCTAGGTAATGTGTAAAAGTGGTTGAGAAGTTATATTGAAAACATAATTTGGCTTGTTAATCAACTATTTGATATGTATAGGTTGTTAGAGCCTAATGGTGATATTTTGTTTTTCCCGACATACCAGTATTTATGTTGATCGACATTTTGTTTGTCGGCGTTATAGGAATTATCTAAAATTGGACAAACAGTAAAACAAAATCTGTGAAGATAAAGTTAATTATTCAAAGGAGGATTATCTAGGTAGATCTCTACTTTGGATAGAAGTCTAGTACCTATTTTTGCAAGGTATGTCAAGTTAAATTTTAGCTTTCAAGTTTAGTTTTCGTATAATTTGATGATTATTTTCGATTAATTATTAAACCATTGATCCTGGACTTTGGGATAACGCCTCCAACCTTTTGGTCTCCCTTGATTGGGGGTTATTGAAAAGTGGGGTCATTACATTTTGGTATCAGAACCAATGCTTTGTCATTTAATCCTTAATAATTATTAAATTTTAAAAACTCTGTAGAACCAAGGGAGTTATTAGAGAATTTTCCAAAGACTGTGGTGTCTAGAAAAGGATCACAGTTTGGGGGCTGGGAATATTTTCCTCCACCCCGCTAGTCAGTCATGAGGACTCCCGGATGTGGCGTGACTTCTTGGCCAAAGTCTGAGGTCTTGACTCGAAATAAGATACCTTTAAGACTCTCTCATCTTTTTCATCCCTTCTCAATCCTAATTCATATAGGATTCTAAGGTTTAGGGGTTTTCTCTCTCTTCCTGCCCCACTTGAGGTCATGGTAAGCACGATAAGGATTACAAAATCCTCCACAAATCAATGAAAATCATGTAAGAAGATGTCATGAATATAAGTTTAGTAGTTTAAGCATAAACTAAAGATTAGTTAGGTTTCATGGCATGTGTTGTCGTACCCTCAAGAGAGCTCTAAGGTTAGACCTCATTGTAGGAGGATGAGGAGAGAGTCAACCCTGGGGGCAGAGGCCGCCAAGAAGAGGTAGATGCATCCTTTAAGGACAATGCTAACCCTAACCCTATGTGGTAGTTGGGGAGAGAGATGACAAGATGAGTTGGATATCATAGTTGACCATGCAGGTATGTACATGAGTTGACACGCATAATGGTTTTAAATACCCGCGAGAGGTATGATCTATGTACGGTTGGTTGACCTAGTGCCTTTTGGTAACCCGACCTTGGGTGGTCATGCCTGTTGAGGATGAAGGATAGCTCCTTCATTGTAGAGGATAGTGGTGACCATATAGAAACCCTTATGGGCATATATGAGTATAGAGAGAATTTCAGTAGTGCTGGAAGTAGGTTGAGGCTTAGGTTAGAAGGGTTATGCCTGGCAGGTTAGGAGGTGAACATGCAGAGCCTGGGATGATATATGCCAAACATAGGTCTTGATAGTAAGTTTAAGCCAGGTAGGTGTAGACCTGTATCCTTAAGAGCTTGACCCATCTTCTCAAAAAAAACCTCAAGTTGTAGGACCAGTTGTAGGATTTTCTATAGAGAATGAGGGCAAGACTCGATGATGAAGGCTAGAGACCTTGACTCTAAGATAAGAGGGACCATGAGAAGTCAGGTATGATATGACCTGTTTTAGACGACCTTCAATAGATAGTTGTGGTGGCATCATGCATGATCCTTGGGAGCTCATTATACCTTGGTTGCCATTAGTGGAACCAAACTCTATAAAAGGGAAGAGGCTTCTTGAGTGGATGTACATAAGTTGTAGGCGCCTACCTTACCTTATATGTCTAGGAAGGAGAGTTCTTTAGACCCTGAAGAAGTAGGGTAACAAGTTATGGGGTCTCACACCTAGTCAGTTGACCTTGTGTAGGACTCCAGTGTTTTTCAAGTGGAAGAATGTTGGGAAGTGTATGCCCCACCTTGTGCACATTTGGTTTGTGTTTGGACAACTGATGCAAAAGGAGTGAACCTAGGGTTCCTAGACCTAAGAGTGGAATTAATAGTACCTGGTGCACCCGATGCTCACGAAGATGGTTGAGTTCCTACAGATTGGAACATGGCACCCCTCAGGATTAGAGAAAAAGGAAACCTCTTGGCTAGGGGATATGTTTGACAAACCCCTCACACATAGGTTGGTGGAATATGCATGCATGCAGTTGGTCCAATGTTGAGGAATAGGAGCAAGTATGACATACCAAGGAACCCAGAGTGGCTTAGTGGGTTGTCCTCTTTCTAGCTACGTGCCTAACTAGTATGATAGGGTTAAGCCCGCAGATGATGATGTAAACCCTGGATGTAGGAATGTTTCTGATCTTTGTTGCTATCAAGAGATAGTTTTCTCTCCATCTTGGGGAGGGACCCTTCCATCTGATGCAACTTTTGTAGGTTCGAGGTAACCTAAAGAGGTCTCTCATAGGAGATTGATGAGCTAAGTAAAGGGCACAAGGTATGTACACGAATCTATAGACCCTTGTGTGAACATCTCTATGGGGAATGATATGTTGCCATGGAGGTAACCTTATGGGGCTTGACCGAGTTATGTAGGTCACCATGATCCCTATGAAAGGATGTAAGTTTGACTATGAGTGCCCAGAGAGATGATGGAGTTTTGGGTAAATATTCAAGAATAAGATGTGCTATGATGGAATCCTAAGTCAATACTAAGGTCATGAAGGGATAAGACCGATGGAAGTAGGAGTTGTCTGTTCCCTGGATGCACGAGACCATAGGGTTGGGAGGTAACAACTACCTTTGCCCAAGGACCATGGGTTAGCAGGTTGGCCACCTTCATGAGTTCATGGGGCCTAAGGGGTAAGAGTGAGATGCACTCCTTAGATGCATAAGGTTCACATCACCCCAAAAGTGTCAACACCCTAGAGACCTTGAGGTAACGACTAAGGATTGAACATAAAAGAGATATGTTAGGATCCCAAAGGTTATGGGAAAAGTCTTCCCATGGGTGTAGACCAATAATCACGATGTTCATGATGTGGAGACATGTGATGTACATTTTAACTTAGTTTGGAAAGTGTATTGGTGATGTGTGATGCACCATCTCTACTCTTGGAACATGATGAACTTTGTATTTGAACTGCAACCAAATGCTTATTTCCTCTCATTATGGGGGTGAGAGATAGGGCAATACGCATGCCATACACTACAGATAAAGATGATGTGAGTTGAAATATTGCTATGATTTTGGAGGATTCAGGAAGTATCATGCCTTGTGATAGATGGTTTGCAAACATAAAGAGAACTAAGGTAGCCATCATATGAGGACGTTCCTATCAAGAGAAGTATGGAATTTACAAGTTATATAAGTTTGAGTTTGATAACCAAGATGATGAGCTCAAAGTTTTCTTGACTCAGTTAGACCTAAATCCAAGATGTGGATGATGAGTGGAGTATATGAAGGTTTATGTCATCACTAATACAGAAGCTTATGTGGTAGCCAATACCCTTCGTCTAGGTACAACTTAGGTGTATAGTTATATTATATAAGAGAGGTTGTTAGGAAAACCCTAAGTTCATTAGAAGATGAGACCATGTATGGATAACACCCAGATACAATCAGACTTGTTGGTCAAGGTAGTTGCTCAGTTAGCTAGCCTAGAGCTTGATGAGATAGAAGGATGGTTGTGAGAACCTCAGATACCCCTCTCTGGAAAGGAAGGGAATGGAACCCATGACTAGAGTGTTTTAGGGTTTCTAAGGACTCAACCTTAAGGAATCATGACATGCAGAAGATCATGATTATAAGTCTGGCATATACCGTTGTACTACTAAGATGATAAAAGTGTGGTTTGAGTACCTGAGATAAAGAAACATATCGAGTGCATGTGGCATGTCGCCATGACTGCCAGGAGGTGACACCAGTAACCCATTGACTTTCTACAAATAGTGAAGAGTCACCAAGAGGGAATAAGAGTAGCTCACCATAGACGTTGACGTGAGTCTCCCCTAGACCAAGAGAGGTCAGGATGCAATATGGGTTATGGAAGATCACCCTACCAAGATGACCTAATCCCTTGCCTAAGAGAGAGAGTACTGTCAATGTGACAGATTTGGTTGAACTATATATGAGAGATAGAGATAGTTCATCTACACCATGATCTGAGTTCATTATCTAGAGCATGACCTCAACTTCACTTCCATGCGGTGGAAGTAGGTACATGAAGAACTCGATACCAGTTTGAAGTTTAGCACAACTTATCACCCTAGACTGTTAGACAGTTAAGAGAGTATGATCCAGACTAGAGGGTCTGATGAGAGAGTGTGTTCTCATTTAGGGTGATACATGGGAGCAGTGTTTATCTTAAGAGAGTTTGTTTGTGATGATAGCCACCATATCCAGTATCGCGATGTAAGGAGCTTGACAATGGAGGTTATGTCGATCACCACTTCATTATAATGATGTCGGTAAAAGGACCTTGTGAAGGTCAGAGAGAGACCACAGTGTGTGTAGATGAAGTCACTTTGATTTATGTGATGGATGAGAAAGCCCAGGGGCGACATGAGTTGTGAGCTGATGCAAAGCAGACTGACATGCATCACTGTGGGAGAATATGTGTTATGAAAACCCGACCCCTCTGAGCTATAGCTGAGAAAGTTGAGTCCCTGATACATGAGTCCATTGAGATGGATAGGTGAAGTTTCTTATGTTTAGCCTTACCCCTCATGATAATGTAATGTATGATGTGTTCCATGAGAACGTATGATCTAGAGCACTGTGTGATGTATCCTAACCATGTGATGAGCCATGAACCTATTAAGCTTCTAGGGAGGCTAAAATATCATGAGTCACCTACAAGGGTAAGAGATACCAAGGTGAGAGAAAAAACCAGATGTAAGAATATACGATGATAAAGGTTCTTTGGAAGTGTCATGGAGAGGATGAAGCCACATAAGAGCTGATGATGGACATAAGGAAGTCTTATCTTGTTTGTTAGTATGTTTGGTGGAATTTTGAGGGCAAAATTACCTCAATTTTTACATATGTTTTCATAATTGAAATGTCATTATTATATGAATATAGACTTGAATTGAGAAGGTTGTAAGCTTTGCTTGAAAGAATGGGTTTCTTTGCAATTTTCCCCTTTTGTATGAATTTCATGATTTAGACTATTTTTTTTAATCTAATAATGAATATAAGAGAGAAGAAAAGAAGAAAAGTCCAAATAATAGAGAAAGATAAAAGATAATGGATGTTAAGCATTGTATTTATGAGAAATATATATGTAGAATTCTTTATCGTGAGATATATATGGCCACTAAAAATGTGGTTTGGACTCCACTTGCCTTATAACGTTTATAAAAGTCGAAATAAGGAAAATAAGGAAGAAAGAGAGAGAAAATATGTGGTTTGATACATAATACATGCCTTTTAAGTCATTGACTTGCAAATGAATAAAAGGAGTTATTCCTTTTGTGTTTCAGCTCCAAACTTCCAACATAAGTAGATTAAGTCTTTATATACTTTCCTTTAAAATTTGGGATTATTTGGATGTACAGTTTAAGAGATATGGATTTTTTAAAAATAGCTAAAGTGAATGGATAATCTTTAAATGTCACCAAATTTATTCTGACTAGACCTATACTCAGACTTTTTGTTATTGGCACGTGAACTTATGACTGTGGGATCGAGATTCGATGATCAGGAGATCATCACCTACCTCGAGACACATAAGGAGCATAGTTTTCCAAAGCGGATCTCTCACAATTGAGTGCACTAGCAAACTTGGAAACCAGCTAGCCGGATTCGTGAGATCTTTGCGGCCATCCCTACCCTAAGTTTTTCCTATCTTGGTGGCATTTATAAGAATCCCCTAATCATCAGGACTCTCACCGGCCACCCTCTATAGCCATGCCTATATAAACAGGGTAGAGTGCCCCTTTGAGATCTCCCTCATGATCGCAAGACCTCACACAACTCCCATCACCCTTTACCTGACTCCGATTTGCTACCCATCCCCCAAATTTCCTTTGTTCTACCTCTGGTGCCACTGCCGATGGATGTCCTTCCCATTCCATCCAACCTGTGCACCGCCGAGGCAATTAATCGTGCAGGAAGGTTCGTCTGAAGCTGATGGAGAGAAACACATTGTTTCTTCGAGGGTCGAGCGACGAGATCACGAGGTCAACCCTGGAGTTGACTGGATGTCGACGCTACTATTCGTGCAAGACCTCATGAGGTAGGAGACGAGAGGATGATGGATTTTACCATCAAGCTCCTAGCGAGACCGCACACTGAGGACTAAGAGGAAGGGATACCATGGACTTTTCCTGAGACCTGTGTGGAAAAAGAAGCGAAAAGCTGACATGGCAGTCAGTGATTGGCCAAAAGGTAATTTCTTTTTCAAATTTGTAACTAATTAGTGGTAACTCTGATTAGGACAACCAATATATGAAAATTTATCAAGAGAACACAAAGAATCCAATAAAAATGGAATATGGGTCTAATATTGACCGTAGTTCTAAAAGTACATTAAGTTAACCATGTTTATTCATTAAACTATGAAGAAACCCTAATTGTGTTTAGAAATTGGGTTTAATTTCTTAATTAAGTTATTTTGAGTTATAATAACCTATTGAGAGAAAAAGTAATTATTGAATCTGATTTAGATGTTATTTTGCTTGCTATAGGGTTTTTACACATGAATATGTGATAATTAACTTAGAAACCCTAATTGAAAGTTAATGGTTTCTTATGTGGTTTAATTTGAAATTTAACATAGGCAAGTAATACTAAGTTGATCCTAAGCCTGTTAGGAAGATGTTAATGAATTAATTAGGGTTTGCGCTCAGTTTTATTGTTTTTAGGGTGTTGTAGTTATAATGAAGAAAAGTGTAGTTAAACCCTAATGAAACCCTAAAATGGATTAGGAAACTCTAGGAAGCAATTTCAAGTCAAATAGATATATTCTTGATAAAGTGTGTAGTAAATAGGTTACATATGCTTTTCAGGAATTCTGTGATTGTTGAATTGCTTGCTTGGATTAGTCTTCGTTGGAATTGCTTATTGCTTGTGAACTCTACTGAATAGGTATGTGGTTGAATTATGAATACCCACATTATGTTTCACGGTGTTTTCTTGAAGATTGATCGATTGCCATGAACCCTAAACTATTTGGTTGTTTCAACTATGCAATCTCATAAAGTGACTATGTATATAACAAATAAGTATAAGTGTGTCTGTCTTGAACCTACATACTATCCCTGATGTATGATGCAAGACCAAGCCCCGGAGGGAAGGTTTGAGTTGGCAAGCCTTAGAGGGAAGACCATTGGGAACCCAGAGAGGTCACCCCAGGCACCAAGCTCAGGATGGAGAAGGTGTCCTTAAGTCCCTTGCAAGGAAAAAACCCTCAGTGAGGGTATTCTAGGGTATGTGTAAAAGCAGTTGAGAAGTTACATTGAAAATGTAATTTGGCTTGTTAATCAACTATTTGATATGTATAGGTTGTTAGAGCCTAATTGTGATATTTTGTTTGTCCCCACATATATACCAGCATATTCATTTATGCTGACTGACATTTTATTTGTCGACATTTTAGGAATTATCTGAAATCGGACAAACAACAAAATGAAATCTGTGAAGATAAAGTTAATTATTCAAAGGAGGATTAGCTAGGTAGATCTCTACTGTGGATAGAAGTCTAGTACCTATTTTTGCAAGGTATGTAAAGTTAAATTTTAGCTTTCAAGTTTAGTTTTGTATAATTTGATGATTATTTTTGATTAATTATTAAACCATTAATCCTCGACCTTTTGGTCTCCCTTGATTGGGGGTTATTGAAAAGTGGGGTCGTTACACCAACGGTCGTGTCTTTTTTGATGAAGAATTGCCAGATTCAACAGGGATCTAACCCAACTCACTACAACTGTGTCCCATCATCACGGCCATGGCCGATTGAAGATACCACGGCCGTGGCCATCAACACGGTCTTGGCCAATAGAGTAGGAAACGGATGTGGCCCCCCACAACGGCCATTGGAATTTAGTGTAAAAACCCTAGAATCAACAGAGAGGCACCCCCAATTCGCCATGATCGTGGCCGCTGAAGATCGACTTGCCCGTGCTGCTACCCTACGACCAAGTCCTCCTCCTCCAAAACGGTCATATTACCCAACATGGTCGTGGTGCTACTCACCCAACATGACCATAGCACTCTGTCACGGTCGTGTCCTCCTCATACTAAGCACTTTGACCACCCTTCCACAACACGCCTGTATCCAAGCTCTACAATCGTTCTCATCTCCATCCACCATGGTTGTAGCACATCAACACATCCATTTTGCCACCCTAAACCTACCACTTTTTTCACTGATTTTCCCACAATACCCCTACTTACCCTAGTGCTTCCAAAACCACCTATATATACATGGGTGGCGGCCACAATACTAGATTAGCTCCCCCTAACTATTCCTAGCCTCCATTACTCCTCTCCTTGAGCATTTAGTGCATTTCCCTTGCATTTATGCTCTCCACCCATCATTTCCATCTCCATTTCACCTTGGAAACTTAATTTTCTAGGTTTTCCTCCATAATCCCCCATATATTCATGCTCATCTAGACCCTTGGAGGAGAGAGGACGTCCACAATAGTAAGGAGGTGAAGAAGAAGGCTACTTCCCTGAGCTCCATGGAGTTTCTTCCCCTTCTTCTCCTTTCGTTTGCCATTTCTTTGACTATGTATAGCTAAGCCCCTAGTGGTGGGATGTTTGGCCATAAAATGTGACTTTGATACCATGTGTGGGGAAATTTGTCTTGTAATGAACTCTTTTTTATCTATGATGATTACTCCATGCTTTTGTCTCTTATCCCATTGCCATGCTTGTGATATATGCTTTTTCTATGAATTGCTTGGTTGATAGTGCTTGGTGATACCATGTGTCTAGGGGAATTGGGATGCATGTGTCAATCTTTGGTATGACTCCTAGGTACCAATAGGGTATCCCTAGCTAGTCCCCTTTGTTCCTACATGCCTACCCCCTCTCCTACTACTTGGTATGAGACCTAAGTTACTAGTATAAGTGGGATTGATGTGATTGCCTAGGGTTTTATAAAGGCTAGAATGGCTTGTGGCATTAGGTCAAATACCCACATCTCTACTCCCATCTCTACCCTCATCCCTCAATTGCTTAATACCACTTATCCTAGAAACCTAGATTTGGCTAATCCTATTAGTATGATAACTGACCCTAGTCTTCCACTAGTAGTATACAGTACATTCTAATAGCATTTGCCTTATTATTTGGTTTGGTAATCTAGATGTAAAATGAGAACCATGCCTATCCAATAACCACCCTCAACTAATATCAAAGTTACATCCCCAAACGGCCCACCTACCTTAATCAACTTGTTTAAAACTCAATGTGCTTTGTGTGATTGTTCATGCTAGTCGAGTTTAGTTGCTTTTTATCAATCTAGTTAATTGTTTAGTTTTGCTCTTTAGTGTTAACTTAGGTTCTTGCTCACTCTAGTGGTTAGCTTAGCTTATAAATTGCTTCCTACTCTTCTAGTATAGTGTAAATCACCTTTGTTCTTGCTTAGTTAGTTGGTTAACCTAGTTTGTTAAATTTGCTTGTTTAAGATAACTTAGGTTTAATTCTGCCTTTCTTGCTTGTCCACTTAGATTAATCACCAAAAAAATCCTTTTAAAACCCTCAAACCCTAGACTCCAAATTAGGAACACAACAAACACTAGCCTAGCTCTAGTGCCCCCTCTATCCCTGAGGTCCGACCCCTATTCTTTCCAATCACCTATACTACAACAGTACCTTGTGCGCTTGCGGGTGACTTGTTTAGTTTTGTGATCGACTTGGTTAGGGCCAATACAAATTTCAACATTTCCCAAATGCTCAGAAACATTTATGTAAGAGCCTGGAAACTTGCTTTAATTCACATGATGCTCAAAATTCATTACAACTTCCATGTAGCCTGAGCTACAACATAAACATTGCAAAGGTGCACTATCCACATATTTAACATATACAAGCATCAACATGCTGTAGAAAGCTAGATTCAATCAAAACATTGTATGCAAACTTTTCCTTCGGACCTGAGAGTACAGTGACGACTCTAGACAACTAAACAACCATATTAAGGGTTTATCACCTCAGATTCTTCTAACTATCATGATATTGTTGTTGTTGTTGTCAATCACCTAAAAAATGTGGTGACCCACGATGTGAGACCCAGTCCTAGGGAGAGATATAACTCTGTCCAACATATATTGATTACATCATATTAAACAGTAAATAACTGAGCAGTTGGAGTTTTTAATAGTCAATTGAGCAGATTGAGTAGTTCAAGCATGCTTAATAGATTAAGCAAATAATCTTAGCAACAAGTATGATTATAAATGTAAATATAGGTAATAGATAAATCCATTTCTTTAATTAGATACCTACTCATGTTTCATAAGATTGCATCTAATAACATTCATTATCATTGATCTATATATCATCATATACCTTACTAACAACACAAGAAATCTAGAGGCATAAGAATCTTTCATATGTCTAGTAGTATGACATGGCTATCAATATTGGCATGTTTAATAAAGTGAACTAGACTACATAATAAGTAGAGGTAACATCATATAACAACTAACTGCATAAGAATAATTAGCACATTACGCTCTTCTAATTACATAGGCATGGCTAGCAATATTAGACATTGCTATAAGCATAATATTAAATATCAATGTCAATATATTTGAGAACATAAACAGGTTTACAACATGAGCACATCTATAGCACAATCATATATATCATCTCTCATTGTATAACATATCATCTCTATATAAGAAGATCAATCACGGGTTATCATCTAATGTGATGTGTTGTGTATAACCCTATACAGATATACTACATGGTTGAATTACATATTTTATTATGTTGCCCTAAGTAATTTGAGGGTACCAATCTAAATCCAATAGACCACTTCTAAGTCAAAATCAATGCCATACAAGATCTAGGAGTAGTCAGACTCCTAAGATCTTCTCTACCTCCAGTCCAGTACGGGACTGCCACAACGACACAAAAGGTCAAGCTGCTAACAGCCTAGTATGTCCCTGGAATAGGTCATGACACTAGTGAAAGGAGGTGGGAATACATACCCTACCATCCGAGGTAGATCCACAATTGTCCTCAATTCTTATCAAATATACATATCTGAGACACAACCATAGTCGTTGTCCTATCGAGGTAGACCATAGTCATCCTTCCAAACAGTTGGAGTCAGTATGAAAAGCACCCAACATATTGAATAGTATGCGCTCTGAGTTTCCCTAAGGAATACTCGTCTCACCATCTGGAAAGTCCTGACTCTCAGATGGATCTATGGCATAGGGAACTACATGATTAGGGTTACACTTGATTAGTTATTACCAATTGGGTGAATTAAGGCTTCATAAATAAAATGGACATACAAACCCTAATTCATTTCTATCAAGTGTATAAGCATTGCAATTTTAGAAAATATAAAACATTTGAAGTATAGATCTTAATCATATTACCATATGCTATCATCCATTCCATTGTAATCACTACTACAGAAATGGCTTATAACGTCACATTTATAGGTATCGGTTGCATACAAGAAACTGACGCCTAAACCATACAACGTCGGTTGAATACACAAACTGACATCTATCTGTGAAGAGCGGCCAGACATGGGTATCAATTTTTATTTAGCGTTGATTCCTCAATAAGAAATCGACGTCTAAAATCGACCGCCAAATCCAAATTTTCCAGTGAAAAAAATTACCTCAAAAATTTAACATACGATGTCAGTTTTTTGCTAATCAACTGACGACTAATGGTTTTTCGCGAGACAAAAATTAGGCCCATTGTTATCGTTGGTTTTCTTGCAATAACCGACGCCGATGTATTTTCGGACGTTGTCCCCGTGAAAATTTTCACCCCCCTTGGACGTCGATTTTTTACTGCAGCCAACACTGATTGTTTTAAGTGTCGGCTATTTTGAATAACCAACGTCTATTGTTAACTTAATACACCCGCGTGAGCCAGGCTCTTCCCCCTTTCTCTATTTCATGGACTCCGCGCTTAGGTCTGGCGATCGATTCCCTACTCTGGCGATCGATTCCCTGCTCTAGACGCCACTCACTACTCCTCTGCTCGCTGCCGCCGCTGTCGTTTGTTGCTCCAGTCGCCGCCGTTTGTTGCTCTGACTGCCGCCGTTTGTTGCTCTGGTGCGCACCTTCTCCTCTGCTTGATGCCGCCTGCTTTGACTCACCTTCTCCTACTCACCGCTGACTGCCTGCTTGCTGCTCCTGGTCGCCACCGCCACCACAAAGGTACCGTTCTTCCTCCTCTTCTTCCTCTGCCACCGTCGAGGTACCCTTCTTCCTCCTCTTCTTCCTCTAGGGTATTCCTACATATGGCAGTAATTGCATCTACTAGTTAGGCTTGGCTTCTCTCTGTTGGTTGTTTGTTTTTTTTCCTTTGATGATGCTCCCCTCTCACTCAATGAGTGATGGTCGAGTCTTTTTTGGGCTTTTTTCTTGGATGGTTCTCTACAAGGTTACATGCCTATTTGCTTCTTTGAAAAGGGGGTGTTATTCTTTACCTCTCCATTTTTCTCATAAATACTCTAGATCTAACATATCAATCGTATTTTGTTAAACCCTTGAAGACAACTTCAGATAGGTGTTTTATATGTTTTAACCCTAATTAACACCAAAAGTGGATTAACCCAACCTCAACATATATGTTCATCCTTAATATGATGCAGTGAGACATTGAATGATAGGTAGCGATGGTGAAATTCATTCCACCCTGTGTTACTTTCATATGATAATTTAGTTCAACCCTTTTATTAATCACAACATTAGAATAATCAATATTTAATTCAACTCTTTTATTAATCACAACCTTAGAATAATCATCCAATCTAGATTTTGTCTTAAATATTAGTTATTGTGTTTTTACCTTGATTAGTCGATTCTTAGATACATTGTCCTTTGGGATTGATTTTGAACATAAGAGCCATCCACTTTTAGGTAGTGATTATTTTACGTTGGTTATGGTAAAATCTAGTGATTTCACCCCTAGTAAATTTGCATGTGCAATATCACACATGTTACTATTATATGACTATATATTATTGCATAACTATATGGGAAATTACATGTGAATTCTCTTTGTTAACCTAGTTGAGACATATCACCCTACAAACCCTATCTTATATAATTTGTTGACTTATTAATTTGGGTGTTTCGTCCTAAACTTGATCTGATGACAACACATGTGTTGAGATTTTCATTTGAATGACAATTCAAAACCGAGGCCATGGTTACCCGAAAGATGGTGGGTGATAGGTTGTGGATATGGTGGGGGGATGCAACGTAGGGCCTCAGAAAGAGCCAAAGAGGATGGGAAACATATCAATTTTTCCCCTAGTCAAATCACATCCAGACATGCACAAAGATTAGACCAAGATTTTAAACCATCGCTCATCCATCTGTCCCTGTCCGTCATGAAGTTTGTGAAATCTAAAGAAGAGAATGAAGCCTACCAAACTTTCCTCCACTACATATGTTGTTATGAATAACCTCTGCTCATGCTAGATGTAGGTTTGGATAAGGGTAAATGTTGATAAGGCTATTACAATTGAAAAATGTTAAGAGTTGTTATCATTAAAACAATCTCAAAAAAATTTGCTTTTGTTATATATTGGGCATGCTACTTAATTTTCTGTGGTATAGCTACCATGCGTTTTGTTACAAATATCTTTACATTAGGTTTAGGACATGTTTCTATTGTGACATGTTGAGTTTTTTTCTATGTTATTCCCACAACAATTTGTGTTACAAAATAATACATTGATAAATTTAGGAAGCATTGATATGTTGTTATGTCTATCCATAAGTGTTTTTATAAGAAAATTGTGTGTTGATTGGGGTTGTGAACAAGGGACTGGTGTTATATTATGTTGGCCTAGAAACCCATCCAAGATTTACTCATTAGGAGTAAATTTTGGATAGTCCCTGATTTGGGACTGTTCTTGAACACTTAATCTCACTTAGGATGTAAGTGTATAATGTGTATTGGGTTTTCAAGAAAATTTTGGCAGCATTTCCCTATTTGTTCTCTAAGTACATATGTACTTGGAGAATAGTGGGGAAATGATGCCAACATTTTCTTGAAAACCCAATACACATTATACACTTACTAGTGAGATTAGGTGTTCAAGAATGGGATAGGTGGTACACATTTATTATATATAAGACCTTAAACCCTAAATTTTTAACCATAAACCCTAATATTTTAACCCTAGACCCTAATCTTGTTCTAATATATACTTGTTTTCTCTTTGATCATTGAATGGATAGATCATGGATGTCCATTCCAAATCGTTGCATCCCAGAGTTTATTTCTAGTCTTGATCAGTTTATTAGATTTGCTAAGGAACATAGGAAACAACCTGGAGATAGGTTCTACTATCCATGTAGGCATTGTGGTAACAACTTGAAAGTCAGCACTGGTGACGAAATCAAAAGTCATGTCATGTGCAACGGGATTGTACAAGGCTATACAAAATGGCACGGGCATGGAGAGATTTCAAACCTAAAATCAGTAGATGTCGATAGCAGTGCTTGTTTGGAAAAAGAAATTGCCTCCGTTGACATAGATGTGAACGAACCAGTTCCAGTAGACATCGTTGATGCGATGTTGGATAGTTGTGTGGTAGAGCACACCGATCCACCTCCCATGTTTAGAAACATTGTGCATGGTGTTGAGATACCATTATACACAGGTTGTAAGTTGAGAAAGCTTAGTGATGTGTTGAGATTGTATAAGTTGAAAGCTAATAATAGATGGAATGACAAAAGCTTCATGTCATTGTTGTCATTGTTGTCTTTGTTGAAAGAAATTCTTTCTGAAGGAAATGATCTGCCAATCTCAACATACCGGTTAAAGAAATTGTTGTGCCCAATGCGAATGGAGGCCAAGAAGATACACGCATGCACGAATGATTGTGTATTATTTCAAAAGTACTATGTGGATTTGAACAATTGTCCCAAATGTGGTGCGTCAAGGTATAAATTGACGACTTCGGAGGAGTCCAAAATTGGTTCTCCTTCCAAGGTGATGTGGTATCTACCTATAATACCATGGTTTCAAAGCTTGTTTGCCAATCTGATAGATGTGAAGAATTTGAGGTGGCATGCATATGTTAAGAAAAATAATGATGGCATCCTACGACATGTGTTTGATTCCCCACAGTGGAAGAAGATTGATTTATTGTACCCTGAATTCGGTGAAGAAGTCAGGAATCTAAGACTTAGGATTTATATAGATGGGATGAATCTGAACGGGACATTGAGAAGCCAACATAGCACTTGGCCAGTTATGCTTGTTATATACAATCTTCCTCCCTGGTTGTGTATGAAAAATAAGTACGTTATGTTGTCATTGTTGATATCGGGCCCTAAACAACCTAGAAATGATATCAACATTTATCTTGAACCTCTGATTGATGACTTGAAGAAACTCTAGGGTGAAGGTGTGATGACCTATGATGCTTCATGAAGAGAGACATTTCATTTGCACGCTATGTTGTTTTTCATTGTGAATGACTTTTCACCATATGGGAATTTGTTTGGATATAGTGTCAAAGGATCTAAAGCATGTCCTATATGTGAAGAGAACACTGATTCAATATGACTAAAACATGGAGGCAAGACTGTTGGATAAATTGGATATTATGATAAATCCCTTTGTTTCGATGATGACAAACATTTCATTCTTATTAATCTAACGAGCTACTTGAGTGTGCATGACTAAGATGGATGGCAAAGCAACTAGGGAAAATCCACAAGCTAAATTGTTTATATTTTTATGCAATGTAATCATTGTTGTAAAAACTTGTACAAATATATAATGTACAAGTACTTAGAATTGCATGTAAATCAAGCGTTAGATTTTCCCTAGCCAAACACCATAGTTAGACATGTCATCCCATTTAATTAGGATCACCTTTGCACACTCACACATATAATTAGTGCCTAAATTGAAACCTTGAAACAGGATCATTCTCGGTCAACAAACTCCTCGACCGAGACACTCTCGGTCGACAAACTTCTCGACCGAGAAAGATCCAAAGTAGCCGTTAGACACAACAGACAAGTTAGTTGGCAGTTGAAGAAAGACGTTGCAAATCACTTGTTCCAGAGAGCCTGTCGGTCGACAAAAGTTCGACCGAGTAGGTGTCTCGGTCGACCATTTGTCGACCGAGATGGTCTCTGACAGCAACTGCAGAATAAATTAATTAGCCGTTGTTAAAGCAACAACTTTGTACCTAACGGCTAGTTAAGCACTTAGAAGCCCCTAGAAGTTGTCTAGAACGTCCTTAAGCATACTTAGGCCATTCCTATAAATAGGACAAGGCATAGGACACTAGAATTCACTTGTTACACTTAAGAATACACTTGAGCATACTTGAGCAATATTTTGCAAGCAATTTGAGCACTGTGATCATTGGCCTACATTCTCCTTAGCTCAATCTCGTGTCCTATAGGCTAGATTCTCCTACCCACAGCAATCACAAGTTCACATACTTGGCTAGGAGATCTTACGCTTGATCTAGGCATATCAAGCCTCGGGCTTAAAGGATAAGTTGTAATTTCCTTTTTCTTTCTTGTTCCTTTTTATCTTTTGTACTCTCCTTGCTACTCCTAGGGTTGGAGGCTGCGGATTGGAGAGGGTTGACTTCTCAGGTGGAGAAGGGGACTTCAAGCTACTTCAAGAAGGCTATCGCAAGGGAAGCTACTTCAGAAGGCTGGTGCAACGGGAGTTGGTGCATCTACTTCAAGGGAAGGCTGCTTCAAGGTTGGCGATTACTTCTAGGTGAAGGCTGCTTGAAGGGTTTAGGAAAAGATATTGTATTTTATGTAAATTCCTTGAGAGGTAATAAAATAAATTTCTTTTCAAATCCCGGTTGGGTAAGCAACCGGGTAGTGGATTGACGGCTATAGTATTTGCTATAGTTGGAACCACTCTAAACCTTGTGTCTCCTTGTCCAATATTTTCATTGTGGTTGTTTAAGTTCAATAATTGTTAAATTATCTATAAAACTCTATTCACCCCCCCTCTAGTAGTTTTCAATTGGTATCAGAGCAGGCTTCAAGGAACCCTAACCAGGTCTTGAAGAATGGAGGGAAATGGTGAAAAGTGCTTGGACGAAACCACTACATGCTGCAATTGGTGTTTAGGAACAAACCACAAAACAACCGGATGCCCATGGAGATCAAAAGAAGAGGATAAGCACAAAGAATGCTTTATTGCTACAACTAGTGAAGAAGAAGAAGAAGAGGTAAGTCTTTTTGATTTATCTAAAGAAGAACTAGTTGCTATTATTGAAGAAACACATAATAAATATGTTGAGTGCAAAAAGAAATTAAAGAAATCAAATAAGGAAAATGATGATCTAAATGTTAAACTTCTTGCTCTTGCATCTGAAAATGAGGATCTTAAAGAGGGAAATAAATTTTCTGATCTTAAGTTAAAATCTATGGAAGCCGATTGCAAGCTCCTTTCTGTTGAAAATTCAAACTTACAGACTCAAGTAAACGATCTTCAAAAACAACCATTATTGTGCACCCATATAGATTATGACACTATTGTTAAAGAAAGAAATTTATTGTCATCCAATCTAGACCAAGCAAAAATAGACATTAAGAAAATAATGGATGAGATTGCCAAGCTACAACAACAAGTTCGTAGTTTGAATAACCATGGCATTCTTGATCAAATTCTAGATAATCCCTATCAACAAATTGGGAGAAGGGGACTAGGTTACAAGCCTAAAGGAAAATCTCATCAACAACCTAGTCAGAGAAAGTCACAAACCCAATCTATATATGTACCTAAAAGAACATCCTCACCCAATGACAACATAGGACACAACCATAGAAAAAGATATGAAGTTGACTCAATATGTTGTCATTACTGTTTGCGCCTTGGTCACTATTCATTTTCATGTCCTTATAAGAGAAAAGATGTAGAGTTAGTTTGGGTTCCAAAACCTCCAAACTAAATGAACAAAATCAAGTTGAGATATGACCAAAGACATTAGTTGCATATTTCTATGTCTATCTCAACTCTACATAATTACAAATATAAATGAAATTAATATTAGTTTGTTCCCTAGATGATTTAAAGTCTAAGTCAAATGAAAAGAAAATTCCTATTTTCATATGATTTTTCGTAAAAATATTTTCTGGTCTATTCATATACTAATTATAATGGAATTATCATTGTATGCTTTATACCATTCTTTCATCATTGGGTACGCATAGAAAATTGTATGCAAGCAAGCAAAATAACTTATTAGTTATATGTTATTGCTTGCAACAAAATCTCTAACTCAGTATCTTTGAAATAATTAATTGTGTCTCCAATTAAGTAGTATGCTTCAACTTGATATTTAAATTTTATGCAGATATTAGACTCAATATATTCAATCTGAAAAATCTGCAAAATTTGCCTCTTGGTCAAAATAAAACTTGACTAAGGGGCGCTATGGTCGTAGTCAAGGGCGACCTAAAATAAGCTTCGACAAAAATTGCTTATTTTGGAAATTCTCTCTTTGGACCTAATCTTAATATAAATATTTCTTGAAAATTAAATCATTTGTTATCATTTAAGTCTTAAATTATCCCAATATTACTCCCTTAGAATATCCATATAAATGCTCTACAAAAATAATCTACCTTTTGCATTAAAAAATCAGCTTTAAAATTCTTACTCAGTAAGTCTGTCGGTCGACGAATTCTTCGACCGAGACCCTCTCGGTCAGCTCACCTCTCTCGACCGACAGAATCCAAACAGACTTAATATCGGACGAACTTTCGGTCGACAAATGCTCGACCGAGGCAATGTCGGTCGACAATAGTTCGACCGAGAAATAGCCGTTGGATACGACCGTTGTGAATCGACCGTTATGACCATTTATGACTGTTATTTGACCGTTGGGGAGCCGAGTGGCGCGTCTGCAACACGACCGTTGTGGACGCTCGGTCGACGATTCGTCGACCGACCTGGTCGCTGGAATGTTATAAAAGGGGGCAAAAACGGGTCACCTACTCACACTTGCATACTCTTGCTTCCATAGTCCCTCTCTAATGCATTTTCGTGCTACTCTTCAGCATCCTCATCCTCCAACCTTCCTTGCTTCTTCTTTACACTCAAATAACACAAATGACCTCATCATCAGCTGCCCGTGGGAAGAAGAAGGTCGCCGGAAGGAAAGGAAGGGAAGCTCGGGAAGCTACTCCACCACTGAAGATCATCAACGACATCGCCTTCGTCGATGGAGATGCTGGTGATCGGTATCTACGGCTTTCCTCCAAAGCTCCTCTTCCACGACGACCAGTCGAAGTCATGGACTTCATCAACATCGTCGATCTGGAGGATCTCTTTGAAGTGCAGAAGTTGAAGGACTTCATCAATCCCTCTTTCCCTTCCTATTCCACTAAGGTAGTCAACGAATTTTATGCCAATCTCATATCCCATACTGAAAATGAAACCACATTCTTCTACACCATGGTCAATGGGCATAGCCTTAAATTTACCGAAGGGGATATTCTTAACATGCTAGAAATTGACATAGATGAATACCAAGATTCCCTTGATCTCACCACCGGAAATACACTAAATCTACTTTCCCAAGATGATCATACCATTAGCCTTAGTGCCATAAAAAGAGCTATTTTTCAATCCAACACTACTTGTCATGAAGATAGGGGAACCTACTACGCTATAAATCTCAAACCAGCCTGTAGGATTGTAAATCTCATTGTTTCTACAAATATTCACCCTAGATCCAACAAATCTGAAGTTCCAATATTCCGTATGTGCCTCATTTATGCCATCATAAGCCGCATTCCCACAAACTTCATCCGTATAATTCTTAAAAACATGATTGAGTTTTCTGGCAACCCACCATATGCGGATTTCGTTTGCCAAATTACTCAACATTTTCTTAAAACAAACATTGAGGATATGGGATATACATGGGAGCGTCGACCACAAAAGATAAGTAAGAATACCGTAGAGAAAATGGGAATAGATTTTGGTCACAAAAGGGCTAGAGTAGAAGGAGAAACATCTCATCAAGACATACCACCACCTCCTCCTACTACCCTACCACAGGACCCCATTCAAAATAATCTTACTTATATTGCTGGCTCCCAATATCACCTTAGTAGACAATTAGACTACAATCATCATGCCATGACATATTTAAACCAAAGAATGCAAACCCTTTCCCCAAACCAAACCGATGAATACCCATATTCTTTAAATCCAGGCATGCTCAATCCATACAATCCTTCATACAACTACTATCAAACTCCACCTCCACCATCCATGGATCTAACACATACTCAATTTTCATCTATGCAATTGCAAGATATTGTTGCTCATTTCCGATTTGACCGAGTTCCTACATTCTTGGAAGCATATGCTTTAACCAAGACGAAAGCTCTAGATTGGCAAACCTTGGTCCAATACTATGGAACTGAGCCATTTATTGGGAAAGATCCTGACGTTGATGTAATTCTTAAATCTTTCCAGTGAGTAATATTAGTTGTAAATGACTTGCTTTGAATGATTGTTATGGATCACTTCTGTATGATGTGTCTATCTTTCCATGCTTATTAATGAAATTGTTTATCCTTTTGTTAATTTGGATGGATATCTTTTCGCATGTGAGACATCTTGTAAATAAATGGATTATAAAGACTATTATTGTAGAGCATACAAAATAAAGGGAGAAATAAATAAAACCTTGTGGCTAAATTGATAATGATATATGACAAACAGTTCTCCAGAAACATTCTCGGTCGAGTCACTAGTCGACCGAGAACACTGTCGGTCGAGAAATCGTCGACCGAGCAGGTCTCTGTTGTCAAGTCTGAAATAATTCTGCTGCAAATGATTGCTCATCAAATAATTTTAAACCAAGGATGCATGTTGAACATCATTTGTGAAACAGAGTATTCTTTTATGTATATGGACACTCTTCAAACATATTGCAAAGCATTTAAGTCTTTATTTGGGATATCTAAGGGGGAGATCATAAAAACAATTTTGACCATTTGATTGAAGAAGCTTACAAAAACATTGTAACCATCATGTGTAGCTGGAAATTTTCATTGATTATAAAGAAACTTATGGTATCTTGTACTTGAAGGAACTCTCTACCCAAAATAGGGCTTAACATCCTTTGCATTTGGATGGAGACATTTTTATGTACTCTAAGATTAGAGGATTCTCATTTACTTTAGGGCTTAACATCCTTTGATAAATGAGAAATAAATATACATTCATCATACGCTTAAGGGGATCTCATATCATTTCAAGGTTTAACATCCTTTGCAAATGATTGAGAAACAAATTGTGGATAAATTAGACAAAAATCCATGTTCCTAATAGGATATCTATTTAAGAGGGAGCATAATATAAAATTAAGGGGGAGAAGAAAAATAAAATATTCAACTTGGATATCTTTTTGAAATGACAAAGGGGGAGAAAGAATATAAAAATCAAAAATATAAATGAGTTTCATAACATCTTGGCCAGCACTCACATGCAAAACATAGATAGCTACAAAAGGTAATTTTCAGGTATGAAACTCACATGCTTTATATTTCCTTATTTCATATTTAGGAAATGTTTGTCATCTTCAAAAAGGGGGAGATTGTTGGATAAATTGGATATTATGATAAATCCCTTTGTTTCGATGATGACAAACATTTCATTCTTATTAATCTAACGAGCTACTTGAGTGTGCAGGACTAAGATGGATGGCAAAGCAACTAGGGAAAATCCACAAGCTAAATTGTTGATATTTTTATGCAATGTAATCATTGTTGTCAAAGCTTGTACAAATATATAATGTACAAGTACTTAGAATTGCATGTAAATCAAGCGTTAGATTTTCCCTAGCCAAACACCATAGTTAGACATGTCATCCCATTTAATTAGGATCACCTTTGCACACTCACACATATAATTAGTGCCTAAATTGAAACCTTGAAACAGGATCATTCTCGGTCGACAAACTCCTCGACCGAGACACTCTCGGTCGACAAACTTCTCGACCGAGAAAGATCCAAAGTAGCCATTAGACACAACAGACAAGTTAGTTGGCAGTTGAAGAAAGACATTGCAAATCACTTGTTCCAGAGAGCCTGTCGGTCGACAAAAGTTCGACCGAGTAGGTGTCTCGGTCGACCATTTGTCGACCGAGATGGTCTCTGACAGCAACTGCAGAATAAATTAATTAGCAGTTGTTAAAGCAACAACTTTGTACCTAATGGCTAGTTAAGCACTTAGAAGCCCCTAGAAGTTGTCTAGAACGTCCTTAAGCATACTTAGGCCATTCCTATAAATAGGACAAGCCATAGGACACTAGAATTCACTTGTTACACTTGAGAATACACTTGAGCATACTTGAGCAATCTTTTGCAAGCAATTTGAGCACTGTGATCATTGGCCTACATTCTCCTTAGCTCAATCTCGTGTCCTATAGGCTAGATTCTCCTACCCACATCAATCACAAGTTCACATACTTGGCTAGGAGATCTTACGCTTGATCTAGGCATATCAAGCCTCGGGCTTAAAGGATAAGTTGTAATTTCCTTTTTCTTTCTTGTTCCTTTTTATCTTTTGTACTCTCCTTGCTACTCCTAGGGTTGGAGGCTGCGGATTGGAGAGGGTTGACTTCTCAGGTGGAGAAGGGGACTTCAAGCTACTTCAAGAAGGCTATCTCAAGGGAAGCTACTTCAGAAGGCTGGTGCAACGGGAGTTGGTGCATCTACTTCAAGGGAAGGCTGCTTTAAGGTTGGCGATTACTTCTAGGTGAAGGCTGCTTGAAGGGTTTAGGAAAAGAGATTGTATTTTATGTAAATTCCTTGAGAGGTAATAAAATAAATTTCTTTTCAAATCCCGGTTGGGTAAGCAACCGGGTAGTGGATTGACGGCTATAGTATTTGCTATAGTTGGAACCACTCTAAACCTTGTGTCTCCTTGTCCAATATTTTCATTGTGGTTGTTTGAGTTCAATAATTGTTAAATTATCTATAAAACTCTATTCAACCCCCCTCTAGTAGTTTTCAAAGACTATATATCTTGGTCATCGAAGGTTTCTTCCAAAATTCCATCTGTATTGTAGGTTGCGCAAAGCATTCAATGGACGAAATGAGGAACAAAGTGCACCTAAACCTATACCAGGGGAGGATGTTTATGAAAGAGTAAAAGACTTTGCTAATGAATTCCGTAAGAGATCACAATGTACAATGGCCACACGGAGTGACAAATCTTTATTCAAGAAGAAGTCAATATTTTGGGATCTTCCTTATTGGAGTTCTTTAGAAGTCAGACATTGTATCGATATCATGCATGTTGAGAAAAATGTCTGTGATAGCGTCATCGGTACTTTGTTGAATATACCAGGTAAGACTAAAGATAGGATAAAATCTAGAATGGACCTACGTGAAATGGGAATAAGGACAGAAATAACAGAAGTAGTTAGTAGCGATTAGAGAACATACTTACCTCCCGCTTGTTACATGTTCTTGACAAAGGAGAAGAAAGCTTTTTGTGAATGCTTGGTAAATGTTAAGGTGCCACAGGGTTACTCATCCAACATCTGTACATTGGTATCAATGAAAGATTTGAAGTTGATAGGTCTTAAATCTCATGATTGTCACACTCTAATGCAACAAATATTGCCTATGGAAATTCGATCTATATTGCCGAAGCATGTAGGTTTCCAATCACCACACTTTATTTCTTTTTCAACAGTCTGTGGAACAAAGTTATTGACCCTGATACTCTCAATAAATTGCAAAGAGAAGTAGTTTTTTCCCTATGTAAACTTGAGATGTATTTTCCTCCTTCATTCTTTGATATCATGGTACATCTTATTGTCCACTGGACTAGGGAAGTGAAAATGTTGGGACCAGTTTTCTTGCATTGGATGTATCCCTTTGAACGATACATGAGCATTTTTAAAGGTGATGTTCGAAACCGTTATCGGCCTGAAGGGAGTATTATTGAGGGTTATGTGGCGAGAGAGGTTATGGATTTTTGCAATGACTTTTTGAGTGGTAATGATGCTCCTGCAAATAAAAAGAATATTGAGGAGCATTTTAGCAAAGGAATTTTGGGATCACGGATGAAAGTAATCAGCCGTGAGCAGTTAGAACAAGGTCACTTGTATATTTTACACAACATCTATGAAGTGAGTGTTTATATCAAGGAACATACCAATTTCATCAAGAGACAATATCCTCGAGCCAATTCAATGTGGCTTGCTAGAGAGCATAACAAGACATTTATTAAGTGGTTTGAAGATAAATTCTTACATCAACTATCTCAAACACCAGATAATCTTACTGAAACTATCAAATGCCCCTCCTTTAAAGAAAAAATGAATGTTATGTCTTATGAAGGGTTTTCCATAAATGGATTCTCATATTACACAGAGCGTCAAGATGATAAAAGTGTCGTCCAAAACAGTGGGGTCACCCTTCAAGCGTCATCATTGTTTTTAGCAAGTGCAAAGGATAAGAGTGCACATGAAGCTAAAATATCATATTACAGTGTCATTGAAGACATATGGGAGTTTGACTATGAGATTTCAAAATTCCGCTCTTTAAATGTAATTGGGTTGATAACACCAAAGGAGTTATAGTGGATGAATTGGGTTTCACATTAGTGAACTTTGAAAAGATTGGTGAGAATGGTGAACCATTCATATTGGCGTCACAGGCGAAACAAGTATTTTATATCGATGATCCTACAAATGATAAATGGTCAGTTGTTCTTCATGGTAAAAGACAGTTCATTGAAGATCCTATAAATGAAGTAGAGTACTATGATAAGTATAATGAATCCAATCCATTCTCAGTTGGGTTGCCAACACCACCCAATATTGAAGCTAATGATGACGTGTATGTGTGTGGAGATCACAATGAAGGATTGTTAATTGATAAAAGATCGCAATATTAGAGGCATGCATGCTTATATTTTTTATATGTTTATTTTTTTGAATGTGAAGTTTACAATGTGAACTTTACAATGTGAATGTGAACTTTACAATGTGAATTACTTTACAATGTGAATGTGAACTTTACAATGTGAATGTGAACTTTCAGATGGCTGAGCATTCTCCTGATGATTGTGCTAATGATTACCTTGAGGGTGAGGACGTTAATGTGCCACCTCACAATGTAAGTTTTACAATTATATCCCTGCGGTTTCTATATATATGTTCATTTATATTTATATCATGTACGTGTGTTTTTTTTGTCAAATTTTAGGTTGGTGATGTACCCCCTGAAGAAATTGAAGCACTTGATGAGAAGAAAAAAAAATTGAGAAAGTGAGGGGCATCACAATGATGAACAAGTTACTACAGCAAAGGGGCAATGGACCCAAACTGGCTGTGGATTTCGATCATGCAAGAAATCCAGTTGGAGTGAATTGCAACTCATTTATTTCATATCTTGGGGTTCTTACTCACAACCATTGTAGTCCCATTTTTGAATCCTGGCATAAAGTTCCTAAGGGGAAGAAAGACTTAATATGGAAGGAACTATGTGTGAGTTATTATTATTTGCAATTATATTTTTGTAGATTACTAATTTTTAGGATACTAGTTAATAGAAATTCTATTTTGTAGAGTATATTTGATCTGGATGAAAAGCTACATCATAAATGTGTGATGCAACACTGTGGGAGGTTCCTAAGGAACTATAGGACAAATCTCACATGAGATTACATACACGATGTTGAGAAGAGGTTCTTGATTGATTTCCAATTCTAGACATTGATCACTTTTTGACTAACTCTACACTAATAATTTTTGTTTGTATTCTCTTTAAAAAATAAATTTAGGCAAAAGATAGCCACTGAGTAATGGAACTACCTGGACACCAAAGACTAGGAGGACATTATTATCCAAAGAAAAATGGATGAATTCAAGGTATTAAGTGCCACTCCCAATTTAATTAATATATGTTCTTATGTATTCACCTATTAAAGATTAACCTTTAGTGTTACTAACCATATCAATGTGCTTACTAACAAGGCTATCAGTGATGCTCAAAGAGCAAGGCGTGCACTGAATGTGCATTATCACACAATGGGTCCAAGAGGCTATGTAGGCATTTGCCAAGGACTACAGGTTGAGTCTACTACTCAGTCTGGTGCTACTCAGGAGTCCTTTACTATTGGTCCCACACCTCTGCCTCGCCATGCTATGTGGATAGCTGGGAGGAAAAACAAGAAGGGATATATAACGAAGCCCACAACTGCTGAGGCAACTACAAAAATGGTAAAATTCAACTCTTAGAGCAATCAATCGATATTGATTATTGTTATGTTTACTTATCAATTTCTGTTGATGGCGATTAGTGGGAGCTGCACGAGCAGAGGATGGAAGGCAAGTTCATCCCTGAGGGCATAAGGGATGAATTGATAGTTGCTCTGGGTAATCCAGAGCATCCTGGACGTGTTACGGGTGCAGGCGTTGGTGTGGGCATCAAAGCATTCTTTGGGCCATCCCAGCGCAAACTTGTCCCAAAAGCGGGAATTTCACAAGTTGAGATAACTTATTCTTTTTTTAGAATTTTATTGTGAAAGGGAATTCAATAATTGACTACGTTTCTTTTATCCATGTATAGGTAGATGCATTAATTGAGAGGAAAGTCCAAGAAGCAATGGTGAAGTGGAAGGCGTCTCATACGACCACTCAGACGGTACCTGTGACGTGCCATGATTCTATTACTCCTACTACAGAGGTTGGGAGTAATCATGTAGACCCACCACCTAGCACATCCTCCGTAAGTATTTTTATGCCATAGTAGCTAGTATTTTCAAGATGATATGTTTATGTATATATGTATATAACATTCTTTACGTAAATTTGTAAGGGTTGAAGCCATGCCGTCTAAAAAGTAAAGAATATATCATTGTAGAGGCACAGGCTTACCCAGACCTTCCAGGGGAGATGTTTCATGGGACTCCAGTACCAATTGGTTTGGTTCGTGTGAGCCTGATACATATACTCCCTGATTGGAGGGATCTTCAACTGCCATATGCCCACCCAAATTCTAAAATGCTTGGTGAGGCAGAAGGCGGAGTGATAATGTGGCCCAAAGTGGTTGTCGTCTATACTAATATTGTATGGTAAATTTACATTACATTAATTTGTTAGTGTGTATATATGAGTCAATTGATCTAAAATTATATATAGGTCAAAAATATGACACCCATTACATCTCGGCCTCCACGTCCACCTCCTCAACTACCAAGTTGGCTTCCAAGGGACCTACACGCCTCGTGAGGTCCTAATTGTAGGGGTATGGCAGTATGGATCGGTGAACATGTTCGAAATTGCCCTATAAATGTTACAATTCTGGAGGATGTTGTAGGTCAATCATACGATAACAATATATTTATACAAGTTTTGTGTACATATTAATGCATAGGTATTAATGCAGGTCAATCATACGAAAACAAGCTATTTTTACAAGATATTTTGGAGTTGTTTTGTTATGATTGGCTGAACACATCTATGATAGAGGTGTGGAGATGGTGAGATCTTGTTTATACATCCGTATACCTTTTATATATATGGTGATCTGGTTTCTTATATATTAATGCATACGTAATACATGTTTTGCAGCCACTTACACACGATATGTATAGATTTTGCATTTTCCCATGTGGGATTTTTGGTTCCATCTTTGATCAGTCTTGTAGATACAGACCCTTCTTCAGTTACTTCATACTACTATGATGCTTTTGAACATTTTGGTAAAAATAAGAAGACGGTGATAATAGCTCCATTCAATGTCGAGTAAGTTTACTTTGCTTATAATTTGGACTTAAGAAAATTAAATTTTTATTGTGTATTTTGAGTTATTAATTTTTAACTTTCTTACCTGTAGTGGTAGGCATTGAGAGTTACTAGTTATTGTCCCCAAGATGTTCAATGTCTATTATCTAGATCCTGTAGGGAATGAATTGAATACATTATATGGACACGCAATGAAAAGGCCATTATTCTGGTGAGAAATATTTCACATTTTTATACCCGTTAACATCTATTATTACATTACTATTTAATTATGCAATTTAATGTGTTACATTAACATGTAGGGCTTTACAAGAGTTCAAAAAAGCTGGAGGAAAGGTCTCAAGGAAAAAGAATCAGCCACTAGTTTGGGAGAATGTGAAAGTAATTTCCCGACTCCAATGTATATATTATTTATGTGAACTGTGCTTATTTGTATTTTTGAATATTTTGTATGTTTCAATTTATAGTGTGCTACACAAGACAACGACTGGGCATGTGCCTACTATGTGATGCAATTTATGGACCTAATCATCAAATATGCTGTAATGGAAATCGATACTATACATCAGGTATTATATATAGTCTCATTAGATAATATGAGATATATCAATCTTATTATATATTATTAATTATATATATACATCATTCTCTTTGTAGGTGTTTAAAACTGATTTCAGCACAGGTGGAAAGTTATTAGATGTACATACTTCCTATACGAGGGAGGAATTAGATGTTGTAAGATAAGAATGGGCAAAAGCCCTACAAAGAGTGGGAATTTTTAAATATAATTGGGATGTCAATGATGACAATGATGACGATGATGAATAAAGAATGATATTTCTAAACTTTGTTCTCATAATTATTTTTGTGTAAATGTGAACGACTTTTTCTGAATTGTTATATGTGTGAATGTGAATGATTTTTCTGATCAATACATGCATGTTTGAATGTGAAAAGAGATGAAATGAACGGAACTGAATGTGAATGTAAATGACTTTGCATGTTTCTACATGTATCTGATCAATACATGTGGCTGAATGTGAATGACTTTGCAGGTTTGTGGCATGTTGTTGGATGATATGAAAGTATGTTGTAAACCTTTAGTTCAGAACTGAACTGCAGGTTCTGCATCATGCAACTAGTCACACAGTAGGCCTACAAACTGATAAGAAAAAAAATCAGAACATAGGCGTCAGTTATTTGTATAAAATCGACACCAAAGACATATGGCGTCGGTTATTAGCAAAAAACTGACGTCTCTTCCATGGATGGCATCGGTTATCAGTAAGAACCGACGCCTATTGTGGCCCAGCACAGCCAAGCTGGGAAGGGATATGGTGTCAGTTATTGTTTAATAACCGACATGTTTAACCATGATATAGTGTCAATTTTCTGTACTAACTGACTCTTATAGTTCCCTTGCCGGCGCATTTTCGGTGGTGAGAAGGGTTATGGCATCAATGTTTGTTTAATAACTGACGTCATTGATCATGATATAGTGTCGGTTTTCGTTAAGAACCGATGCCTATAGTTCCCTTTATAAGGCCCGGGCCCACTGCCCAAGACTCTAGTAGAGTTTTAGGAATGATGACTGTCCCCACAGACCACTACTAGCTTTAACTGTGTGCATTGTCCTCACTCACATGCATGCCATGATCAACTTCCCGACAGGTCACCCATCCCAGTACTACTCCAAGCTGAGCACGTTTAACTATGGAGTTCTTTAGTGTTGGGTTCCTGGAAAAGGAGGTGCACCTTGGTGATATGGGTAGTCCAATCATTCCTTTTATGAGTATTTTATCTAAGGCCTCAAATCCTGGGATGTTACAATCTCCCCCACTTAGACTCTTAACGTCCTTGTCAAGGCTCAACTATATGGCCTCATAATCTGACCCCATTTCAGTGCAGACCCATTGTGACACCCAGCTCCTGATCACATAATACCAACACAAGGGTGGCTACGTCAACCATGGACAACCCTTTCCTACATGCCTGGACCGCACAACTCAAGACTGGCATGCCACATGTCCATGCGGGCCCCACCTACTGGAGGGGTTATGTCTCTGATACCATTTGTAACGCCCGGGCCCACTGCCCAAGGCTCTAGTAGAATTTCAGGAATGACGACTGTCTCCATAGACCACCACTAGCCTTAACTGCGCACTTTGTCCTCACTCACGCGCATGCCACGATCAACTTCCCGACAGGTCACCCATCCCAGTACTACTCCAAGATGAGCACACTTAACTATGGAGTTCTTTAGTGATGGGTTCCCAGAAAAGGATATGGGTAGTCCAATCATTCCTTTTAAGAGTGTTTTATCTGAGGCCTCAAATCCTGGGATGTTACACCCTTGTTGGTGTGTTTTCGGTGGCAAGAAGGGTTATGGTGTCGATTTGAAACTGACGCCGAAGGTTTCAACTTTTAGTGGCGCCCACTTGGGTGTCGCTTGAAAACTGACGCTAAAGGCTCTAAATAAGTGATGCCAAAGGCCTTTTCTGTAGAAGTGAATGAACCACATTATCATCATATCATTTCAAGATATCCATTTCTTATCACAAGTTCCAAGGTTTCATCCCTTATTGAAACATGAAAAGGATTTCACCTCAATCAGGGCTCAACATGCCCAAAGGTCATTTCAGACCGTCACATTATTCATAGCAAGGTCATCCTCATTATTCCATGGCTTAAATAAGGCTCAAAAGATCATCAACAATTATGTGTCTACAGGTATTATTATAGCAATGCACTATGATATTCAAATATCATTATATTGTGGTTTAAACACAAGAAGAGTGTAATTCATTTTCACATTAATCATTCAAGAGGGATGATTATAATAAATCACCATCATTTAGTTACATTACGGTTAGGTATAACAAAATGTATCACATTGAAGTTACACACCCACTTATTATGGTCATTTATCAAATATAACTATCTGAGAGCAAAGGTAAAACATAAAATTAATTATATTGAATCATCAAATTCTCATCACTAGGACCCACATATAATATCATGGGATTTATTCTAATCCATTGGTTGTTAAAGAATCCAATCTTATTCATTGAAAACAGGGTTCATTGTTCAATGTTATCAAATGAAGTAGTGGTTTAACTATTAGATCAATTGAACTAGGGAAACATTGGTTTAAGATTTAGTTTAATCTACAACTACATACTTAATGTGGCATCCAACTCACAAAAACAAGATTTACTTAAGCGGAAGCGAATCATTTGCAATGGATTACTGAAAATCACTAAAAATTTAAAACTTTTTGCAAAGAGATCCACACATGGGGAACCTCTTTCATATAGAACCAAAGTATAACATTTACATCATGGGTCATAAGTACATGACTTGTACCATCTCTTCTCGAGGATTACAACATTAGCTGCCCTATTAACATTATATACAGACAGCATAAGAACTTTGTGGCATCAAGCCAAAATCTCAGATCGATTCATTAAAAACACTAACTATAAACTCTAAGGATCTGAGAGTACATAGATGACTCATAGGACAACTATCTATACAAAACTTGATAGCTAGTGCCTCCACGTGAGTTATCACTGTTGTCCCTATTGCTGCTGCTGCTTTTCCCTTGCTATAGGGTTCCTGCTTCTTCTTCTGCGTTTACCTAAAAAGTTGGATCCCACAGGGGTGAGACAATTGTAAATTGCCCCAGTAGGAGATATAACTCTCCGCAAAAACATTGTTATAGCAGTTTATTGAATTGAAAACTGAGCATGAGTTCTATTATATATTAACAATAGTATTATTCATTATGTTAACAGAATAAGATAATATCCTTTCCCAAGGAGAACATTGCATCTACTCATGGTAGAATCATAATTCATTCATCTACTTGCAATGAATAAAGAGATATGAATAATCATTTATTAACTAGAAATGCATAAAAGAGTGTAACATCAACCAATAAGTTTCCGTATTCAATCCTTAAACAAACATGCTATATGGCTGATTACATTTTAAAATCACGCTTATGCCCTGAGGAGATGAGGTATACCGCTCATACTCCAACTGACCATTGCGAAGTCGAAATCGGTGCCATACAAGGTCAATGGTAGAGCCGGCTACCAAGACCTCCCTTATCTCGGTCAGTACGAGATCAAATGCAGGACATCTTGTGTCTCTGCTAAATATCTTTCCAGGGTATACTAGCAACTTCACTATTAGAGTTACAGTGGTGTGTTGCACTGTCTTCACAATCATGAGATTTCTTGTTTATCTCCATCGATCTGTCATTAATATTATTGGGAGATGTGTACTGCATCTATCCCAATCATTGGGAGATTCGTGGTACATCCATCCCGATAAAATAATGAGGGATTGAGAGGTTTAATGTTTACCTTTCCTCAATTCCCTCATTAGGACGTTAGGATACATTCACCCTTTACCCCCACACATTCAAAATATACGTTTCGGGTTTTGCCGCAGAGAACCCGTTTCACCATCTAGCAAGATCTGACACTGATGGTTATATGGCCAGGGATCTACATGATATGATATCACTTGATTAATTAAGTACATTAGCATATTCGTTTAGCATCAGTCAAGTTCTCAAACATAAGTTATTCAGATAAATGCTACAAAAAAACATGTATTGTTTTCATCAATCATTTCTTAGTCTTTATAACACATTGGGATCTCAGTCCGTCATTTTAATATAGGGAATTCTCATCCCTCAATCACATCATTACCATCCATATCAAAACTAGGTATTTAAACCCTTAGTTCATCACTGAACATTGTTACCACTTGTTAGGTAACTATTACCTCTAGATCCTCAGACCCTGGTATACATGATACTTGTTACACAAGCATCTCACATGGCTCACAAGGCCCATTAAGTGTCTTGTCACCTTTCACTAGGCAACAACTTACTAATGTGACTCATAAATTCCATGCACATTTTTGTTACTTTTACTAAGAAACCACAACATTAAGGCACACAAGGCCAATCAACATTTTTGTTATATAAAAGTCATAGCTCAAATATGGCTTTGTTCATCGTCTTATGATATAAGCATGGTTAATAGATAGGATAACAGTCATATAAATCATTTACCACATTAGGTGATACAATAGTAACACCACCCTTCCTTTATCAGGATTAGGGTTCACTATCAAATAGGCTTTTCCATTCCATTACCCAATTTAGGGTTAGGATCTCCCATTTCTCATTAGTTAGGGTTTCATGTTTACATCATTAGTTCAACCCTAATATATTGCTCCAACCCTCTAGGAGCATTCAAAACTATTATAAGTATTTACTCATGATCATTACTTTCATCATATATCATTTATGGATATCAATTCAAGGTATGAGTTCATCTCTCAACCTTACCATGGTATGTTTATATCATACCCATTATCTTGGTTTAACTCCTTCCTCATTGTGTTTAGCCAACACTTATCAAAATGCATTGAATTAATTACATATTAATTGCAATAATTTACATAACACACACTTCTTGTGTTTCTTATCCAAGTATGTTGGATTGAGATGCATCAAGGTATAGGTATAGCAACCCTAAAATGCTAAATGTGATATCTATCATGTCCTTATGTATCACTTTCCACCTCATTCCATCTTACTTAAGATAATCAATTGACCTTGTATTAAGGTATTTCCCTCTTAATACTTTTAACTAGTTACCTATCACTTTCATTATATAGTGCATAGGTTACACATTAGTATTGTCCAACTATCTTTAATGATATGGACTTATCTAATGGTTAAGCATTGTTGATATAGAATAATCCATTATCAACTACTTTAGGTATTTCAACTCTTAGGATGTTATCCACATCATTGATTAGTGTTGCATACATCATTCCTAAGAATTTCATGTTATCATCTTTGTAAGGTACATAGGGTTGTTACACATGCATAGAGTTAGATACATAATGATCTAGGCATCATTTTTTCCCTTATATCCTTATTCATTAGAGTATCAACATTACCGTACAAATGGTTCATCAACTTTACCCTTCATAGATATAACATCCTCATCTTACTTGATTATATTAACCACACCCTACTTTAGTGTATTTGATATTATACCATCACTAGGGTTTCATATGTCATTACATGACATTACCCTAGATTTGAGTCTCACATCACATAATTCATCAGGGTCCTACATAACATCATTCTAATTCAGGGTTTCACATGTCATTACCCTAGATTAGGATTTCCCATGGCATCACCCTCAATTAGGGTTTTACATAGCATCATCCTCATTTAGGGTTTCACATGGAATCATCCTCAATTAGGGTTTCATGTGGCATCTCCCTCAATTAGGGTTTCACATTGAATCATCCTCAATTAGGGTTTCATTTTGCATGTCCCTCAATTAGGGTTTCACATGGAATCATCCTCAATTAGGGTTTCATATGGCATCTCCCTCAATTAGGGTTTCACATGTAATCATCCTCAATTAGGGTTTCATATGGCATCTCCCTCAATTAGGGTTTCACATGGAATCATCCTCAATTAGGGTTTCATATGGCATCTCCCTCAATTAGGGTTTCCACTTTAATTACCCACAATTAGGGTTTACTATTCATCCCAATTAGGATTCCTATTCAAGTATCCATAATCAAGGTTTACTATTCATTCCAATTTAGGGTTTTATATCAAATTACCCTGAATTAGGTTTACACATATCATCACTCTGGATTAGGATTACATCCTTACCTAAGATTAGGATTTCACTCAAAATTGCCCTGAATTAGGGTTCACTATTCATCCCAATTAGGGTTTTGTATGACATTATCCAGAATTAGGGTTACTCATATCATCACCCTTAATTAGGGTTACATCCTTATCTTAGATTAGGATTACATCTAGTATTGTCCTAAATTAGGGATTAGGGCTCAACAACAATCTTGATTAGGGTTTCATTATCTCTTTATTAAGGATCATACCCTAATTTCATAATTATCCAAATTGAAGGTGTTAAGACTTGACCTTCACATGTTAATTATACATGTATGAGGTCATCTTTCTATCATCCTCTCTAGGATATTGACTATGTCAAACTTGGCTAAATAGGTCAACCAATCCTTCACTCATGAACATTCAATAAGGATAGTCATAGTATATTGAAGTATTGCTTATTTAAGCTTCAAAGATTAACTTGTCTAATATTACCAATCACTTGGTACCCTAAAGGTACAATCCTAGTGATTTTTATTAAGATAAATCAATAACAATTATAGGGGAAATTGATCCTTCAACTCATTAAGTTATCAATTGATTTGATCACTTTATGTTACCAAACGATCTGGACCCCTTGATCTCTAAACGGTTTGAAACTGTTTAAGAGAATTTCCTTTGAAACTGAATGGGATTGGGTCTCCAAACGGTTTGAGACCGTTTGGTCCCAAATGGTCTTGAGACCATTTGGGCTCAAACGGTCTTAATACTGTTTGTTCCAAACCATCTCAAAACTGAATGGACCAAAAAGTCCTTTCAACACTCACACGATTCATGATTTCAATGGATGAACCAATTATCAATTGAGACCTTGATTTATTTATCACTTGAATTATTGAATCAACATTCAATAAGACCATCAATTAAAGTTTTGAACCCAATTGATCTAGGATTTCAACTCAAGGAACCTTCAATTAGGGCTTTGAATCAAATAACCATCAATGATCAACATTGTGGAATTGATTCCATTGCAACTAATGAATTATCATCACATTTTTGATATGACCAGACCCCAAACGGTCTTCAGGTCAGTTGTATGACCTCCAAACGGTCTTGAGACCATTTTCCTCATCCTATCCTTGGATTTTGTGAAATTCTATTAGGGTTTAAATCATTAGATTGATCATCAAATCAACACTTAATTGCATTTCAATTTGATATCTCTGGACCTTCAATTACTCAACCATACTTAACACTAGACCTCCAAACGGTCTTGGGTGACCCCCAAACGGTCTTGAGACTGTTTGGGTGACCTCCAAATGGTCTTGAGACCGTTTGGGCTCAATCACCCAAAAATCTAAGTTAACCAAATTGAATTTCAGCACTTAACCCGATTAGGGTTTGCTAAATGATTAACCTTCAACTGATGAACCCTTTGGAATTAATCAATCAAATTTGATGGGTCATCAATAATCAATATTATCATCAATTTTTCCAAACGGTTAACCCCGGTCAAATCTTCCAAACGGTTTGAAACCGTTTAGCTTCAAACGGTTTGGTAAAACCGTTTGCTTTCAAATGGTTTTTTTGAAACTGAATGAGCAAGCTTGTTGAAACCTAATGAAATACAATTTCTTTGTAAAATGTGTCCAAGATGATGTCATCATCATCTACCTTCGTCCCTGTAGTTCTTAGTACTTTTGATTTCTTGGAATTACCAATTTCAACCAACAATTAATCAAGAAGATGAAGGAATCAACAAAATTGATAGATTGATAGTTGAATAACAATGTAAAAGGGTTCAAGTTATAAAACCCACCTCCAATTGAGCTCCAAAACTTCATGCTGACGTCAAAAATTGTGTATGCAACTCCTTTCACTATTCCAAGGCTCGTACTCAAACTTTGAGTGAAAAGGAATGGTTAGAAATGAAGAGGGGATCGAAATAAGAAGAAATCGTGCATTGATTTGTGATTTCCACCATGGATTCAAGGTGAAAGAGAGTCAAGAAGCTTACCAACAGGTTGGGGCTCATTCTCCTCTTGCTCCCAAGTTCCCAAGTTCATTTTTCAAGCAAAGGGTGGAAGTAAATTCGAAATTCCCCCTTTACTCTATGGATAAATAAGCTTATATGCAATTTTTATTAAAAATTCAATTAGGAGAGAGAAAGTAGGAATTATCTCCCCCTTATCCTTGCCACTTACCCCCTTCTCTTCCTTAGGGATGAGGCTATCCTCTTTGGCTATTATTCCTCTAAATTATCCACAATTTAAATAAAAGAAAATTAAGCACCTTAATCCATTTAATAGTAATATCCATAAGTGAGTGGATATTTCTTTTTCTTATAATAATGTGAGTGGGTTTTTCACCTCCTTGAGATATTTCGTGGCCCTTGAAAGGAACAAGGACGTCCAAACATATCTTAATTCGACCATTTCAATTTTGGTTTAAGGGAATTTTAATTAATAAATTTATTTTTGCATTAAATTGAATTAGGGTTTCAATTATGCTTAAATCTTGATTATTTTAATATCAAGATTCTCTCTCCTCCAAATTAATTCAAATGAGGCGCCCCTCTCATTTTCTTTGTTCTACATTATGTCAAGAAACATAAAGGTCCTTATTGAAGTGGTAATTTTCATATTGAACCCTAGGTTTTGGGTAAATTGCACTTTACTCCAAAACTAGGTTTTAATGCACAAACATTGCTTTATCAGCTCTTTCTTGGTACTCAGGCTTTCTCAACCCATACCACTGCATTATTTCCATTCTAATAATGCTTCAAAACATGAGGAACATACTATCATGTAACATTTGCAAGTTAACCCCTCAACTTGGGTAATTTGCACTTTATTCCAAAATAAGCAAACATTGCTTCAACATTATTCAAACAAGACCAAAATTGAAACATAAGTTCCTCTTGAGCCTTAATTACTTTTCAAAAGATAAAATTAAGGATATAATTAACTTTCTTAAGAAAAACTCCCAGGGTTAAGGCATAACCCAGGTCAGGGATGTTACAAATTATAAACCCCTAACAAGGATTTCATCCCTAAAATCCCAGATAAAAGGGAGACATATATTATTTATTCTTCATACTATCTAGTCTCCACATAACATTTCATTGTCATGGAGACACCATAAAGCTTTGATCAATACCAAGTTATTCCACACAAATCTATCATGGAATGATTCACACGGGACACATACTCCAATGTCCATTTTATTATTGATTGTGGAGTTGATTCTGTGTCAGGTAACACTTTCCTTATTACTTGTATTAACTTTTTCATTAGTTGTGCATTTTATCACCATAAGGAGAAGTTACTTATCAATTAAGAATTTACCTTAAAGGTATCTTTAATTATTATGTTTATGCAAAGCATAAACCCCTAACATGTGATGTTCATACTATTTTACATGATTAATCTGATTTCATGGTTGACCATTCCAGGTAGTCAACATAAACCATCTGATATTTCTTAGATACCATCATCTCTTACCTTGGTATCTGTCACATGTGTTGAAAACACAACACATATTTATCTTCCTTACAGCTTGGGACATTACTATATATTTTCACCTTGGTACCAAAGTCCAAGATAAGAGTTTTTATTTCTCATCATATGTGGAATATTCATATATGCTCCCACTAAATCTTTTGTACTCACAAATTTCAAATTTTATCTAGATTCAAGTCAAATTCTTTGACTATCTAGTCAAAAGATCCCATTTCTGAGATGCTTGTCTCAATCCCAGATTGAACTTTGTAGTTCATTCACTCTATTTGCACTCTTGAATCTATAAATAGTTTAGGTTGTGTCACATACACATCCTATGATTTATTCCCTTTAAGGAATCCAACTTTTATCTTCTTATGCCCAATTTCTTAGTCGAGTTAAACTAAAACTACAAGCTTCACAATTGGTATCATGTTGAACAACTTGAACTGATCCAACCAATTTGTCCTTTTATGTTATCCACGTAGGTCTCTGCCATAAGTCATAACATCACCTTTTGGGTTTTATCCCTCAGGTAGTACTATCAAGGTCATACCCTGTTAGTTTACATGGATCCTATAATGGCCTTGAGCCTTTACTTAGAATATCATATTTAATAGCTTCTAGTTGATTATTTGGCTCATCCTATTATGACCAACTCTTCTAAATTGTTGGATTCACAATCATCCAATCTAACTATTTTATTCTGTGTTACATGATGACATCGGAAATCTACAACACATTGTGATTCTCTTAGTTCTTATTGTACCTCTTTGTTGATCTCGAACATTTCAAGTTCTACTTTTACTCCCACTGATTCTTTAGGAACTCAATTATCCCATCAACAAAACACTTTTGTTATTGGATTGGGATTAATAGTAACATTCAACAATTTATGGTTTGTCGATACACCATTTCAAGCAAACTGCTTTCTCAATGTAGGTTTTATTTCCTTTAGACATATTAGGACATTCCCAATTTATATCATATATGATGTCTTTTAAACCATTCAAATGATACATCATTTAGTGATAGCTTCACATTTATGAGGGTATAAGAAGTTCAAATTGATTGATAATTATATCATGACCCATGATGGTATAATTCCTTCATTCTGACACATCATCATGGTCAAATGGATTTGACTTGTGATATATATTATCACAGGTCTTTCTGGAAGGTACTAATGGTATTGATGTAAAGTATTTCAACATTTGATCTCAAAAGTTTCTTAATACTTTGATCAAAGTGATATGTTTCTATTTTACTGAGTACATATCATCATATTATCTGGAAATGAAGTAAAATCAATTATTTATATAATTTATTCTATAAGATCTTCATGCAGGACATGTATGAGGTCTGATGGAAGGATTATCCTCCTACTATATCTGGTAAAGGATGATATGTCACATTATATACAAGCAAGAATCACATATTTCCTTAGGTTTAGTAACCAAAAGAATCAAGATTAACATCAATATGTATTTTAGATATGCATTTCTTATATATACTTCCAAGGTGACTATTTCTAATGATAATCTTGAGTTATCAATTATAATCCTTTGGTATTAACATTATAAACATTCATCTCAAAATCTTTCATAAAAATACCATTTAGATGTTTGGGCGTTGCCATGTAAGATCATATCATTTGAAACCAAAAAATAATAATCTCTTACTTTATTGATTTATCATCCTTGTCATACATGATGCCTTAAAATAAATTTTTGTATTTGATGGCATAATGAAATAGTAGTTCTTCTAACTCTATTACATGCCCATTGGGCTAAAATAAATTTAAAAATTGGACCAAAGTTTGTACAACTCTTGCTCCTCCTTATCCGTCTTTGTCCTCCATGAGGGCTTTTACTTCTTATCAAATCTTGCACCTTAGTATGTCAGATCCCTGTTTGGTATCACATACCAAAAGAAGAAGTAATCAACTTATCTTACAATGTTTATACCTAAAGTGGAGGCACAAGTGCCTTCCTTCTTCTTCTTTGATTCCTCTAACCAGAGTGGACAAATTCTTTTCCAATTTTTAGACTGGTGACAATCACCTCTTACTTTCTTCACACCTCCCTTTGCCTTGAGATCTAAAGACTTGGGCTTCTAGCTAGATTTAGAACTCTTCTTATATTTGACTTTGCCTTTACACTTCTCCTTTGTCTAGTTGATTATCATCACAAATTTGGGCTTGTCTTTCTTCATTTGTCCCTCAGTTGTTCTCAACATGCCCAACAACTTTGTCTATGACTTGTCAAAGTCGTTTATGTTGTAGTTCATGACAAACTAACTATATGACTCTGGCAGAGACTGCTAATCACATCAGTCTAGCTAGGTTCTTCACATACCTAATGATTTTGAGTACATGAGGACCAACTGGGTCACCTTCTGCCATTTTGCACTTGAAGAACGCCTTGGAGACACCATATTTCTCTTGTCTTGCCTAATCATGGAACATGTTCTTGAGAAGTGTAACCATCTCAGTCCCATCCATGTTCTCATGCTGCCACTGAAACTCATCGTTAGTGGATCATGACATCAGACACTTGACATCCATGACGTCTTTAGTATACTTCTTATAAGCATATTTGTCAGCCTTTGGTGTAGTTGGAAGTAGTTCCTCTGGTTTTGGCATTTCCAGGATATAGAGATTGCATGCACTCCTATGTGAGAACAATTCTCAACATCCTAAACTAGTCGTGGAAGTTGTTCCCAATTAATTTGTTCTTCCCTAGGATCGATCACAGAGAAAAATGATTATTGTTCATTGAATATGATTTTACAAAAGAATTTACAAATTTTTTTAAATTTTATTTTATTTTATTTAATTAAATTAAACATGTGAAATAAAAATAGGTCTTTAATTCATTATTGTTCCCATTGTTTTGATCAAATTGACAACCAACAATTATCAATTCAGAAAATTCCAGTGAATCAATTTTCTGATGAGCCGAGATCCATATTTTGTCAAATCATGAGTCGACTTTTTTTTATCACCCACAACTTGACTATTGAGGTAGGAAATCATGCCAATTGCATCAACATCAACTCTTGGATAGATGATATGTGAAAATCCTTGCCATGATCATCTGCATGCCTCTAGGCTTGGGTCTCCAAGTCAGCATTTAAGCCTGACCCAACAGCCAAGACAATAGATATGCACTATGCTTTGTACAAATCTATGTATCTACCTTCACACTTCCACGAGATAGATGGTCCACCATGCTTTATGAAAATCTACCCTTGGTTGATCAAGCTTTTCATGTGTATTGCTAATGGAAAGCATCTTAGACTTAATATGTTTGATTGAGGGGTTATATATATCATATATATATTTACATATATTGTATCCAATCACCACATATATAGTATGTATCATATACATGATATATCCCACAACGTAAACATGCAATATAAAACAAAAGGCAATGGTTATGACCATATATACTTGTAATTCCTTGGAGCTACAAGGAATTATTATCACCTAGGTCAATCATCACATATCATGTATGAACCTAGTGTTGGTGTAGATTTGTGTTTGCCAATCTAGGTATGTCAATTCAACCCTTGAACCGGTCATCTCACCTCTTAGCCAATTGGTTGGTCCTCTAGGATGGTCATCTGGCCTCATGTCCAACTGATGCTTGGACTCCTTCCAAATAGTTGGTTGGGGCCACCAGATAGTCATCTGGCTCCATCATTCTATCCTCCATAATCCTCCAGATGGTTGGCTCGTCTCATGAACTGGTCATCTCATCTAGCGATGATTGTCTCTCTCGTCATCATTAGAAAAGAGATATCCTATTTCTATTAAACTATTACATTGTAAAGAAAATCCTCGAGTTACATTCGAGGGGAGAAAATATAGGTAAAAATTAACTTTACATTGGGAAGAGGGAGGTAGAGATTCAATAGTTAGACCGAGATAAATAGGAACCAAAACAAAACATCCAACCTCACATAGATATAGGGTATTGGCCATAACCACACTGCACATCCAACATCAAAACCACATTTAGGATGACACGTGTAAATTTCATATATATATATATGTATATTAGTTTGGGATTATGTTGTCTTTGATTGGATACACATATGAGATAGTTTAAACATTTGCATGGATGCAATAAATAAATGATTAAACTATCCAATCAAATTGAATATCCTTAAACATTATAAATTGACATGGCTCTAATACCACTGTTGGGAAACAGGGGCACATGGTATTGCAACAAAAACAAAAATTTTATCTATCTATATTCCCATACCAGTAAGACTGAGTCAACTATTATGAAATAGGAAGGATGGTTTAGTGATTTATACCTAGTCCTGGTGCAAGTGAAGAGACAAAAACTTGCTTCAATGCAACTATGAACTAGTTGCCCTTGGACGGTGGCTGTGCAACTCCTATTCTTCACCATGAACAATGAACATAGCAACTTCTACAATGACTCTTGTGGTCTCACCATGAACTGTAGGCTGACTTTGCTCTCCTAACAGTAGCCAAAGGACTCCTACCTCTAAAGTAGACCACACAAACCAATTAGAACTCCTGATGTTCAACTAGAACAAATAGGAAAGAGTTGTCCCTCCCATTGGTGTACTAGTCACCAATGTGCTCTCCCACAACAACGATCCTCATTTGTTCTCTCTCTTTCTATCCCTCCCTTATGGGATAGTACTTTCTTGGGATCTCTCATTTACCTCAACGAGAGAGGACAAAATTTTCAGAGGAACTAATTCTCAGTTGTCTGTGTTGTGTTATGAGAATGCTCCTGTTACAACCACAATTCTTGGGTTCCTTGGGTGAGAAATGTAATTTCTCATATTAAGGATATTTGGACAAATAATGATATAACTTGTATTGAATAAATGGATTCCATTTACAATAGCCTTGATGATTGCTTTGTGGGCTTTATTGGCTATTTGGCCCAATAAAAAGGAATTTCAATTGATTAATGAATAATTGAGAATTTAAGAAAAGATATATGTGGAAACCTCTAGAAGGCAAAATAATGTAATCCAAGGATGGATTTCGTGCCTCTTAGGTTCCTTGGGTGCCAAGGAGTCCTATATTGCGAAAAAAAGGCAATAAGAAAAGAAAAGATCAAATAAGTATTTCTTTATTAAGAAAGAAATTGAAAACAATGTTAATTATTGGAAATAAGTGAAAAGAGGTATATTTGAGTAATCCTTAGTAGAATTTCGTATCCCAAGGATTCCTAATGTTAAAAAGAATACCAATGAGGAAAATAAAAGAGAAATAAATAGGAAGGAAAGAGAAAATACCAAAAATTGCAAAATAAGTGAATAATGTGAATACATAATTAATATTGATTAGAAGGAAGTATTTCCTACTCAAGGAGGTATACAATTTCGTGCCAACACAAGTACAAGTAAGATAAAAGGAATAATCTTCGAAATCCTAACATCAAAAGGAGAAATAATATTAAAGAGATATGAGAGAGAGAGAGCTTGCTTTTCGTAAAGGATTCAAATTCCTAATAGGAAAGGATCTCATCTCTTTGTGAGCAAGCATCATAGGATGTTGCTACCCTCATTTATAAAAGGATAAGGAGCCATGGGCCGAGTCTGGGGGAGGGATTCCGCTTACCCTCCTTGCTTCTTGCTTCTTCTTCTTCTTATTCCTAACCCTAACCGAGGGAGATAGTCCAACCCCTGGAGTGATGGTGAACCTTTGGGTGGGCTGGATGGTTGTTGGATACCCCCACGAACACGGAGAGAGAGTTGCGTCCATCATCCTCGTACGCTGGCACTCACGCAACAGCCGCAGGACAACTGCAGGCCGTCCGCGTGTTGTAGGGATGAGAAGCTTGTATCGGTCATCTTGGCCACGAGCCAGCGGCGTCCTCACATGTGTAGAGATAAATCGGAGGTGGGGGAACTGCCTTGGAAGTCATCGGGATCGGGGAAGATAGAGCTGGGTTGCGCCAACCCCAGCTGCAGCGGAAGCACATGGTTTCCGTGAGGAAGGAGAAAGGCGGGTGGTGTTGGACAATTTTGTCCCTCCGAGCTGTGCAAGACCAAGGATCCGTGTGAGGGTAAAATCAGGTTTTGATTATGTTTTTAAACCAGCCGAGTTATGCAGCGAGCGCAGTGCATGGGACCGCTGACGTGTCAGCGTCCCATTGGTCTAAGTAAGCAAATTTTGTAAATTTATATCTCTTTATTGGTAACTTAGAATATAGCGAAACTTTATATCAAATTTCTCAGAAAAATAAGACGAATTCAACAAAAATAGTTTTAGAGACTAATTCCGCTTGCAATTCGAAAAGTAATGGAAGTTATCAATGTTAATACTTTAATGATTAAGAAACCCTATTTTGTGATGATTAATGTGTTTAGTGGGGTTTAATGGACGATTAAAGTTGATATTAACCTGTTTAATGTAAAAAGGTGCATTAAGAATAAAAGGATGAACTTTGCACATGATTAGTTTACTCTAGAGTTTTGTGTGCACAAATATACTTTAATGGGCCTTGAAACCCTAATAATGGTAATTATGACTTTTAATAGTTCAATTGTTCAAAATCACGATTAAAGTCGAAATATGATGATTCTAAGCTGTTTTGAGCATTAAAGTTCCTAATTTGTGGATAAATAACCTTAATATAGAAATTAGGGTTTTTGAATGAATCAGGGTAGAATTAATGATAAATAAACGTTCATATGAGTATTAGAGCATAATGAACTATGAATTGATGATAAATAAGTATAATGACTTTGTGATGGGTTAAAGAGGATAAAAATGGTAGCTATAATGAAAAGAGGCTTAATGGACTTATTTAATGGTTAATTATGCCTTCAATCCGAAACTGAGAATTAGATGTTGAAATAATTAGGGTTTAAAATAGTAAAAGATGAAGGGAAGCCCAAATTGCAATGAAAACCCTAAGAGCTGACTAGAAACCCTAGGAAGCGAGCTAGATTCAATAGATCTTGATGACATGAGTAATAAAAGGGAATTGTATAATTATTTCAGGATCTTGATATGTGTGCTTGCTTGCTTAGATTTCTTTCTTGCATGGATTATTCTGTCTCAAAATCATCCTGACAGGTATGTGGTTACACTTATGAATATCTCGAATTAGTTTTTTGTGGTTTACCGAAGTTTTCATCGATGTCATGAATTAATTGTTGGATGATTTTAATTCATGCAAACTATAATGTGGATATGACTATCACATAAGATATGTGCCTACTAGTTCAGATCATGGTCCCCTCTGTGGCTTGATAGTTGACCTAGTATATGGCTACCTAGAGGGTAGGTCCATCAGGTCATTGAATGACTTAGTATATGGCTACCTAGAGGGTAGGACCATCAAGTCATATTGAGTTAGATATTGGGCTACCTTTGGGTAGTGCCATGCGACTCTATTACCCTATGTATTGGCTACCTATAAGGTAGGACCTTGGGGGTAAAGATCTACCTTTATAGAGGTATCATATAAGTCCAGTGTAGGGATAGCACAAAGTTGTGGATATGTATGGATTGAGTAGTTTGTCTTAAAATGTAATCTTGGTTGTTAAATGATAATTGACTGATTACCTTGTTATCATAGTTGCACGATTATTGTTTCCCCCACATACCAACTTCTTGCTGACCGACGTTTTGTTTGTCGGCGTTTTAGGTACAAATGAAAAGAACAAATAGTAAAGTGGCATATGTGGAATTAAATGAGAATTAATGTGCACAAGAGGATTAGTTAGATTGGTATCTTCATGGATAGACGTTTAGAAATCCCAGTTTTTAAAAGGTAACCAAAGTTTTATTTTTATACCAATTTTCAGCTTAGTTGGTAAAGTTTATTAATTGTTGTTGATTATTTGTCGAGCCTTTGATCCGGGTTATTGGTAACGGCTCTAACCTTTCGGTCTCTCTTAATTGGGGATTACCGAGAGGCGGGTTCGTTACAATTGGTATCAGAGCATAGGTTCCTCATTTAATCTTTAATAATTATTAAATTTTACAAATTCTGTAGAACCCAAGGGAGTTATTAGAGGATTATCTGAAAGACGAAGGTGTCTAGAAAAGGATCACGACTGGGGGCTGGTAATATTTTCCTCTGCACCGCTAGTCAGAATACGAGGACTCCTAGATCCATGTGACTGCCTGGCCAAAGTCTTAGGGTATGATTCAAAATAAGATACCCTTAGGACTCTCTCATCTTGTTCATCCCTTCTCCAGTCAAATTCTGTAAAGGACCTTAAGGATTAGGGTTTCCTCTCTTCTCCTCACCCTCTTGAGGTATGGGTAAGGTTGATAAGGATTAAGGAATCCTCCACCAAATTAATAAAATGCATGTAAATAAGATGTCATGGACATAGGCATAATAGAGTAAGTGTAAAGGAATAGATACATGCTTAGGTCGTATGACATGAGTTGTCGTTGCCTCAGGAGAGACCTGAGGATATACATCCTTAGCAGGAGGATGAGTAGAGAGAGTTAGTCTTGGAGGTAGAGACCTCCATTAAAAGTAGAGACCTAGAAAATCCTTTGAGGATGGTGTTAACCCTAAACCGAAGTGAAGGTTAGAGAGAGAGATGATATGATGAGTTAGATGTCATGATAAACATGCCTTGGATGCCATATGAACCATGAGAGGTTGATGACCGAGTACCTTTGACAACCCAACCCTGGGAAGGGTCATGCATGTTTGAGTGAGGGATAGCTCCTTCATGGATGAGGTTAGAGAAGAACCTATAGAAACCTTATGGGTCGTTGCAAGTAGGATATAGCTTGCACCCGGAGTGCGTCAATAGTGCTGACAGTAGAATGAAACCCTAGACAAGGGATCATGATGGATGGCTTATGAGATAAGCATAACGAGTTATGGATAATCTTGAGCAAACATAAGTTCAAGCATAGGCTTCACCCACATAGGGGTATGGTTGTGAGCTCGATCCTTCATGGAGAAAGGACCTCTAGTAGGATGGTTGGATGTGGAATTAGCTCTGGAGAGAGAAAGTGGGACACAAGCAAAAGGGTTGGAAGCTTAGATTTCAAGACATGAGGAACAATGGGGAGTAGAGGATGATATGACCTGAGTAGATGTTAGGGGTTTCCTCATGCTCGATCCTTGGAGGTTGATGATATCTTGGTTGCCTTTAGAGGAACCAAACCCTAGAAAGAGGATGATGCTTTTGGTACCTATGTGACTATGGTATAAGTATTACCTGCTGAGAGGAGACAAAGAGTGCCTTAGACCCTAAGGTGGTTTAGGTAACCAGTTGGGAGGCAATATACCTAGTTGGATGTTCTTGAGGATGACTCAACTCTGAGGGGATTCTTAAATAAAAGGATCATGGAAGTACATGACATACCTTGGACATGCTTGATTCATGGTTAAGAGATTGAGCATATAGTTGGACACCCAAAGGTGGACCTAGGGTTCCTAGGCCTAATAGGAGAAGTAGTGTACCCGATACTCATGATGAGATTTGAGTCTCTATAGTTTCGAGCATGTGTAGAGGAAAAAAAACCCTTAGGTTAAGGGTATATTCAATGAACCCCTCACAACTAAGTTGATCTAATGTTGAGGAATGAGAATAAGTATGACCTAGCATGGTTTAGTAAGTGGTCTTCTTGTGCCGTAGTAGCTTGCTAGGGTTAAGCATGCTTATGTGGATGTAAACCCTAGATAGAAGAACGTTTGTGACCTTGTTGTCAAGAGTTGTAGTTTCCTCCCATCCTGGGAGAGGGACCCTTTGGTTGGGTGTATACCAGTTTTGTTGGTAACCTAAAGAGGTCTCATAGGATCTTGAGAAGCTAAGTGAAGAGTACATGGCATAAGAATGAATCTTTAGACTCATAGATAACCATCTCTATGTGCTTGTTGATGTGTTACCATGGAGGTAACCGGTATGGGGCTTGACAAAGGTAGGAAGGTTGCCATGATCCCTATGGAAGAATGAAAGTCAGCCCATGAATGCAGGAAGAGAGATGATGAATGCTTGGGTAAGGTTCCAAGTCGAACATGTACTATAACAAGAATCCTAAGTCTATCCTAGGGTCAAGTAGGGATAAGACCGATGGTAGTAGGAGTTGCCTAATTCCCTAGTTTCAAATGACCATAGGGTCGGGAGGTAACAACTATCATTGCCCGAGGGCAATGGGTTAGGAGATTGATCACCTTCATGAACTCATGGGACCCAAAGGGCAGATGAGTAGGGCACTCTCTGGATGCATAAGGGAAAACGGATGACCCCAAAATTGTCGACACTATATAGACCTAGAGGTGATGACCAAGGATTGTGTTTGGACCAAATAAGTTTCAGACTAGTTTACCATGGAAGTAATATGTGATATCAAGATGATTGTGAGACATAAGTTGCACGTTTCAACTTAGCTTTGAAGGTGTACTGGCAAGGTGGGATGTGCCATCTCTAATCTTAGAATAGGAAGCACTTTGTGTTTGGACGGCCTCCAAATGCTTATTTCTTCTTGTTATGGGAGTGAGAGATGGGATAGTACGCATGCCAGACACCAAGGATAAAAGATGTGGTGGGTTGGAACGTTTCTATGGGGTATGAGGACAGAGATGATAACATACCTTGGTGGAGTGAATGATACATGGACGGGTATAAACGATAAGAGTATTAAGATAATCACCTTGTGAGAATGTTTTATCAAGAGCTATGTGGAATTTGCAAGTTAACCAAGGTTGAGTTTGATCACCATGAGGATGAGCTCAGAGTTTCTTGATGAAGACAAACTTAGAGTTTGAGATGAGATGATGAGTATAATACATGGAGGTGTATGTGTTCGAAATTACCTAAAACCTAAGGATAAGGAGTGGTAATGAATGCTCTGGTTGAGATATAGCTGCCTAGTTTAGCTGGAAGCTAGAAGAAGTTGAGGTTGTTAGGCTAACCTTAAGTTGGGAAAAATAAATAAAGTTTGGCTAACACTCAGATATAACGAGATCTGTTGAATAAGATTAGTGGTTGTTTGGATAGCCAGCCTAGTCTTTGATGCAATGAAAGGATGGTTGTAGAACCTCATATGCACTTCTTTGGAAAGGAAGGTGATGAAACCCTGATTAGAATGGTTTAGGGTTTCTTAGGTATCCAACTTGAGGAATCATAACAATGCAGGAGATTGTGATATACCTTGGTACTACAAAGATAATAAGTGACAGTAGTACTTTAGATGCCTAAGATAAAGTTGCATGTGGTATATGGCCATGCAAGCTGAGGGAGAGGGATGAAAACCAGTAACCCAATGCATTGATGTAAGGGATAAAGTTTCCCCAAAAGAGAAAGGGAGTTCATCACTATGGATGTTGTAAGTCTCCCCTGGACCAAGAAAGGTCGAAATGCAATATGGGTTATGGTAGATCGCTTTGCCTAGATGACATGAGAAAGAAAGAGTTCTGTCGAGGAACAAATCTGGTTGAACTACATATGAGGGAGATGGTTCAACTACACCATGATGTGAGTTCAAAAGTTCTTGAGTATGACCTAACAGTTCACTTCCATGAGGTGGAAGTAGAAACATACATAACTCAATGTTGGTACAGTTTATCACCCCTTACTAATGGATAGTATGATCCAGACTAGAGGGTCTGATGAGAGCATGTGTGCTTGTTCAGGGAGATATCTAGAGACAGTTCTTGTCCTAGGAAAGATATAATGATAACCACCATAGCCAGTATCATGTTTTAGAGAAGCTCTACAAGGGAGGTTGTGTCGGTCACCACTTCAGTAAGGTGAAGTTGGTGAAAGGACCACAATGTGTGTAGATGAATATGCTTTGATCATGCAATGACTGAAAGGAGCCTAGAGACGTCGAGTCATGAGCGGATGCAAAGTAGATTAACATGTAGTTCACTGTGGGAGAATATGTGATAAGAAAATCTGACCCCTCTAAGTTATAGCTAAGAGAGCTGAGTCCCCGATATATGGGTCCATTTTAGATAGATTGGTGGAGAAGGTTATGGATAACCCTACCCCTCAGGATAAAGAAAGGTGTGATGAATTCCAAGTGTCCAATTTAGAGCGCTATGTGAGGTACCCGGACCATGAGCTAAACAATGAACCTAGAGAGCCCCAAGGGAGGCTGAAATGACCTGAGTCACCTGTGCAGTTTATAGACGCCAAGGTGAAAGAACTCAGAGAAAAGAATATGTGATGATAAAGGTTCTTTGGAAGCACCATGGGTAGGGTAAAGCCACATAGGGGCCAATGATGGACATGGAAAAGTCTTATCCTGAATTGTTTGTTTGCTTGATGGAATTTTGAGGACAAAATTCTTATAAGAGGGGAAGGATGTTACAACCCCAATTCTTGGGTTCCTTGGGTGAGAAATGTAATTTCTCATATTAAGGATATTTGGACAAATAATGATATAACTTGTATTGAATAAATGGATTCCATTTGCAATAGCCTTGATGATTGCTTTGTGGGCTTTATTGGCTATTGGGCCCAATAAAAAGGAATTTCAATTGATTAATGAATAATTGAGAATTTGAGAAAAGAAATATGTGGAAACCTCTAGAAGGCAAAATAATGTAATCCAAGGATGGATTTCGTGTCTCTTAGGTTCCTTGGGTGCCAAGGAGTCCTATATTGCGAAGAAAAGGCAATAAGAAAAGAAAAGATCAAATAAATATTTCTTTATTAAGAAAGGAATTGAAAACAATGTTAATTATGGGAAATAAGTGAAAAGAGGTATATTTGAGTAATCCTTAGTAGAATTTCGTATCCCAAGGATTTCTAATGTTAAAAAGAATACCAATGAGGAAAATAAAAGAGAAATAAATAGGAAGGAAAGAGAAAATACGAAAAATTGCAAAATAAGAGAATAATGTGAATACATAATTATTATTGATTAGAAGGAAGTATTTCCTATTCAAAGAGTTTTATAATTTCGTGCCAACACAAGTACAAGTATGATAAAAGGAATAATCTTTGAAATCCTAACATCAAAAGGAGAAATAATATTAAAGAGATATGAGAGAGAGAGAGCTTGCTTTTCATAAAGGAATCAAATTCCTAATAGGAAAGGATCTCATCTCTTCGTGAGAAAGCATCATAGGATGTTGCTACCCTCATCTATAAAAGGATAAGGAGCCCTGGGCCGAGTCTGGGGGAGGGATTCCACTTACCCTCCTTGCTTCTTGCTTCTTCTTCTTCTTATTCCTAACCCTAAACGAGGGAGATAGTCCAACCCCTGGAGCGAGGATGAACCTTTGGGTGGGCTGGATGGTTGCTGGATACCCCCACAAACACGGAGAGAGAGCTGCGTCCATCATCCTCATACGTTGGCACTCACGCAACAGCCGCAGGACAACTGTAGGTCGTCCGCGTGTTGTAGGGATGAGAAGCTTATATCGGTCATCTTGGCCACGAGCTAGCGGCGTCCTTACATGCGCAGAGATGCATCGGAGGGGGGGGGAATCGCCTTGGAAGTCATCAGGATCGGGGAAGATAGAGCTGGGCCGGGCCAACCCCAGCTGCGGCGGAAGCGCAGGGTTTCCGCGAGGAAGGAGAAAGGCGGGTGGTGTTGGACAATTTTGTCCCACCGAGCTGTGCAAGACCAAGGATTCGTGTGAGGGTAAAATTGGGTTTTGATTATGTTTTTAAACCAGCCGAGTTATGTAGCGAGCGCAATGCATGGGACCGCTGATGTGTCAGCGTCCCATTGGTCCAAGTAAGCAAATTTTGTAAAATTTATATCTCTTTATTGGTAACTTAGAATATAGTGAAACTATATATCAAATTTCTCAGAAAAATGAGAGGAATCCAATAAAAATAGTTTTAGAGACTAATTCTGCTTGCAATTCGAAAAGTAATGGAAGTTATCAACTTTAATACTTTAATGATTAAGAAACCCTATTTTGTGATGATTAATGTGTTTAGTGGGGTTTAATGGACAATTAAAGTTGATATTAACCTATTTAATGTAAAAAGGTGCATTAAGAATAAAAAGGATGAACTTTTCACATGATTAGTTTACTTTAGAGTTTCGTGTGCATAAATATACTTTAATGGGCCTTGAAACCCTAATAATTGTAATTATGACTTTTAATAGTTTAATTGTTCAAAATCACGATTAAAGTTGAAATATGGTGATTCTAAGTTGTTTTGAGCATTAAAGTTCCTAATTTGTGGATAAATAACCTTAATATAGAAATTAGGGTTTTTGAATGAATCAAGGTAGAATTAATGATAAATAAACGTTCATATGAGTATTAGAGCATAATGAACTATGAATTGATGATAAACAAGTATAATGACTTTTTCATGGGTTAAAGAGGATAAAAATGGTAGCTTTAATGAAAAGAGGCTTAATGGACGTATTTAATGGTTAATTATGCCTTCAATCCGAAACTGAGAATTAGATGTTGAAATAATTAGGGTTTAAAATAGTAAAAGATGAAGGGAAGCCCTAATTGCAATGGAAACCCTAAGAGCTGACTAGAAACCCTAGGAAGCGAGCTAGATTTAATAGATCTTGATGACATGAGTAATAAAAGGGAATTGTATAATTATTTCAGGATCTTGATATGTGTGCTTGCTTGCTTGGATTTGTTTCTTGCATGGATTATTCTGTCTCAAAATCATCCTGACAGGTATGTGGTTACACTTATGAATATCTCGAATTAGTTTTTTGAGGTTTACCGAAGTTTTCATCGATGTCATGAATTAATTGTTGGATGATTTTAATTCATGCAAACTATAATGTGGATATGACTATCACATAAGATATGTGCCTACTAGCTCAGATCTTGGTCCCCTCTGTGGCTTGATAGTTGACCTAGTATATGGCTACCTAGAGGGTAGGTCCATCAGGTCATTGAATGAATTAGTATATGGCTACCTAGAGGGTAGGACCATCAACTCATATTGAGTTAGATATTGGGTTACCTTTGGGTAGTGCCATGTGACTCTATTACCCTATGTATTGGCTACCTGTAAGGTAGGACCATGGGGGTAAAGATCTACCTCTATAGAGGTATCATATAAGTCCACTGCAGGGACAACACAAAGTTGTGGATATGTATGGATTGAGTAGTTTGGCTTAAAGTGTAATCTTGGTTGTTAAATGATAATTGACTGATTACCTTGTTATCATAGTTGCACGATTATTATTTCCCTCACATACCAGCTTCTTGCTGACCGACTTTTTGTTTGTCGGCATTTTCGGTACAAATGAAAAGAACAAATAGTAAAGTTGCATATGCGGAATTAAATGAGAATTAATGCGCACAAGAGGATTAGTTAGATTGGTATCTTCATGGATAGAAGTTTAGAAATCCCAATTTTTAATAGGTAAGAAAATTTTTATTTTTATACTAGTTTACAGCTTAGTTGGTAAAGTTTATTAATTGTTATTGATTATTTGTCGAACCTTTGATCCGGGTTATTGGTAACGGCTCTGACCGTTCGGTCTCTCTTAATTGGGGGTTACCGGGAGGCGGGGTCATTACACCTCCAGTACAACTCTGTAACATACTGAAATCCAGGGTCTTCCCTACAATTTACTCACTTTTGAGCTTTTCTTTGCATTCTAGTCCTTTTGGAATAATTTCATAAATTTCCCTAGATTTTGTGTTGTACCCTAGATTAAGGGTTATAACCGAGTGTTTAAGGTTGGGAAGTTGCACACTCACCCTCTCTTTCCTCTTGTTGTGATTTCAGGGATGAAATCATCTTTAAGGGGTGGTGTGCTGTAACATACTGAAATCCATGGTCTTCCCTGCAATTTACCCACTTTCGAGCTTTTCTTTTCATTGTAGTCCTTTTGGACTAATTTCATAAATTTCCCTTCTTTTATATTCTTTTTGGACTCCTTGTGCAATTTGAGCACAATTCAAGATTGAAATTACCTTTTTCTCTCATTTATATAAATGGAGGGGTGTTTGCACAAATAACCCACTTAAGGTAATAATTAAGGACTCATTATGCAAAATGGAGTTTTATGAGAGATATAAGTAGATAATATTAATTTGGAGCTTTTTGGATAAATATATTATCAATAATGTGTATTTGAGTTAATGTATGAGAACATTAACCTTAATTGTTTCTCTCTCCTCAAAATATGATTTTAATTAATGAAAATACGTTATTTTGTTGAGAAATGATTACTGAAATCTTAATGTGTTTAATATCTCGAAATTTACTCACATGTTCCATTAAAAGAAGCCTTTTCATATAATTCATTCATTTTACATTATTAATATACACTTTAATGAGCAATATATTAATTAAGGACCTTATTGGACATAAATATGAAATATAATTATATGGCATCATTATAAATGCTAATATGAACCTATGGTCCAAATTTGGTGGCTTTTGGAGTTCATTTGTGCCCTCAAATTGATTTTATAAGCTTTTATTATAGTGTGACTATAGTAGCTGAATCGATTACATTTATTTCATTTATATCATATGTAACGCTATGGTTTCGGTTCATTTTTCCATCACGCTGTTTGAGCGAAGCCTGGGGACCGTCGATCTGGGATCTGACGGTAGGACCTTTGACTTCTGCCTCCGACCGTCGTGCTACTCCAACCTCCGACCTGCCTGAACCGTTCTCTCTCCCTCCTTCACCATTTTGAGCGATTCTTCTTGCACTAGTTCCGTCTCTCAATGCCCGTTCCAACGAGCCCTAACTCATTACTTCTCACCCACTATAGGCCAAATGCCTTTCTCGGCTTCTCTCCCCTTTCTCTGCCGTAAGGCACAGTAAGGCCAAGGGCCTCCCTCCCACCTATAAATGGTGTCTTCAAGCACCCTTAGGCGTCGAGACTTCCTCCTCTCCCTCCAATTTCTCCTCATAGACCCCTGAAGACCCCGACCTGCTCAAGGTGGATCTCTGATGACTTTGGCATGCTGCTCCCTCCTCCAGTCACCTCAGTCAAATCATGGGCTAGGTAACCTTCCTTAGCTTCTCTTCTCTCTTTTCGGCTCTGTATCTTACCTCGTGATGCACTCTATTACCATGTCCTCTAGCCTCCGTAGAGCTCCACCGCAACCATGCATTTTTCCCATTCCAGTGTACCTCCTCCTATCGCTAGACTTGTTTTAGACCCTCCTTGCATCCACGAACCTTTTGGGGACTTAAGCAGTGTCATGTCCCCTTGTTTTCGGTGGTTTTGACCTCGGGTGTGGTCCTGCCCCTGTTTCTCTGGTTCACCGCTGTGTTTGGGTAGTCTCTGCATCGATCTTCTCCTTGTTTTGCTCCATCACCTCCGCCTGGCAACGACGAAGCTCCTCGACATGATCCCCTGATCAGAGCTTCAGCAAATGACCGGGTTGACTTGGGAGCCTGGCTCCTAGAGCTGATGCTCGCGGCCATGGTTGCGAGGGAAACAATCCAGGTCGTCAAATGACCCTGGAGTCCCCGCGATGCTAATCAACCAATTAAAGTTGTATGGGCTCTTCGGTAATCTCACATCCTCATTTATTTCTCGCTAACGAAGATATGTGCTTCCGAATGACCATACTGCCCTCATCGTTTTAATTGATTTGATTTGACGAGAAAGGGTATAAAAACTCATTTCACCTATTATTTAGATCGAATTGTATTTTCATTTAAATAACTTTCACGCTATAGTTTACTTGCATTCTGATTGACCGATTTTACTTAATTCATAGTAAATCGATCCATGGTCAGAAAAATGCAAATAAATAGTCAATGGAAAGGATTTTTCATGTAGAACCTAATTTTATGGTTTTTGAGTCATGATTTTGATTCCTTTTTCGAAGTTTTCTTTGAATGCCTTTTTAAGTGTATAAAATGTTCTACAATACATAATTAATTCATTTTAACTCCAAATTGAGAAATAAAATATGTTTTCTTATTCAGGAGAATATGACTAATTGTTTAGACTAGGTTTTGAACCTCAAATCACAGTTTTGTAAAATTAGGGTTTCCATATGCTTTAAGCCTTAAAAATACTAATGCATGATAATGTTTGCAACTAGGATAATGTGGAATTGGATACAATCAGATTGGTGAATGTGATGGTAATTAATTAAAACAGGTATGTGAAACCTATTATGTATGTGAAACCTATTTTAGTATGTGAATCATATTAATGTATGTGACATCTATGATGAATGTTAAATCTATGTGGAATGTATATGTGAAAATTACCTATCCTTCAGTTGGGCTCTTATCCAACCCTACCCTAAAGATGTGCTAGCCTTGTTATCCTTCAATATTCCTTTACTCTTTACATATTTGATGCTTTTTTTGCCATTATGACTCATCTATTTGAATTATGTGAATCTTGCTATTGCCTATGTTGGCTCATCTTTTTGAAATACTTGGAAATATTGTATATTGTTGTTGCTTATGTTGGCTCCTTTATTTCATGGGTTTTATTCCCATTTTGCAATGTTGCAAATCTTGTTATACTTCTCAATACTACCAAGTGACTATTAAGCATGATGTATTTTAGGCCAAATGACAATGTAGTGTACATGACTACAAACCACCCATAGGGCACTGAGGTTTTAGTCCTCCTATCGGGCACTAGGGTTTTAGTCCCCCTGCCATTTTGTATTAGGCACTGGGGTTTTAGTCCCCCTGCCACTTTTATAGGCACTGGGGTTTTAGTCCCCCTGCTACCGGGGAGGTCCAGTAGGTGCCTCACCCTACATTGAGATGACTTTGTGTCTTAATATATTCATGCTATATGATTATTATTGTGGTGATTGATTATGGCAATTCTCTATTTCTTATTTGAATATTTGTCTCATTCTCTTAAAATCTTGTAGCATAGAGAATCTTTTATTATGCAATGTTGTTGACTATTACTTGTCCTATTTCTCTTGAATAACACATACTTTTATCCTTATTTTTCTGGATGACCCCAACCATCCAGGCTAGGATCAGAGTGCGCATGGAAGCTTGGTGAACCTAAGGCTAAGGATTGGACAAGAAGAAAAGGAACATATAGCTTGCAAGATCATAGTTGCCTTTATATAATAAGTTGTTTTGTTTGGAGACAATATTGGCTTAGTCTAAGTCTTCCTCTACCTAGATACTATGTTTTGTATAAAGTTGTACTTCCTTTTGGGAAAATTTTGTAATGTACTCTGTATAAATTTTGAATAATGTCAAGTTTTATTTCTTCTGCTGCCACACAATTGGTGTATTTGTTTATCATGTTTAATAGTAGAGACTTGGTCTTTACAGCATGGTATCAGAGCATCAAGGTAGTCAGATTCTTGACTAATTCAAAATTGTCTCCTAGATAGAACCCTAATCTTATATTGTTTCCCTATAGTAAGTTCTTCACCTTAGGGTTGACCTAGCATGAAAGTTTGATTTAGGATCATAATAATTTCATATTAAAAATAAAATTTGTCAACTTTTTGGTGAATTGTCTATTGAGAAGCTACTAGAGAAAGAAGTTGAAGTGATGGTGTCTAGAAAGGGTCAGAGCTTGGGGACTGGAAATATTTTCCTCTTCCCCACTAGCTTGGTAACGAGGACTCCTGAGCTCATATGACCTGGCCTGGCCTGATCTAATACATACAGCTCGACATAGTCTATCTTTGGGCATGTTGCCTAATTGTTGAATACCTTAGGAAAACCATAAGTGATGATTTGATCTCTTACACAAAAATCATCCTTAAATACCTTATACTCCTATGTTTAGGGTTTAGTGTACCCTATGTTACACCCTGAAGCTTGGTTAGTAAATCCTTTTAGTGTTGAGTTTTATGTACCCTTTTACCCTTAGCTTAGTTTGACTTAGTTTGACCCTTTTAAGGGGTGGAGTGAGGGTAACGGTGTTGGTACCCTATTTGGTTTTGCAAATCTGATTTCGAGGACAAAATACCTTTTTAGGGGGATGGAATCCCAATTAAAAGCAAAATAAAATACCTTTGGAGTTAGAAACCCTATCTATGTGGACATATGTACATAATAACTTATGTGAACAAGAATTTACCAAACACATTATACTTGTAATTCAACTTGTTTGTTTATACACACATGAATATGTAATAAGTCATATAGAGATAGTTCATATGCTTAAACCTTCACATATTATTGATGCACATAATAATGAGTTACTCATTACTAATGGTGAATATACATAACGTTGACTATGCCACCCTAATGGTAAAATGTGTATGGATAATGCACCCTAAGGATGCTTTAACAGGTAATGATCATGTTGACCTAAACCCTAATATGTAATCATCTAGCTTTGACAACATATACATATATATACCCTTAATGCCTTTAATGACACATTAGTGGCATTAGGTGTCATCGTCACATAATATACCTTAATGCATGTAAATGGATTATAGTCACAAAGTTATCAATATATATAAGGTATATCACCTTGTTCTCTAATGAACACTTCATCATAACTTGATATATGAATTAATTCATTAATATTTAATGGGTTACATCCTATTCACTAAAATGCATATAATGACTCAAACATGATAATGAATAATTGGATTCACATAAATATTCATAAATTCCTAATGTGACGTAAAATATGTATAATTTATAATATGAAGTGTAATGGACGAAAATGATTAATGATGTCATGGATATGAGTATGAAAGATGTTGTGACAATATGTAACTTAGGTATAAGCCATTTATATGAACATTATTTGGAATTATTATAGGCTTAATAACTTGTTGGATAATATTAACTTTTTCTACAAAATAATTTTTGATAATTCTACATGATAGTTTTAAGAGGATAATGGAAAATGAATTCATGTTATTAAGGTTTTGACCTAATACATTAATTAATGTTGAAATGGCTTAGTAAACCCTAATTGTGCTTAAAACCCTTGATGAGGGAAATACACATGATATAATATTGAGATGTAATTGTTTTGAATAAAATGTGGCACAAGTGATAGTATAATATATATGATACCTCTTCATGATGGAGATTATTCTAATAAGGCAAAAATGTTAATTTGAGTTTGATAAAAGGCTATAGGTTTTGTGGAAACCTTAGTAGCACCTGACTTATGTAGATTTTGTGTTGTACCCTAGATTAAGGGTTATAACCTAGTGTTTAAGGTTGGAAAGTTGCACACTCACCCTCTCTTTCCTCTTGTTGTGATTTCGGGGATGAAATCAACTTTAAGGGGTGGTGTGTTGTAACATACTGAAATCCATGGTCTTCCCTACAATTTACCCACTTTTGAGCTTTTCTTTGCATTCTAGTCCTTTTGGACTAATTTCATAAATTTCCCTTCTTTTATATTCTTTTTGGACTCCTTGTGCAATTTGAGCACAATTCAAGGTTGAAATTACCTTTTTCTCTCATTTATATAAATGGAGGGGTGTTTGCAGAAATAACCCACTTAAGGTAATAATTAAGGAATAATTATGCAAAATGGAGTTTTATGAGAGATATAAGTAGATAATATTAATTTGGAGCTTTTTGGATAAATATATTAGCAATAATGTGTATTTGAGTTAATGTATGAGAACATTAACCTTAATTGTTTCTCTCTCCTCAAAATATGATTTTAATTAATGAAAATATGTTATTTTGTTGAGAAATGATTACTGAAATCTTAATGTGTTTAATATCTCGAAATTTACTCACATGTTCCATTAAAAGAAGTCTTTTCATATAATTCATTCATTTTCATGTATTAATATTAACTTTAATGAGAAATATATTAAATTAAAGACCTTATTGGGCATAAATATGAAATCTAATTATATGGCATCGTTCTAAATGCTAATATGAACCTATTGTTCAAATTTGGTGGCTTTTGGAGTTCATTTGTGCCCTCAAATTGATTTTATAAGCTTTTATTATAGTGTGACTATAGTAGCTGAATCGATTACATTTATTTCATTTATATCATATGTAATGCTATGGTTTCAATTCATTTTTCCGTCACGCACTTTGTGCGATGCCAAGGGACCATCGATCTGGGATCTGACGGTAGGACCTTTGTCTTCTACCTCCGACCGTCGTGCTGCTCCGACCTCTGACCTGCCCGAACCGTTCTCTCTCCCTCCTTCACCATTTTGAGTGATTCTTCTTGCTCTGGTTCCGTCTCTCAACACTCATTCCAACGAGCCCTACCTCATTACTTCTCACCCACTGTAGGCCAAATGCCTTTCTCAGATTCTCTCCCCTTTCTCTACCGCAAGGCACAGTAAGGCCAAGGGCCTCCCTCCCACCTATAAATGGTGTCTTCAAGCACCCTTAGGCATCGAGACTTCCTCCTCTCCTTCTAATTTCTCCTCATAGACCCCCGAAGACCCCGACCTACTCAAGGTGGATCTCTGGCGACTTTGGCATGCTGCTCCCTCCGCCGGTCACCTCAGTTAAATTACAGTCTAGGTAACCTTCCTTAGCTTCTCTTCTCTCTTTTCGGCTCTATATCTTACCTCGCGATGCACTCTATTACCATGTCCTCTAGCCTCCGTAGAGTTCTGCCGCCACCATGCATTTTTCCCATTCCAGTGTACCTCCTCCTATCGCGAGACTTGTTTTAGACCCTCCTTGTATCCACGAACCTTTTGGGGACTTAAGCAGTGTCCTATCCCCTTGTTTTTAGTGGTTTTGACCTCGTGGGTCGTCATGCCCCTGTTTCTCTAGTTCTCTGTTGTGTTTGGGTAGTCTCTGCATCAATCTTCTCCTTGTTTTGCTCCATCACCTCCGCCTGGAAACGACGAAGCTCCTCGGCATGATCCCCTGATCAGAGCTTCAGTAAATGACTAGGTTGACTTGGGAGCCTGGCTCCTGGAGCTGATGCTCACGGCCATGGCTGCGAGGGAAACAATCCAGGTCTTCAAATGACCCTGGAGTCCCCGCGATGCTAATCAACCAATTAAAGCTGTATGGGCTCTTGTATGGGCTCTTCGGTAATCTCGCTTCCTCGTTTATTTCTCGCTAACGAAAAATATGTGCTTCCAAATGACCATACTACCCTCATACTTTTTATTGATTGGATTTGACGAGCAAGGGTATTTTAGTCATTTAACCTATTATTTACATTGAATTGTGTTTTCATTTAAATAACTGTCACGCTATGGTTTTCTTGCATTCTGATTGACCGATTTCACTTAATTCATAGTAAATCGATCCATGGTTAGAAAAATGCAAATAAATAGTCAATGGAAAGGATTTTTCATGTAGAACCTGATTTTATGGTTTTTGAGTCATGTTTTGGATTTCTTTTTCGAAGTTTTCTTTGAATGCCTTTTTAAGTGTATAAAATGTTCTAAAATACATAATTAATTCATTTTAACTCCAAATTGAGAAATAAAATATGTTTTCTTATTTAGGAGAATATGACTAATCATTTAGAGTAGGTTTTGAACCTTAAATCATAGTTTTGTAAAATTAGGGTTTTCATATGCTTTAAGCCTTAAAAATACTAATGCATGATAATGTTTGCAACTAGGATAATGTGGAATTGGATAAAATCAGATTGGTGAATGTGATGGTAATTAATTAAAATAGGTATGTGAATCCTATTATGTATGTGAAGCCTATTTTAGTTTGTGAATCGTATTAATGTATGTGACATCTATGATGAATGTGAAATCTATGTGGAATGTATATGTGCAAATTACCTATCCTTCAGTTGGGCTCTTATCCAACCCTACCCTAACGATGTGCTAGCCTTGTTATCCTTCAATATTCCTTTATTTGGCTCTTTAAATATTTGATGCTTTTGTTGCCATTATGACTCATCTATTTGAATTATGTAAATCTTGATATTGCCTATGTTGGCTCATCTTTTTGAAATACTTGGAAATATTGTATATTGTTGTTGCTTATGCTGGCTCCTTTATTTCATGGGTTGTATTCCCATTTTGCAATGTTGCAAATCTTGTTATACTTCTCAATACTGCCAAGTGACTATTAAGCATGATGTATTTTAGGACAAATGACAATGTAGTGTACATGAGTACAAACCACCCATAGGGCACTGAGGTTTTAGTCCTCCTGCCGGGCACTGGGGTTTTAGTCCCCCTGCCATTTTATATGAGGCACTGGGGTTTTAGTCCCCCTGCCACTTTTTATAGGCACTGGGGTTTTAGTCCCCCTGCCACTGGTGAGGTCCGGTAGGTGCCTCACCCTACATTGAGATGACTTTGTGTCTTAATATATTCATGCTATGTGATTATTATTGTGGTGATTGATTATGGAAGTTCTCTATTTCTTATTTGAATATTTGTCTCATTCTCTTAAAATCTTGTAGCATAGAGAATCTTTTATTGTGCAATGTTGTTGACTATTACTTATCCTATTTCTCTTGAATAACACATACTTTTATCCTTCTTTTGCTGGATGACCCCAACCATCCAGGCTAGGATCAAAGTGCGCATGGAAGCTTGGTGAACCTAAGGCTAAGGACTGGACAAGAAGAAAAGGAACATATAGCTTGCAAGATCATAGTTCCCTTTATATAATAAGTTTTTTTGTTTGGAGACAATATTGGCTTAGTCTAAGTCTTCCTCTACCTAGATCCTATGTTTTGTATAAAGTTGTACTTCCTTTTGGGAAATTTTTTTAATGTACTCTTTATACATTTTGAATAAAGTCAAGTTTTATTTCTTCCGCTGCCACACAATTGGTGTATTTGTTTATCATGTTTAATAGTAGAGACTAGGTCTTTACACCCTCTATATATAGGAGGGATTTGGGATAGGGTTCCCTGTCTGTACGAGACTGTGTAGGAGTGGAAGGGACTGAAAGATCTTGAATTTTCAAAAGATACAAACATTAAAATGGCCATTTGGTGACCTAGACGGTCGTATGGTCACACGAGATGGTCATCTCACAAATCCAAGCGGCTGTTTGGCAGTTTCCGAATAGCATACAAATGAGGCAAGTTCAATTCTAATTAATATCACATATTAATTCCTTGCACCACAAGTAATGTGCAATCGAAACAAGTTTGCAAAACATCCCAAACCTTTGTTTGGCCCAAGTGATCTGTCCCGCCCATGTGAGACACCCATCTCTCTCACCCAGACAATCGTCTCGTGAGGCTAAGTTGAGCTGATCAGTTCAACAGATTGAACCGGTCGGTTCACACTTTCATTTGGGTAGAACTTGGCCAATTTGATCGCTAATCATCCTAACAAGCCAAAAGGTTGTCTCAACACTTGAGATGCTTGTCTGGCTTCCCAAACGTCCATCTCAACACGTGAGATGGTCGTTTGGCAGTTTTTTGAGCTAACCTATCTATATTTTGTGTGAATTGAATACATAAATACTATTGCAATTAATCCAATCATCATTAAAGATAACGTCTTCTTATAGATGAGTTCCTATGTGTGTGACCCTATAGGTCCCATATCATATTGGCAGTGGATGTCCATAACTAACTTTTGACATTACAAGCAAGAGTGGTGCCTAGTCGCATATTAGTGCGACCCAAGTGAATGGAGAGTTGGAGAACAACTTCAATGTAACGAACCTGCCTCCCGATAACCCCAATGAAGGGAGACCAAGAGATCAAATCCTTTATCTTAATTAATAGGATCAAAGGTTCAACAAATAATCAATAATAATTATCAAATTTTACCAACTAAACTAAAAATAGGTGTAAAATAAAACCTTGCATACCTTTTTAAAACTTTGGTAAGTTACTCTATCCACAGCCTGGATTCATTCTATCTAATCCTCAGTGCACTTAATTTCTTATTTCCACAAGGTTTCACTTTACTGTTTGTTTTTTCAATTGTTGTACCTAAAATGCCGACAAACAAAATGTCAGTCAGCATATAGGAATATGCTGGTATGTGGGGACAACCAAAATTTCACAAATATGGCTAACAATTTAATTATCACAATCAGGGTAATTAGCAAGCCAATTTACGTTTTCAATGTGTCATTTCCACCACTTTTGCCCTAACCCTGGAATACCCCTCTAGGGTTTCTCTTTTGCCATTGACTTAAGGCCACCTTCTCAATCCCGAGCTTGGTGCCTGGGGGTCACCTCTCATGGTGCCCCATAGTCATGCAATATAGACCACCTTCTCATTCCCGAGCTTGGTGTTTGGGGTCACCTCTCATGGTGCCCATTGGTCTACCCTCTTGGGCCTGACCTTTATGGCATCTTCCATCAGGGTGGCATGTAGGTGCGAGAATACACATGTATTTATCATTGTGATAACCATAGTGAATTTATAATTGCAGTATTAACATCCAAACAGTTAAGTTGCATTCAATACGATTAACCATCTGGGAAACCTTCAGGAAAACTAATGTGATTAACAGTAATTAACCACATACCTGTTAGGATGAATTCAGATAGAATAGTTCAATCAATTAAGACATCCAATCAAGAAAGTACAAGAATCCTGAAATTACATCCAATTCCATTTTATCAAAATGTATTCAAACCATCTTGCTACTTAAGGTTTCTATTCCTTTTTAGGATTTCTACCTCCTTTAGGGTTTACTTTGCAAATAGGGTTTTTACTTCATTTTACTCTTTTAAACCCTAATTTCTCATATATCCTTCATGAAAGTTATTAAGGTTACCTTTTAATAACATATAACCTTAATTTCAGAAATTGCACAAATTAATCATCAATTAAGTCCATTAAGCCTCTTTTACATTAAAGCTACCATTTTTATCCTTTTAATCTATGGAAAAGTCATTATGCTCATTTATCATCAATTCGTAGTTAATTATGGTCTAATTCACATGTGAACGCTATTTATCATTAATTCTACCTTTATCCATTAGAAAACCCTAATTTCTACATTAAAGGTATTTATCCACAATTAGAAACATTTATACTCAAAATAGCTTAGAACCAACAAATCTTAGCTTTATTCATGATTTTGAATAATTAAAGCCATTAAGAGTCGCATTTACCAATATTAGGGTTTCAAGGCCCATTAAAGCATATTTATGCACAAGAAACTCTAAATTAAACCAATTCCATGCAAAGTTCATCCTTTTTGTTCCTAGTGTTCCTTTTTATCATTAACAGGTTAATGCCAACTTTAATCATCCATTAAACCCTACTAATCACACTAATCATCTCAAAATAGGGTTCCTTATTCAATAAAGCATTAAAGTTGATAACTTCCATTACTTTTCGAATGTCAATTAGAATCAGGCTTCAACTATATTTTTATTGGATTCCCCTCATTTTTCTGAGAAACTTTCATATTTTATATGTGCTAATCCGAGCTACGAATAATTAAATATGAATTTTACAAAATCCACTTCCTTTGGCCAATAACAGGCTGCCACGTCATCTTCTCATGCAACGTAGACGCGGCTGGTTGAAAACATAATGAAATGTCAGTTTTGCCCTTGACTTAAAGATCAGACCTTTTAGCCCATGGAGGGAAAAACTATCCAACAATGCCCTCCTTCTTCAACACCGCACTACCCTAGAGCTATCGACGACATCAGCTCCAGGGGCTTCCTCCTCTTCCTCCTCGGGCCCTAGGGACATCAGTGACCTTCCCAAAGCATCTGCCGCCTTCCGCCGCAGTTGCAGAGGTTCAAAGATAGGGCTGAGGTGCTGGGCCAAGGCTCTGCGATCAACAACTTACAGCTGCCCTATGCAGTCGTGCAACTGCAGCTACACACAACTAGGAGGAGGGGGACAACCATCGTGCATCCTCCAGTTGTCGTGGGAGTAACACACCCCCATTGAACTCCCCCACGGCCCCTCTGTGCTCCAGGGTAAGCAAAACTTCTCATGAGTAGGGTTTGCACGAACAAGAAGAAGGAGATGAGGAAAGGATGCGTGGGAATCTCTTCAACTCGACTAAAAGTCCTGCCCCTTATATAGGGGAGGGTATCCATGCCCAAGGGCATTCATCCAAGAGGAAACAAGTCCCACTATTAAAAGAAACATATTCCTTCTTTTAGAAGAAATCTTCTCTCTCCTAACTTATTCCTTTAATAAACCATATCTCTTGGGTAATTAGGAATTCAAAAATCCTCTTACTTACTCTCTTTTATACTTGCCTTTTAATCCATTGGCACGAATTTCTATTTTCTTTTAATAGAAATTACTACCTTTTAAACAATACTAAAAAAATCATTCATTATGCATCATATTATTCTCTTATTTTATATTTTTGGTAGTTTCTCTTTATTTTTCTCCATTGGGGCTCTGTGGACTCCAAGAAACTCAAATATTTCGAAATTCCTTTTTAAGGATACATATTATCCTTCTAGATGCATCTATATTCATTATTTCACATTATCTTGTTTATTTCTTATTAAAATATCTCTTTTGGAGGATTTCTCTTTATCTTTCTTTTTATTTTCCTCATTGGCATTCGTTTTAACATTAGGAATCCTTTGGATACGAAAATCCACCAAGGATAACTCAATTGTACCTCTTTTTACTTATTTTCCACATTTTATCATTGTTTTCAATTTCTTTCTTAATAAAGAAATATCTAATTGATTGTTTCTTTTCTTATTGCTTTATCTTGACAATTTTCGACTCCTTGGGACCCAAGGAACCCAAGAGGCACGACATACACCTTTGGATTACACTCTATTGCCTTCTAGAGGTTTCTACATTTTTCTTCTCTCCATTTCTTATTAATAATGGAGTTTCTTTTGTCTTTTCCTTGTTATTGGGCCCAATAGCCAATAAAGCCCACAAATAAATCAACAAGGCTATTTTAAAAAAAATCCATTTATTCGAAACAAATTATATCATTATTTGTTCCAATATCTTTAATATGAGAAATTACATTTCTCACCAAATGAACCCAAAAATTGGGGTTGTAAGATCCTTCCCCTCTTATAGGAATTTTGTCCCGAAAATTCCACCAGGCACACAAACAAACAGGATAAGCCTTTCTTATGTCCATCAGGTCTCCCATGTGGCTTCACCCTTTCCATGGTGCTTCCCAAGAACCTTCATCATATCATATTCTTCCATCTGAGTTCTTTCTTACCTTGGTATATCGTACCCTCATAGGTGACTCAGGACATTTCAGCCTCTCAAAAGCTGAATTGGTTCAGGGCTTAGCACATCACTTGGGTACCTCACATAGTGCTCTGGATCAGACTCATGGAACACATTACACATCATGTTATCCTAAGGGGTAAGGCTAAACACAACCATCTCCACCAATCCATCTCAAATGGACCCATATATCAGGGACTCAGCTTTCTTAGTTGTAGCTTAGAGGGGTCAGATTTTCACATCACATACTCTCCCACAGTGAACTGCATGTCAGTCTGCTTTGCATCATCTCACGACTCATGTCGCCTCTGGCTCACTCTTAGCCATTGTACGATCAAAGCGACTTCATCTGCACATACTGCGGTTCTTTTCTGACCTTCACGAGGCCTCCTTCACTAACATCATCTTAATGAAGTGGTGACCGACACAACCTCCTTATAGAACTTCTTGCATCCCGATAAAGGCTATGGTGGTTAACATCACATCTTAAGAACTGTCTCTATGTATCACCCTGAATGAGCACACATGCTCTCATTAGACCCTCTAGTCTGGATCCTACTGTGCATTGGTATGGGGTGATAAACTGTACTGACATTGAGTTCCTCATGTATCTACTTCCACCTCATGGAAGTGAACCTTTAGGTCCTACTCAAGAACTTTTGAACTCGCATCATGGTGTAGCTAAACCATCTCTCTCTCTTGTAAGTAGTTCAACCCTATTTGTCCCTTGACAGTACTATTTCTTTCTCTTATCATCTAGGTAAGGCGATCTACCATAACCCACATTGTATCTTGACCTTCCTTGGTCAAGGGGAGACTTACCACAACATCCATAGTGGTGAACTCCCATTCCCTCTCGGGGACTCTTTATCCTCTATGCCAGAGCACTGGGTTACTGGTGTTCATCCTTCACCCCCAACTTGCATGGCCACATGCCACATGAAACTTCATATCAAGCATCCAAAGTGCTACTATCACTTACTATCTTTGTAGTATCATGGTGTATGGTGATCTAAAAACCATGATCTCCTGTATGTCATGATTCCTCAAGATCGATTCCTCATAATCCCTAAACCACTCTCATCAGGGTTTTATTACCTTCCTATCCAAAGAAGTGTATCTGAGGTTCTACCACCATCCTTTCATTGCATCAAAGACTAGCTTGGCTAACCAACCAAGATATCATTGCATCTGAGGGTTAGCCAAACCTATCTTCTTTCCAAACTTAGGGTTAGCCTAACAACCTCTTCTAGTCTCTAGCCAACTAGGTAGCTATATCTCAACTGGAGCATCCATTACCACTTCACATCCTTAGGTATTAGGTAATGTTGAAGACATACACTTCCATATATTCCACTTATCATCTCATCTCAAACTTTGAATCTATCTTCATCAGAACACTCTGAGCTCATCCTCTTGGTTATCAAACTCAACTTTGTATCAGTTGCAAATTCCACATAGCTGATGATAAAACATTCTCACAAGATGATTACCTTAATACTCTTATCGTTTGTACCTAACGTTCACTTCACGAGGGTATGTTATTCCAACTCACATCATCTTTATCCTTGGTGTAAGGCATGCATACTATCCTATCTCTCAGTCCCATAACAAGAAGAAATAAGCATTTGGAGGCCGTCCAAATATAGAGTTCTTCCTGTTCCAAGAGTAGAGATGGTACATCCCACCTTTCCAGTACACCTTCAAATCTAAGTTGAAACGTGAAACTTATGTCTCTACATCACAAACATCATGATATCAAAAAAATTACTTCCATGGAAAACTTGTCTCGAACCTACTGGGGTTTACACACAATCCTTGGTCATCTTCTCTTGGTCTATAGGGTTCCAAAACTTTTGGGGTCATCCCTCTTCCCTCATGCATCAGAGAGTGCCCTACTCATCTGCCCTTTGAGTCCCATGAGTTCATGAAGGTGATCAATCTCCTAACCCATGACCCTCAGACAATGATAGTTGTTACCTCACGACCCTATGGTCTTGTGCAACTAGGCAATTAGGAAACTCCTACTTCCATCGGTCTTATCGCTACTTGATCCTAGGATAGACTTAGGATGCTATTATAGTACACGTCCCACTTAGAAACTTACCCAAGCCTTCATCATCTCTCTCTCTCTGCATTCATGGCTGACTTCCATCCTTTCATAGGGTCATGGAAACCTGCCTACCTTGGTCAGGCCCCATACTGGTTACACATCCACATGCACTTAGAGATGATTATCTATGGGTCTACAGGTTCATTCTCATACCATGTACTTTTCACTTAGGTTCTCACGATCCTATGAGACCTCTTTAGTTTTCCACAAAACCCACAAACGGGTACACACCCTACCAAAGGGTTGCTCTCCCAGGTTGGGAGGAAACTACCACTCTTGACAACAAGGCCACAACCATCCTTGGGGTTTATATTCATATGAGCATGCTTAACCCAGCAGCCACCAAGGCACAATCAGACCACTTACTAAACCATGCTAGGTCATACTTGTTCTCATCCTCAACATTGGATCAAGATTGTACCTTTCCATGTTATCAACTTAGTTGTGGGGGGGTTCATCAAACCTACCTTAAACTTAAGGGGTTTATCTTTCCTTTAAACATGAGAAGTACCATGCTCGAATCTATTGAAACTAAAACCTCATCATGGGCATCAGGTACACCACTTCCCCTCTTAGGCCTAGGAACCCTAGGTTCTCCTATGGGTATCCAACTGCATGCTCAATCTATTAGCCATGAATCAAGCATGTACAAGGTATGTCATGTACTCCCATGATCCTTTTATATGAAAAACACCTCAGAGTTGAGTCCTCCTCAAGGATAACCAACTAGGTATAATGCCTCACAACTGGTTACTTAAACCTCCTCAGGGTCTAAGACACTCTTTGTCTCATCTCAGTAGGTAACCACTTATACCATAGGAACATAGGAACCAGAAGCATCATCCTCTCTCTACGGTTTGGTTCCTCTAAAGGAAACTAAGATATCATAAGCCTCCAGGGGTCAAGAATGAGGCAACCACTATCATCCACTTAGGTTGCATCATCCTTAACTCCCCATTGTTCCTCATGTCTCAGAGTCTTGGCTTCTATCCTTCATGCTCGGGGTCCTTCTCTCTCTCTAGAGCTAACCCTAAAACCATCCTCACTATTAGAGGTCATCTCTTCCATGAAGGATCAAGCTCACAAGCACACCTCTACATGGGTGAAGCCTACGTTCAAACTTACATTTTATCGGGGTTATTCATAGCTCTATATGCTTATTTCATAAGCCATCCATCATACTTATTGTCTAGAGTTTCAACCTACTGCTCACACTACTGATGTATTTTGGGTGCCTACTATGCCATGCTCATATAAGCTCATGGGGTTCTGATAGGTTCTTCTCTAACCTCATCAAAGAAGGTGCTATCCTTCACTCTAACATGCACAACCCTTCCTAGGGTTGGGTCACCAAAGGTACTCAGTCACCCAACTTTTTATGGCTCATATGGCATCCAAGGCATGTCTATCCAAACACTTGATCTACCAAGACGTCTGACTCAACATGTCATCTCTCTGCACTTAGGGTTAGGGTTAACATCATCCTCAGAGGATGTGCCATGTCTCTACGTGTAATGGAGATCTCTACCTCTAAGGATAACTCTCTCTACTCATCCTCTTGACATGAAGGTATAATCTCATGTCTCTCCTGAGGGCTTGACAACTTATGTCATAAGACCTAAGCATGTATCTATTCCTTAGTTTGCACTTAATCTATTAAGATTATGTCCATGACATCTTATTTACATGCTTTTCATTAATTTGGTGGAGGATTCCTTAAACCTTATCAACCTTACCCATACCTCAAGAGGGTGAGGAAAAGAGAGAAAACCCTAATCCTTAAGGTCCTTAACAACATTTGAGTTGAGAAGGTATGAACAAGATGAGAGAGTCCTAAAGGTATCTTATTTCGAGTCAAATCCTGAGACATTAGCTAGGAAGTCACACTAATCCGGGAGTCCTCGTATTCCGACTAGCGGTGCGGAGGAAAATCTTACCAGCCCCCGGGTGTGAACCTTTTCTAGACACCTCTGTCTTTCGAAAAATCCTCTAATAACTCCCTTGGGTTCTATGGAATTTGTAAAATTTAATAATTATTATAGATTAAATGAGGAACCTGTGCTCTGATACCAATTGTAACGACCCCGCCTCCTGATAACCCCCAATTAAGGGAGACTAAGAGATCAAAGATGTTATCTTAATTAACAGGATCAAAGGTTCGACAAATAATCAATAACAGCTATCAAATTTTACCAACTAAACTGAAAATAGGTGTAAAATAAAACCTTGCATACCTTTTAAAACTTTGGCAAGTTACTCTATCCATAGCTTGGATTCATTTTATCTAATCCTCCTTGCACTTTATTTCTTATTTCCACAAGGAGCCACTTTACTATTTGTTCTTTCAATTGTTGTACCACATATGTTGGTATGTGGGGACAATCAAAATTTCACAAATCTGGCTAACATTTTAATTATCACAATCAGGGTAATTAGCAAACCAATTTACATTTTCAATGTGTCATTCTCCACCGCTTTTGCCCTAACCCTAGAATACCCCTCTAGGGTTTCTCTTTTGCCATTGACTTAAGGCCACCTTCTAAACCCCGAGCTTGGTGCCTGGGGGTCACCTCTCATTCTGCCCCATAGTCATGCAACATAGACCACCTTCTCATTCCCGAGCTTGGTGTCTGGGGTCACCTCTCATTGTGCCCATTGGTATACCCTCTTGGGCCTGACCATTATGGAATATTCCATCAGGGTGGCATGTAGGTGTGAGAATACACATGTATTTATAATTGTGATAACCACAGTGACTTTATAATTGCAGTATGAACATCCAAATAGTTAAGTTACATTCAATTCTATTAACCATCCAGGAAACCTTTGAGAAAACTAATGTGATTAATCATAATTAACCACATGCCTATTAGGCTAAATTGAGATAGAATAGTTCAATCAATCAAGACATCCAATCAAGCAAGTACAATAGTCCTGAAATTACATCCAATTCCTTTTTATGAAAATCTATTCAAACCATTTTGCTACTTAAGGTTTCTATTCCTTTTTAGGATTTCTACCTCCTTTAGGGTTTACTTTGTAATTAGGGTTTTTACTTCATTTTACTCTTTTAAACCCTAATTTCTCATATATCCTTCATGAAAGTTATTAAGGTTACTTTTTAACAACATATAACCTTAATTTCAGAAACATCAAAAATTATTCATCAATTAAGTCCATTAAGCCTCTTTTACATTAAAGCTACCATTTTTATCCTTTTAATCTATGGCAAAGTCATTATGCTCATTTATCATCAATTCGTAGTTCATTATGGTTGAATTCACATATGAATGTTATTTATCATTAATTCTACCTTTATCCATTAGAAAACCCTAATTTCAACATTAAAGGTATTTATCCACATATAGAAACCTTTATACTCAAAATATCTTAGAACCAACAAATCTTAGCTTTATTCATGATTTTGAATAATTAAAGCCATTAAGAGTCGCATTTACCCATATTAGGGTTTCAAGGCCCATTAAAGCATATTTATGCACAAGAAACTCTAAATTAAACCAATTACATGCAAAGTTCATCCTTTTTGTTCCTAATGTTCCTTTTTATCATTAACATGTTAATTCCAACTTTAATCATCCATTAAACCCTACTAATCACACTAATCATCTCAAAATAGGGTTCCTTATTCATTAAAGCATTAAAGTTGATAACTTCCATTACTTTTCGAATTGCAATTAGAATCAGGCTTCAACTATATTTTTAATCGATTCCCCTCATTTTTCTGAGCAACTTTCATATTTTATATGTGCTAATCCGAGCTATTAATAATTAAATACGAATTTTACAAAATCCACTTACTTTGGCCAATAACAGGCTGCCACGTGATCTCCTCATGCAACGTAGACGCGGCTGGTTGAAAACATAATGAAATGTCAGTTTTGCCCTTGACTTAAAGATTGGCCCTTTTAGCCCGCAGACGGAAAAACTGTCCAACGACATCCTCCTTCTTCAACCCTGCGCTACCCTAGCGCTGCCGGCGGAAACAGCTCCAGGGTCTTCCTCCTCTGCTTCCTCGGGCCCTAGGGACATCGACGATCTTCCCAAAGCATCTACTGCCCTCCACCGCACTTGCAGAGGTTCAAAGATAGGGCTGAGGTGATGGGATTGGGCTCTGTGATCAGCAACTTATGACTGCCCTATGCATTCGTGCAACTGCAGCTACGCACATCTAGGAGGAGGGGGACAATGACCATGCATCCTCCAGTTGTCGTGGGAGCAGCACGCCCCCATTGACCTCATCCACGGCCCCTCTGTGCTTCAGGGTAAGCGCAACTTCTCATGAGTATGGTTTGAATGAATAAGAAAAAGGATATGAGAAAAGGATGTGTGGGAATCTCTTAAACTCGGCTAAAAGCTATGCCCCTTATATAGGGGAGGGTATCCACGCCCAAGTACATTCATCCAAGAGGAAACAAGTCCCACTCTTAAAAGAAACCTATTCCTTCTTTGAGAAGAAATCTTCTCTCTCCTAACTTATTCCTTTATTAAACCATATCTCTTAGATAATTAGGAATTCAAAAATCCTCTTACTTACTCTCTTTTATACTTCCCTTTTAATCCATTGGCACGAATTTCTATTTTCTTTTAATAGAAATTACTTCCTTTTAAACAATACTACAAAAATCATTCATTATGCATCATATTATTCTCTTATTTTCTATTTTTGGTATTTTCTCTTTCTTTTTCTCCATTGGGGCTCCTTGGACCCCAAGAAACTCAAATATTTTGAAATTCCTTTTTAAGGATACTTATTATCCTTCTAGATGCATCTATATTCATTATTTCGCATTATCTTGTTTATTTCTTATTAAAATATCTCTTTTTGAGGATTTCTCTTTATCTTTCTTTTTATTTTCCTCCTTGGCATTCCTTTTAACATTAGGAATCCTTTGGATACGAAAATCCACTAAGGATAACTCAATTGTACCTCTTTTCACTTATTTTCCACATTTTATCATTGTTTTCAATTTCTTTCTTAATAAAGAAATATCTAATTGTTCTTTTCTTTTCTTATTGCTTTATCTTTGCAATTTTGGACTCTTTGGGACCCAAGGAACCCAAGAGGCACGAAATTCACCTTTGGATTACACTCTATTGCCTTCTAGAGGTTTCTACATTTTTCTTCTCTCCATTTTTTATTAATAATGGAGTTTCTTTTATCTTTTCCTTGTTATTGGGCCCAATAGCCAATAAAGCCCACAAATAAATCAACAAGGCTATTTTAAACGAAATCCATTTATTTGAAACAAATTATATCATTATTTGTTTAGATATCTTCAATATGAGAAATTACTTTCTCACCAAATGAACCCAAAAATTGGGGTTGTAACATTCAACCTATAGCTTGTGTAAGGTGTTGTGGTGATTGTATAATTCCTTTGTCTCGGGGTGAGGTCGAGGCATGGACTCATCATCCTCTCAACATACAATCCATGTTCCTTGAACCAAAAGAAAACTACCTGAGATAAGGTGACCTCAATATCATATATTAATTCCCGTGTGCATGCGAATGTGTTTCTCTGTCTCACTTATCAAGTGGCCAGAATATCATACTCTAGTAGGATGGGAAAATCCCATAACTATCACTCATAGTCTTCCCCATGTGACAAAGTCATCCAATCATCATCGTTATAACAACCCATGTTGCAAGATTGTGTTTGATGATGTCAAACCATACCCAATGACATGTGACTAGTGCAATGATTTTAAGTCTAAGAATGTGAGACCCCTAACATTGCATAAATGGTTGAACATGCATAATTATCATAATTGAATTCTTATAACCTTAAACTAACATTTTGATATGATTTGGAATAATAGGACAAGCTTAACTTTTGAATTTGGTGCAATTTGGAGAGTGCTTGAGCAAGTTATAAAATTTTATCTACATTCTGAACTTTTCTACAAATTACCCAATTGGGAGGTTTTCTTTGTATATTGTTAAAAAAATTACATTCATTATAGGTTTCCTGATCATTATTGACTTTTTTGGGCTATGGGCTCTTAGTTGTTCTTAATTTGGAGGTGTTCCTCTTCAAGGACATTTTAGGGGTTTCCCCCTATATGGATAAGGATAAGAGTAATGGTAAAGATAAGAATGAGGATAAGGGTCAAGATAAGGATAATGATAAATATAATGATAAGGGTATGGATAAAGGACAGAAAGTGTAGGTGGTAAGTGGGGGAGGTGTTGCATGGACATAGAAGCTCTAGGCTATGGACACATGGAAAACTCATGGTCCCCTCATGCTTGACCCCTTCCTTATCCATGAAGATCTATATAGCCCTTCCTATCTCAAAATCAGAATTATTGCTCACTCCCTCTTTCCTATAGCTTACAGAACTGAACTTGCTCTATTTATCTATAGAACAAAGTGGTCTAAGGTAGAAAACAACCTATTTTTGGAGAAGAAGGTCTCCTAGAGTTCCATCTAGCCCTACTTAGGGTTTCTAAGGTCATCTTCTAGGGTTTTCAACCAAGGTAAGTTGTTTTCTTCCTTCCTTCTCCATTTTTCTTGCTCTTCTCCTTCCTTAGACCTTCCTTCAGGTCAAAATTCTGTTGTTCCATGGTAAAAGTTTCTTTAGAGTTGAAGATCCTACCTTTCTTGCTTCTTCTACTTGGTTTTGATTCCTTGTGAAAAGAGTGCCTACTTGGCCAAGTTCAGAGCTTCCTCTTGGGTTTTTTACCTTCTTGGCTTGAGTTTCTTTTTTCTAGAAGTCTTTTATTCTTAGTAGAGGCAAGTTTGTAAGCCTCTTTACTTATATTGGTTACTATAAGCTTGTTAGCTCATGTTCTTGCTTAAAAATGGTGATTTAAGCATTAAGAAGCTAAGCTTGTTTGGGATTTTGATTTTTATGGTATTTTGCATTTTATTTCTAGTTATAGATGACCCTATAATCATGTGCTCATTCTTCCTATGGAAGTATATGATTTAATTTAGGTTGGTATCACCACCTATGGTGCTAAGTACCTATCAACGGATGGTCCATATTAGGCTTTATAGGTTGTTTCTTCTCTAAACGCATGACCTAACGGTGTGGCTTTCATAACAACTGAAGGTGGTGACCATGGGTGATGAACGATGGTGTGATCTGATAGTAACACCTTAGGTCAGTGTTAGGATCTCTTGGAATCTCAATGATCAATGATTTGATTCTATAATGATGCTATCAAGCAATGATGGCATTAGCTTAATATATGACGGTACTAAATGAATATAGTGTTGATCTAACAACTGATGGTGACTTGATGATCACAACTAATGGTGGATCAGGTGATCACCACATATGGTAAGTTAAGTGTAACATCCCTGACCTGGGTTATTCCTTAACCATGGGAGTTTTTCTTAATCAAGTTAATTAGATCCTTAATTTTATCTTGTGAAAAGTAATTAAGGCTCAAGAGGAACTTATGTTTCAATTTTGGCCTTGTTTGAATAATGTTGAAGCAATGTTTGCTTATTTTGGACAAAAGTGCAAAATTACCCAATTTGAGGGGTTAACTTGCAAATGTTACATGATAGTATGTTCCTCATGTGTTGAATCATCATGAGAATGGAAATAATGCAGTGGTATGGCTTGAGAAAGCCTGAGTACCAAGAAAGAGCTGATAAAGCAATGTTTGTGCATTAAAACCTAGTTTTGGAGTAAAGTGCAATTTACCCAAAACCTAGGGTTCAATATGAAAATTACCACTTCCATACGGACCTTTATGTTTCTTGGAATCATGTAGAGCAAAGAAAATGAGAGGGGCGCCTCATTTGAATTAATTTGGAGGAGAGAGAATCTTGATATTAAAATAATCAAGATTTAAGCATAATTGAATCCCTAATTCAATTTAATGCAAAAATAAATTTATTAATTAAAATACCCTTCAACCAAAATTGAAATGTTTGAATTCCGATGTGTGTGGACGTCCTTGTGCCTTGAAAGGGCCACAAAATATCTCAAGGAGGTGAAAACCCCACTCACATTATTATAAGAAAAAGAAATATCCACTCACTTATGGATATTACTATTAAATGGATTAAGGTGCTTAATTTTATTTTCTATAAATTGTGGATAATTGAGAGGAATAAGAGGCAAATAGGATAGCCTCTTCCCTAAGGAAGAGAAGGGGTCAAGTGGCAAGGATAAGGGGGAGATAATTCCTACTTTCTCTCTCCTAATTGAATTTTTAATAAAAATTGCATATAAGCTCATTTATCCATAGAGTAAAGGGGGAATTTTAAATTCACTTCCACCCTTTACTTTCAAAACGACCTTGGGAGCTTGGGAGCAAGAGGAGAACGAGCCCCAACTTGTTGGTAAGCTTCTTGACTCTCTTTCACCTTGAATCCATGGTGGAAATCACAAATCAATGCATGATTTCTTCTTATTTCGATCCCCTCTTCAATTGTAACCATTCCTTTTCACTCAAAGCTTGAGTACGAACCTTGGAATAGTGAAAGGAGTTGTATCCACCATTTTTGACTTGATCTTGAAGCTTTGGAGCTCAATTGGAGGCGGGTTTTATAACTTGAACCCTTTTACATTGTTATTCAACTATGAATCTTGCAATTTCGTTGATTCCTTCATCTTCTTGATGAATTGTTGGTTGAAATTGGTAATTCCATGAAATCAGAAGTACTAAGAACTACAGGGACTAAGTTAGATGATGATGACATCATCTTGGACACATTTTCCAAAGAAAGTGTATTTCATCCAGTTTCAACAAGCTTGCTCATTCGGTTTCAACAAAACTGTTTGAAAGCAAACAGTTTCACCAAACCATTTGAAGCTAAACCGTTTCAAACTGTTTGGAAGAGTTGACTAGGATTGACCATTTGGAAAAATTGATGCTAATATTGATGATTTATGACCCATCAAATTTGATTGATTAATTCCAAAGGGTTCATCAGTTGAAGGTTAATCATTTAGCAAACCCTAATCGGGTTAAGTGCTGAAATTCAATTTGGTTAACTTAGATTTTTGGGTGATTGAGCACAAACGGTCTCAAGACCATTTTGAGGTCACCCAAATGGTCTCAAGACCGTTTGGGGGTCACTCAAGACCATTTGGAGGTCTAGGGTTAAGTATGGTTGAGTAATTGAAGGTCCAGATATATCAAATTGAAATGCAATTATATGTTGATTTGATGATCAATCTAATGATCTAAACCCTAACAGAATTTAACAAAATCCAAGGATAGGATGAGGAAAACGGTCTCAAGACCATTTGGAGGTCATCCAAACGACCTCAAGACCATTTGGGGTCTAGTCATATCAAAAATGTGATGATAATTCATTAGTTGCAATGGAATCAATTCCACAATGTTGATCATTGATGGTTATTCGATTCAAAGCCCTAATTGAAGGTTCCTTGAGTTGAAATCCTAGATCAATTGGGTTCAAAACTTTAATTGATGGTCTAGTTGAAGGTTGATTCAACAATTAAAGTGATAACTAAATCAAGGACTCAATTGATAATCGGTTCATCCATTGAAATAATGAATCGTGTGAGTGTTGAAAGGACTTTTTGGTCCATTCGGTTTTGAGATGGTTTGGACCAAACAGTCTTAAGACCGTTTGATCCCAAACAGTCTGAAGACCATTTGAGTCCAAACGGTCTCAAGACCTTTTGGGACCTAACGGTCTCAAACCGTTTGGGACCTAACTGTCGCAAACCGTTTGGAGACCCAAGCCCATTCGGTTTCAAAGGCAATTTTCTTAAACAGTTTCAAACTGTTTAGAGATCAAGGGGTCAAGATCGTTTGGTAACATAAAGTGATCATATCAATTGATAACTTAATGAGTTGAAGGATCAATTTCCCTTATAATTGTTATTGATTTATCTTAATAAAAATCACTAGGATTGTACCTTTAGGGTACCAAGTGATTGGTAATATTAGACAAGTTAATCTTTGAAGCTTAAATAAGCAATTCTTCAATATACTATGACTATCCTTATTGAATGTTCATAAGTGAAGGATTGGTTGACCTATTTAGCCAAGTTTTACATAGTCAATATCCTAGAGAGAATGAGAGAGAGAGAGTGGAACTCATACATGTATAATAAACATGTGAAGGTCAAGTCTTAACACCTTCAATTTGGATAATTATGAAATTAGGGTATGATCCTTAATAAAGAGATCATGAAACCCTAATCAAGATGGTTGTCGAGCCCTAATCCCTAATTTAGGACAATTCCAGATTTAATCCTAATCTAAGGTAAGGATGTAACCCTAATTAAGGGTGATGACATGAGTAACCCTAATTCTGGATAATGTCATACAAAACCCTAATTGGGATGAATAGTGAACCCTAATTCAGGGCAATTTTGAGTGAAATCCTAATCTAGGGTAAGGATGTAATCCTAATCCAGAGTGATGATATGTGTAAACCTAATTCAGGGTAATGTGATATAAAACCCTAAATTGGAATGAATAGTAAACCCTGATTATGGATACTTGAATAGGAATCCTAATTGGGACGAATAGTTAACCCTAATTGTGGGTAATTAAAGTGGAAACCCTAATTGAGGGAGATTCCATATGAAACCCTAATTGAGTATGATTCCATTTGTAACCCTAATTGAGGGAGATGCCATATGAAACCCTAATTGAGGATGATTCCATGTGAAACCCTAATTGAGGGAGATGCCATATGAAACCCTAGTTGAGGATGATTCCATGTAAAACCCTAATTGAGGGAGATGCCATATGAAACCCTAATTGAGGATGATTCCATGTGAAACCCTAATTGAGGGAGATGCCATATGAAACCCTAATTGAGGATGATTCCATGTAAAACCCTAAATGAGGATGATGCTATGTAAAACCCTAGTTGAGGGTGATGCCATGGGAAATCCTAATCTAGGGTAATGTCATGTGAAACCTGAATTAGAATGATGTTATGTAGGACCCTGATGAATGACGTGATGTGAGACTCAAATCTAGGGTAATGTCATGTAATGACATATGAAACCCTAGTGATGGTATAATAGCCAATACACTAAAGTAGGGTGTGGTTAATATAATCAAGTAAGATGAGGATGTTATATCCATGAAGGGTAAAGTTGATGAACCATTTGTATGGTAATGTTGATACTCTAATGAATAAGGTTATAAGGGATAAAATGATGCCTAGATCATTATATATCTAACTCTATGCATGTGTAGCAACCATATGTACCTTAAAAAGATGAGAACATGAAATTCTTAGGAATGATGTATGAAACACTAATCAATGATGTGGATAACATCCTAAGAGTTGAAATACCTAAAGTAGTTGATAATGGATTATTCTATATCAACAATGGTTAACCATTAGATAAGTCCATATCATTAAAGATAGTTGGACAATACTAATGTGTAACATATGCACTATATGATGAAAGTGATAAGTGAATGGTTAAAAGTATTAAGAGGGAAATACCTTAATACAAGGTCAGTTGATTATCTTAAGTAAGATGGAATGGGGAGGAAAGTGATACATCAGGACATGATAGATATCACATTTAGCATTTCAGGGTTGCTATACCTATACCTTGATGCATCTCAATCCAACATACTTGGATAAGAAACACAAGAAGTGTGGGTTATGTAAATGATTACAATGAATATGTAATGAATTCAATGCATTTTTATAAGTGTTGGCTAAACACTATGAGGAAGGAGTTAAACCAAGATAATGGGTATGATATAAACATGCCATGGTAAGGTTAAGAGATGAACTCATACCTTGAATTGATTTCCATAAATGATATATGATGAAAGTAATGATCATGAGTAAATACTTATGATAGTTTTGAATGCTCCTAGAGGGGTGGAGCAATATATTAGGGTTGAACTAATGATGTAAACATGAAACCCTAACTAATGAGAAATGGGAGATTCTAACCCTAAATTGGGTAATGGAATGGGAAAGCCTATTTGATAGTGAACCCTAATCCTGATAAAGGAAGGGTGGTGTTACTATTGTATTACCTAATGTGATAAATGATTTATATGATTGTTATCCTGTCTATTAACTATGCTAATATCATAAGATGATGAACAAACCCAGAATTGAGCTATGACTTTTATATAACAAAAATGTTGATTGGCCTTGTGTGCCTTAATGTTGTGATTGCTTAGTAAAAGTAACAAAAATGTGATTGGAATTTATGAGTCACATGAGTAAGTTGTTGCCTAGTGAAAGGTGACAAGACACTTAATGGGACTTGTAAGCCATGTGAGATGCTTGTGTAACAAGTATCATGTATACCTATGTCTGAGGATCTAGAGGTAATAGTTACCTAACAAGTGGTAAAAGTGTTTAGTGATGAACTAAGGGTTTAAATACCTTGTTTTGATAAGAATGGTAATGATGTGATTAAGGGATGAGAATTCCCTATACTAAAATGAGGGACTGAGATCCCAATGTCTTATAAAGACTAAGAAATGATTGATGAAAACAGTACATGTTTCTTTTTAGCATTTGTCTGAATAAGTTATGTTTGAGAACTTGATTGATGCTAAAACAATATGCTAATGTACTGAATTAATCTAGTGAAATCATGTCATGTAGATCCATGGCCATATAACCATCAGTGTCAGATCTTACTGGATGGTGAAATAGCTGCTCCGCGGCAAAACCCAAAACACATATTTTGAATATGTGGGGGCAATGGCTGAATGTATCCTAACGTCCTAATGAGGTAATTGAGGAAAGGTAAACATTAAACCTCTCAATCCTTCATTATTGTACCGGGATGGATGTACCATGAATCTCTCGATGATTGGGATAGATGCAGTACGCATCTCCCAATAATATTAATGTCGGATCAATGGAGATAAACAAGAAATCTCATGATTGCGAAGAGAGTGTAGCATGCCACTGTAACTCTAATAGCGAAGTTGCCAATATACCCTGGAAAGCTATTTAGCAGAGACACAAGATGTCCTACATTTGATCTCGTACTGACCGAGATAATGGAGGTCTAGGTATCCGGCTCTACCATTGACCTTGTTTGGCACCGATTTCGACTTCGCAATGGTCAGTTGGAGTATGAGCGGTATACCTCATCTCCTCAGGGCATAAGTGTGATTGTAAAATGTAATCTACTGTATAGCATGTTTGCTTAAGGATTGAATATGGAAACTTATTGGCTGATGTTACACTCTTTTATGCATTTCTAGTTAATAAATGATTATTCATTTTTCTTTATTCATTGCAAGTAGATGAATGAATTATGATTCTACCATGAGTAGATGCAATGTTCTCATTGGGAAAGGAGATTATCTTATTCTGTTTACACAATGAATACTACTGCTATTAATATATAAAAGAACTCCTGCTCAGTTTTCAATTCTAATAAACTGCTATAACAATGTTTTGGTAGAGATTTATATCTCCCGCTGGGGCAATTAACAATTCTCTCACCCCCATGGGATCCAACTTTTTAGGTAAACACAGAAAAAGAAGCAGGAACCCTATAGCAAGGGAAAAGCAGTAGTAGCAACAGGGACAATAGTGATAACTCCGATGGAGGCACTAGCTACCAAGTTTTGTATAGATAGTAGTCCTATGAGTCGTCTATGTACTCTCAGGTCCTCAGAGTTTATAGTTAGTGTTTTTAATGAATCGATCTAAGATTTTGTCTTGATGCCTCAAAGTTCTTATGCTGTCTGTATATAATGTTAATAGGGCACCTATTGTTGTAATCCTCGAGAAGAGATGGTACAAGTCATGTACTTATGACCCAGGATGTAAATGTTATACTTTGGTTCTATATGAAAGAGGTTTCCTATGTGTGGATCTCTTTGCAAAAAGTTTTAAAATTTTAGTGATTTTCAGTAATCCGCTGCAAATGATTCGCTTCCGCTTAAGTAAATCTTGTTTTTGTGAGTTGGATGCCACAATTTAGTGGTATCATAGCTCTAGGTTTGCTGAGTCTACATAGATATAGGACTAAGGTAGTAGAGTCTATTCTAGTGTCTTCCAGTGTATCTGATAGTGTCTTCTGCTCATATAGGAGAAAAAGAACTTGAAGATGACTGGGTCTCATGAGGAGTTTGCTGCAGAAAGCATCAATGTTGCACCAAGAAGGGGTGTAGGGGATCAGAGTAGAGAAGAACATACACCTGCACATCCCCAGTTTGACCTAGCCATAATAGAGAACCCAACTTTCCCTGCTCTGTTTGAGCAATTTAGGAAAGCTATGATGCACATAGTAGATCGTGCATTAGCATTGCAACCTAGACTACCAACCCCCAATGACGATGTACTGAATATCAACAGGATTTGTAACCAACATCAACAGGTTGAAGCAATAGGAAATGATGAAGTGTTGAACTCCAATAGGTTTCCTGCTCAACATCATCCTGTTGGATCAATGAATAATGATGAAAGGAATATGATACAATTTCAAACCAGAATCTGCCGTAGGTGTAGGAAGCCTGCACATATCAGACCTAATTGTCCAGAAAAGGAATATAAAGGAAGAATTAAGAAAAGGCATATCCAAATTCAGGAACAGAGGCCTGGTAGTACCAAAAAGAAGAAGTTTTTGGTACCACCAGTACAACCAGGGCCTAGTGCACTAAGGCAATGGCTATCCAGAAAGGGTAAAGAACCTTCTAGACCCTACCTAGCACCCAGAATTCGCTACCAATGTAGACATATAGGACATATGGCAAGAGATTGCTCAGCCAGAAATGTTATGATGAATCAACCTCTGAGGCAGAGTCAGCCTGAGGCACTAAACCATCCACAAATCATGAAAGGTTAGACAAAATAATGTCATTCTAATATGTCATTTTATGGTTTCCTGAGTTAAATTGAGAAAGTAATTAATTGAGTTTTCCTTGATTAGTCCTATGAGGACTTAAATTTTGCATAATAAACATTATAATTGTTTTATATTGTTCTTACCTCTATGAAAAAGGATGAGGTATAGAAGATATGCCTGGATAAAATTCAGGAATGATAAATCTTATACTTGTGATAATATGAAAAGGAAGGAAAATAATAGTATACAAAGTGCATACTACTTAATCTCAGTATTTATATACCCTGGCCAGGTATACAACTATTGATGATAAAGTGAGTATGGAAACTCTTAGATTGTTATCTTTTTTATTACTCTGATCAATTAGTCATTCTGAGACAATCTAATGAGTATCATGAAATCAAAAATATGGAATGAATAAATATGTCATATCCTAATTATAAGAAAGAGAAATCTGAGATAATCTCAGATGAGTATGTGTGTATGAGGAAGTAAGAAGTATACTCCTCATAAAATAAGAATGGGAATAAGGGATATGATCCCTGTCCAATAAAGTTTATAAGAATAATAAAGATCTTTTCCCATAGTGTGGAAATAGGAAATGTGATGAAGATCACAAGATGCTCATGAACATGTTAGAATGAAAAAGAAAGGAATAATGTTATGTAAACATCCTTATAAATTCCTATGCTAAGGGCAAGGAACCTAGGATGAGATAAAGAGTAAATGATTCATGAATAGTTGAAAATACATGAAATAATAAGAGGAATATGATTCCTTGTCTTCTTTCCTTTCAGAAACATGGCAATCAAGTGGGTCTTAGGACACTTGATGTGTATTGAGATTTGGCATGGAAAAACACCTTCAATAATGAAGGACTAGGTGAAACAACTAATGAGATAAGGATCAAAACCTATGAGGTAATTCTTGAATGTTTCACAATGGAAGTTTCAATACATATAATAGCAATGTGTTCAAAGAGTTCAACACGGAAGGATTCAGTGTGAGAGAATTGAGATTATTCTCTCATGAATCTTACGTTCCAATTCTTGTGAAGAATGGAAACACTGTGATTAGATACCAAAGGTTGTAGCATTCGATATATCATGAATGATATTGTCCCATATAATCTTGTATGAATTGGACATGACAAGATGATAGTAAATTCCAATAAAGGTTATTGAAATGTCTTTCATGATATCCATTAGTACTTGAGAAGAACTTAAGGATAGATTGTTAGTCAATGAGAATAGCAATAAGAGGAAGAAATGGATGGAAAGAGTTGCATTGATGCAAGATTCCATAAATGACAAAAGTGATCACAATAAAATATATTTGATTTAAAAAGGAGAAATGTTGTTAGTTGGAAGGGTTCCAAACTAATAGCCATCAATTCTATTCTACAATAGAAGTCAAGTATGCTTATGTTATGAACATAGAGTGATACTATATGGATCTAAAAGTTCATATAATGATCTTCTGGATGTTCCAACCATTGATGACACAGTAGTAGTACTGTGACAAAAATGGAGCTACTTGTTAGGCAAGGAATATCAGATGCCATATTACAGGAGTTTCATCTCATACGAGAAATCATACAACAAAGAGAGAAGATAACATGCAGTATACTGACTATAAGAAAAATATTGCTAATCCTCTAGAATAAGCACTTGTGCAGCAGAAGCATAATGGACATGTTTGGATAACTAAAAATGAGATTTTTGGGTGAATGGCTCAAAGTGCAAGTGGGAGTCTTTTGGTAAGGTATGCCAAGAGAGCCAATCATGTGATGAGTTACATGGCATAAACCATATATATTTTGATTAATACTGATAAAGGAAAGCTTCCAATTCATTCTGTTTCATTCAGTTATGAGATAATGAGGAAATATTATGAATGTCTAAAGAATGGAAATACTCAATGACGTTCGCCTTCAAGTACGTGACTTGGAAGGATGAGATCATACGAATGTTAAGAGTAAGTACATTCTTGTTATGTTCCTAGTCAGTTGTTACTGTGCAAGGCAGATAGACACCAATAACACATAAGACTAGAGTGTGGCTTGGTTGATGACAGAATCTCATTCGTCATGATATGGAAATATTAAACCAGGCACACAAATACATGTTAGGAAATAGTGTATCAGACAGAGAGTGACACATGGAAACCATCATCGATGGTCATAGTCATCTCTTATAGTGAAGGTGGTGATTGTGATTCTTAGAACTAAAATCACTACAATCTTCACTTGTCGTTGGGTACGTATTGACATCATCAAACACAGTCCTAAAACATGGGTTATTGTAAAGGTGATGATTGGGTTACTTTGACACATGGGGAAGACTATGAGTGATAGTTATGAGATTTTCCCCTCTTACTAGAGTATGGTATCTTGGCCACTTGATAAGCAAGATTGAGAAATGCATTCGCATGCACACGTGAATCAATATATGATATTGAGGTCAAATTATCTCAGACAATTTTCTTTTGGTTCAAGGAACATGGATTGAACATTGAGAGGATGACGAGTCCATGCCTCGACCTCACTCAAGATATCAGAGACAAAGTAATTATACAATCACCGCAATACCTTACACAAGTTGTAGGTTGAAGTTGTTCTCCAACTCTCCATTCACTCAGGTAGCACTTATGTGTGACTAGGCACCACTCTTTCTTATTATATCATAAGTTAGTTATGGACATCCACTACAAACATGATATGGGGCCTATAGGGTCACACACATAGGAACCCATATAGAAGAGGATTTATCTTGAATGATGATTAGAATTATTACTAAAGCATTTACTATTCAATTCATGTAACAAATTGATAGATTGACTAACTAAACTGTCAAATGAACATTTCAAGTGTTGAGACAGCCGCTTGAGCATCTAGACAAGCATCTCATATGTTGAGATGGCCATTTGGGTTGTCAAGCTGAACATAGATCAAATTTGCTAAGTTTTGCCAAAATTGAAGTTTGAATTGATTGGTTCAATCAGTTGAATTGATAGGCTCGACTCTGGTTCACAAGATAGCCATATGGGTGACCTACACAGGCATCTCGCATGGGTTAGATAGCTCACTTGGGCTGACCAAAGGTTTTGTATGTTTCCCGAACTTGTTTTGATTACACATTACTTGTAGTGAAAGGAATTAATATGCAACATTAATTGGAATCAAAATTTCCAAATTTGTATGTGATTGGGAAACTGCTAAACAGCTATTTGGCAGTGCGAGATGACCGTCTAGGTCATCAAATGACCATTTTAGAGTTTGCATGTTGTGAAAATTCAAGATCTTCTAGTCCCTTCCACTCCCGCACAATCTGATACTGACTGGGAACCCTGGCCCAAACCCCACATAAAAATAAAGGGATATTGGGGGCTTCCTAGAACACAACACGGACAACTAAGAATCATTTCCTATGACAATTATTGTCCTCTCTGGTTGTAAATGAGAGATACCAAGCAAGTCCTACCTAAAAAAGGGAGGAATAGCAAGGGAGAAAACAACAGAGGATCATTGTTGTGGGAGAGCATGATGGTGACTAGTATGCCAACGGGAGGGAAAACTCCTTCCTATCTGTTCTAGTGGAAATGAGTTATAGTTTGTCTATGTAGACTACTAGAGGAAGGAGTCATTTGGTTGTTGTTAGGAGAGAAAAGTTGTTACAACCCCAATTTTCGAGTTCATATGGTGGGGAATGCAATTTCCACAATAATTGTAAGATTATGGGAATTGTGTTAATTATATCTATTGAATGGATTCCCTTTGTAATATTTCCTTTTTTCATGTGATTTTGTGGATCATAATATAATAATGAGACCAATATTAGTAAAAGAAAAAGAAGAAATCAAATAATGCATTATTAAGAAGGAAATTTGAGATAATGATGAAAATATAAGAAATATGTGGAAATATGGATCATGGAATCGTCATGGATGATATTTCAAACCCACATGGTTTCTAATAGTAAAAGAAATCCAAATAAAGAAAATAAAAGAGTAAGAGAGAGAAAATATGCTTGAAATATGCCTTATTAAGAGATAGCATGCATATGAATAAAAGTCCCTCATACTTTTGATTTTGAGTCCCAAACTTTGCCCACACAAAATTTAAGTTGTTATGGACTTTAACCTAAAATTTGGTATTAAAAGGATATATGAATTCAGAGATATGAAATTTTCAAGTTTGCTAAAGTGTAAAGGATAACATTAAATGTCACAATTTGATTTTGATTCATGTTCTAATACGAGGCCCGATAGTCGTTGGATCTGGATCCAACGGTGGCTGCTTCTCATTTGAAATTGGAAAAAGGAACAATTAAGGGGGTTTTCCCGATCGATTTTCTCGACGTACAATCCTTGTACGAAGTTGGGGATTGCTCCTTTGATTCTGAGAGATTAAAACAAAGTCAGTCATCCCTAGTTTTTCTAGCTTTGAGTGAGTTTGGGATTATCCCCAAATCACAGTTGGTTTAGAACTCCTTTAAAATTGGGACACTGGAATTTTGGGAATTCAATGCCTATATAAGGGGCCCTATGGATGCCTGAGGTGAGTAAGATCATAGGACGAATGCACCAAGATAGTGATGTGATCAATCGCTAGGAAGTAGCCTTGTACCCCTTTCTCAGCGTTGCTCTGTTCTACACTAGTAAAAGTGCTATGGATGGAGAACCACCGCAACTTTTGACTCTCGACCGGTGAGGAGCCTTTGGAGCTGGGAGATTCAAAGAAGGTGGGGTGGAGTAGGCACCTTGATCGCGAGGAGGGTGACCTTCAGTCGCAGGCATAGCAGTGCTAATGACACTCTATTTCTGTGGAGAAATAGAGTCTCACGACTGTTGTGCATGAACAGGAGAGGGCGCAGTGGAAGGGATGACTGGACTGGGCAACTGGGTTCCTAGTTAGCCAGATCCTGGGATGGATCTACTAGCCAGAGGTGGATTGTAAAGAAAAAAAAAGGACATGTGGCACTCTGTTATTGGTCCAGAGGTATGTATTTTGCAAAACCCTTAATTAATTATCGGTAGCTCAGATGAAGATAAGTTATATATGGTCGTTTATCAAAAAAATCCATAAAATCTAATAAAAATAGTCTTAGAGCCTTAATCTGGTCATATTTTGAAAAATAGCTAAAGTTGCTAACCTAAATTCTTTATAACGAGGAAAACCCTAACTTGGTGATTCTACGAAATTGGGATGTTCAATAGGGATAATCTACAAGCCTATTAACATGTTGTTAATAAAACTATGTTTTGAATATACAAGTAGATAATCCATGGGATAAATAGTTTGATTTAGGGTTTGATATGTTAATAAGCATTAACGGGCTTAGAAACCCTAATCTAGGTGTTAATGTGTTTTAATGAGATATAATTTGAGATCCTTTGTATAAAACTGATGTTAGGTTAATCTCAAGCCTTGTAGATGATAAAAAGGCTCTAATGTGAATATGTGAGTAATTAGGGTTTTAAACCAAGGATTGTTGTTTTAGGGTTTTATGGGCATAAAAGATAAAAGTTATGAATAGATCTAAAGGAACCCTAATGAAACACTGAATCAGATTAGAAACCCTAAAAAGTGAATCCAAGTTAATAAAGTAGATTCTTGATAATTATGTAGTAAATATGTTACATATGCTTTTTAGGATTTTGTGATTGTGTGGTTGAATTACTTACTTGGATTGGAACTGCTTATTGCTTGAGAAATGTGATGAATAAGTATGTGGTTACTTTATGAATAATCGCCTTTAGTTTCATGAAATTTCCTAAATGTTTCTCAATTGATTGCAACCTAAACTATTTGATGTTCAATTCTGAAATCCTATAGAGTCCCTATGTGTATCACAATTAAATATGAATGTGTTTCTCGAACCTACATGCCACCCTGATGTATGTTGCAAGACCAAGCTCCATAGGGTAGGTTTGATTTGGTCAAGCCCTAGAGGTAAGACCATTAGGCACCTTGATAGGTAACCCCAGGCACCAAGCTCAAGATGAAGAAGGTGGCCTTATGTACCTTGCAAGGACAAATCCCTAAAATAAGGTAATCTAGGGTTTAGGGAAAAAGCGGTGGGGAAGTCACATTGAAGCTTATTTTGGATTGTTAATCAATTATTTGCTATAATTAGGTTGTTCTAAACTATTTGTGATATTGTGACTGTTCCCCACATACCAGTATAGCAATATACTAACTGACATTTTGTTTGTCGGCATTTTAGGTACAATTATAAAAATGGACAAACAATAAATCAAAATTTGTGAAGATACAATTAATCTATTCAAGGAGGATTAGTTAGATAGACTTTTTCTATGGATAGAAGTCTAGATCCAAATTTTACAAGGTATGCAAAAAACTTTATTTTATTCCAACTTTTTAGTTTAGTAATTGTAGAATTTGATAATTATTTTTGATTAAATGTCAAACCATGGATTCTAAAATATTGGGATAGCATCTCTGACCTCTTGGTCTCCCTTGATTGGTGGTTACTAGCTGGCAGGGTCATTACATTTGGTATCAGAGCCATGGTTTCTCATTTAATCCTTAGTAATTATTAAATTTTATAAACTTTGTAGAACCCAGGGAGTTATTAGAGGATTTTATAAAGACGGAGGTGTCTAGAAAAGGATCACAGTCTGGGGGCTGGCAATATTTTCCTCCGCCCTGCTAGTTGGTCATGAGGACTCCTAGATGTGGTGTGACTGGCTAGCCAAAGTCTGAGGTCTTGACTCAAAATAAGATACATTTAGGACTCTCTCATCTATTTTTGTCCCTTCTCAACCCTAATTCAATTAAGGTTCTCTGGTTTAGGATTTTTCTCTCTTTCCCACCCATTTGAGGTCAGGGTAAGTACGATAAGGATTAAGTAATCCTCCACAAAATCAATCAAAATCATGTAAATAAGATGTCATGGACATAAGTCTAATAGTTTAAGCGTAAACTAAATAATAGTTTCATGCTTAGGGTTGCATGACGTGTGTTGTCGTGTCCTCATGGGATATCTTAGGTTAGACATTCTTGTAGGAGGATGATGTAACAACCACCACCAAACTAACAGCCAAATCGTTACTAATTATGCAGAATAATCATAACTAGCAGACTAACAAAAATCACTAAAAAAAAACTATTTTACAAAGAGATCCATTTCTAGGAAAACTCTTTAAGGAAGAACCAAAACCTTATATAAATCATTGTTCACATTGTACATACACTGTACCATCTCTTCTCAAGGATAACATATAACAATTGCTTTGTCAAAACATATACTGAAGCAACATAAAACCTCGAGGCATACTAGCCAAAACCTCAGATTTTTCATAAAACTTTTACGTACTGACTCTGAGGACCTGAGAGTACAAAGATGACACATAGGACTTCTATCTACAAGACACATCAGACATTATACTCAACTTGAGCTATTATTATTGTCCCTTCTACTATCGTTGAACCTCTGCAGTATGGTATCTACCTCTTTGTCCACGTCCACCTAAAAATATTAGTGACGAATAGGGTGAGACCCATGTCCTAGCGAGAGATATAACTCTCTACCAACAATATTATTATCATAGTTAAACAGTATAAAACTAGTCAGACGATTCTTTAACATTAATAACAGGATTTAATCACTGTTTAAGCAGAGTAGAGAAATATAATCTTCTGAAGCAATGCAGCTACATATGATAAAACAATAAATCATCTATTTATTTTATAAGGAATATAAAGAACATGTATAACATCTATCCATTAAGATGTATAAAAGAAATTTAACATCAACCAATGATTTCTATATTCCATCCTTAAGCAAATACGCTACATGGCTGATTACATTTTACAATCACACTTATGTCCTGAGGAGATGAGGTATACCGCTCATACGCCAACTGACCACTGTGAAGTCAAAATCGATACCATACAAGGTCAATGGAAGAGTCGGATGCCATGACCTCAGTTTTCTCGGTTAGTGCGAGACCACAAGCAGAACATCTCGTGTCAACTGATAAATAGCTTTCCAGGGTATACTGGCAACTTTGCTGTAGAGCTACAGCTGCAACATGCACTCTCTTCAGGATTGAGAGATTTTAGTTATCTACACATCAATCCTGGCATTCATCATCATCAAGAGATTCATGATACATCCATCCTGGCATTTATAATGAAGGATTGAAAGATCTCAATTATCTATACATCAATCCCTCTTTAGGGTGTAAGGATATTTACGTCCATCACCCATGCATATTAAAAAATATGCCCTCTAGGGGATCCCGTGGGAAACCCTATTTCACCATTCAGCAGCTACTGACATTGATGGATCTATGGTCAGGGCACTACATGATGAGATTTAACTTGATTAATTAAGTGCATTGCAATATCGTTTAGCATCAACCAAGTTTCAAACAAAAATTATTAGAGCATGTGATACAAAAAAAAGTGGAATACATCTATCAAGTACTTTTTGAAATCTTTGGAACACATATAACATTCGGGATCTCAATTACTTATCCCATTACTGGGAATTCTAATCCCTTAACATTATCATCATTATGAATTACTAGATCTGGGTATTCAAACCCTTAGTTCATCACTGAACATTGTTACCACTTATCAGGTAACTAATACCTCTAGGTCCTCAGACCAAGGTATACATGATATTTATTGCACAAGCATCTCACATGGCTCACGAGGTGCATTATACTTCTTGTCACCTCTCACTAGGCAACAAATATTCACATGGCTCACAAGGCCCATTTAAATCTTTATCATTTAAAACATCATAGCTTATACATGGTTATGCTCATCATCTCATGATACCTGCATGGTTAGTATTTCATGATAACAACCATATCTGATACATATCAACACCATGCAAAATAAGGATACTGCCACTATCCCAATATTAGGGTTAGGGTTTCCCTTTATTATCGATTAGGATTTCACATATGTATCATCACCCTTCATTAGGGTTAGGGTTTTCCATTATTAACCATTTAGGTTTTCAAAATGGTATTATCAATGATCAACCCCTAATTCATTGTTCCACTCATCTAGGAGACAATATTGATATCATAAGTATTCAGTCATACTTATTTATTCTCATCATTTATCATTAAATGATTATCAACACAAAGTATGAGTTTCTTTCTCATCCTCACTAGGATATTGATTACATCATACTTTATTAACTTGGCTTAACCCTTTCTCAAGGCATATTAGCCTACACTTATCAAGGTGCATTAAACTCATTACATCTTAATGTAACAATTGACATGCACACTTCATGTGTTACTAATCCAAATATATTGGATTTGAGGTGCATCAAGGTGTATCAACATTGAGGTGCTGGATGTGATATTTATCATGCCTTGGTGTATCACATCCCTCGTCACTTTTAACTTACTTAAGTTTATCTACTTATCTTGTATTAGGGTATTTTCCATCCTAATACTTTATGCACTAACTCATCATATCTATCATGTAGTGTATTGGCCATAAGTCACATATTTGAATTACCCCACTATCATCAAGTGATATGGACTCATATCCGGTTAAGACATTGTTGATATTGGATTGACCATTATCATTCTCTTTAGGTGTTTCACCTATCAAGGTATTAGCCACACCATTACTTGGTGTTACACTCATCACTCCTAAGAGTGTCTTGCCCTCACCTTTACAAGCTATATTGGGTTGAATCATGTATGTCAAGTTGAACACATGTATTGGGTTAGGTGTATATTGAGATAGGCATCATCATGTCCCTCATACCCTTATCCATTAAGGTATCAACCTTTCCAATCATATTGTGTATCACCTTCACCATACATGGATATAACATCATCACCTCTCTTGAAGATATTTTCCACATCATACTTTAGTGTATTGGCCATCACATGTTCTAGGGTATTAAGCACCTTACCACTTTTGTCATCTAGTGTATTGGGTTGCCCACCATATCATTTTAGAGATGTATTCTCAACACCATATCATCCAAAAGGTGTATGCTTGACCCAATATCGGTTTAGAGATGTATGCTTGCTACCCATATCACTTTAGAGGTGTATGTGTGCTTAGCATATCACTTTAGAGGTGTATGTGTGCTTCACACCATATCAGGAAAAGAGGTGTGTGCTTGCTCACCATATCACTTTACGGGTGTGTGTGTGCTTCACACCATATCGGGCAAAGAGGTGTGTGTGTGCTTCACACCATATCGGGAAAAGAGGTGTGTGTGTGTGCTTCACACCATGTCAGGCAAAGAGGTGTGTGTTTGTGTGCTTGAACCCGATATCACTTTATAAGGTTATACCATCATGTTCAAGCTCTATACCTTCATTCTACTTGTTCTAGTACAAGAATAACAGGTCTAAGAAACTACTAGAACTCATTAATATATCAATTATTTAAGAAAATTTTGGAATTGAAAGTAGATCATCAAGTATAGCAAGAAATATGGTGAATAATAACATGTTTGGGTTCAAGTTATATAATCCTCCTCAAGAAAAACTTTAAAGCTCCAAGCTCCAAAGCTTCACATTCCTAAGGTTGAAGATGACTTATGAAAAGTCCAAGTCTCGTTCACAACTCCTTCATATACAAGGAATCACCATAGTTAAGAACTTGGTGTAGAAGAAAAGAAAGAAAGATCATAATCCTAGGTTGAAGATGATCATGGTCTTACCTTAGGGTTAGGATTTGATCTCCTTCTTGCACATTAGCACTTTGCATGATACCTTACAACTTATGCACGATATGCTCTCACTAGTGGCCGATATCCCTCACTTGTGGCCAATATCACTTTACTTCGCCGATATCAACATGCTATGGCCAATATCAACATGGTATGGCCGATACCACTTGCTATGGTCGATACCCAAGCCTTATGCACAATAACACATCACCTATGCATGATACCAAGGCCCTATGCACGATATATAAGAGTAAGAAGGTGGTAGAATTCGAAAAATTTCACTATGGGGTGAAAGAAAGGGTATATATACTTGAGGTTCATGGGAGAGAGTGTATATGAGGTGTCATCACCTTACTACTAGTAGGTGTCATGTGGCCATGCATGGATTGACATATGTATTTGCATGCAATCCATCTTTATCTTGCTTTGCAAAATAAAAACTTTAGGATAATGCAAGGGATAAGGGTCGCCCCCCCTTTGGTTATCTTCTAAGATAAGACACTTCCACTCACATTATTATATTCACAATTCAATGCAACCTTTCCCAAGTAAAGTTGCAAGCCGATATCCATTGCTTTATTGAGGTGCTTAACTCGTTTTTGAAAATTCAAAGAGTTAAACACATGATATGGGGGTCTCCTCTTTGACTCCTTGGCCAATAGGGACTCCCATTTAACACTACAACCTGATACACTCAATACAAGCTCAAATTAGGGTTTCCATTCAATACCTTTCTTGGTATTTTCTGTGGCAACACATCCCATTATCACACAGATAACGAGGTGTTACGTGAAAATGTGCGGAAAACACCATAACCACAGATTAGGAAAACACGAGTTAATTAAAACCGATTGCAAAAAACTGATAAACTGTGAAACTATTACTTTCCAGTCCTCATCCTACAAGGAAACATGTCATATATATACATACACAAGATCTGATACGTGCTCACAGCTTCAAGAAACAGCTGTTCATCCATCACACGAGTTCACCACCTGTTCATATACAGAAAGGCCCACTCCTGTCCAACAGCAGGATAACAAACATCACCGATCGTTCATCGTGAAACATCGACAAAACATGCCAAGGACCTAAGAGTACAGGGATGACTCTAGACTCTACTACAAAACATCCAAAACAGCAGCATGTCCATCGCTTGCCTTCTACTGCTCCTCAAGCTGCTCGGCCGCAACACTAGGACCACAACCATGTCTAGATCGACCACCTAAAAAGGGGTTAAACCAGCGAGGTGAGACAATTGAACAATTGTCCCAGCGGGAAACATAACTCCCCACCGCAACTACAGAACCTCAGCAGGATAAACTATAACCGCAGATAACTATTTAACAGATACCACATGAGCAGTTTATATAAAGCAAAGCTATTCTTACCGACAAGCTTACCAGTTGTTCAAAAGAATATAACCAGATATCTCTCAATGGAACAGGATTGACAAGATAAGATATATGTAACATGATTATCAAAACAAGATATATTACCACCTAACATGATTATCAAGATACGACATATTATCACATACTTGATGAATATAGAAGTAACTTGTAGATATAACAAAAATAACTACACAAACAAGGCCTCAACCAATGTTTTGTTCTTATCCTAAGCAGTAAATACTAAACGGCTATATTACGTATTATTATGCCCCGAGGATTTGAATCGTACCATTCAAATCCAACCTCTGGCTGTGAAGCCTAAAGCCAGTGCCATACAAGGTCAATGGAAGAGCCGAACTCCACGACCTCCCACCTCGTGGTCAGTACACCAGTACAACACAAGCAAGACTGTAGCCACATGCTGAAGTGGTCTAAGCCACAGGGTCAGCTCCATAGGCTGCCCTCACTCTAGCCCACCTTAGTACAGGTCTCGGCGCTAGTAAAACTGAGTCACGGGCCTGTTCACCGTGCTCTGAGACATGAACGTATTCATGCTCCTCACATCACATATCCTGAGCCATGGGCCCATTCACCATGCTCTATACGTATTTGAGTCTGCAACCGAAGTTACACTCTTACCTCCTCATTTTCAGGCTAGGAGCAACCTACACATATTCAACAATATGCGCTTCCAGGTTAACCCATAGGAGAACCCGTTTCACCATCACCAAGTCCTGACGATGATGGATCTATGGCCAGGGAAAACTACATGATATAATTCCACTGTTATTAATTAGTATCTTTTAGATGGATTGCAAGATTCAACCGAGTTATATAACATGCAAAACATAAAATAAAGTAAACAACATTATATTATTATGAAAACCACATCAACCTGATCCATCACAAGGATCCCACATCACATGTTACCACTTGGCCTCTTGCCAACCATCCAGATCCATATCAAGGATCATCACATACCATGGGATCTCAATTCCCTCATCATTTACTATCATTGCCTCTCAAGGCTCGCATCATCATCGTGGGACAAACACATCATACATATAATCTCATAGAATAACTATCAAAGTAATGTTACTCATCACATGTGTCACATTGCCCTTTCATGGCTAAACATCACCTGCATGGTTAGGATACACAATAATCATAGCTTCAACATAAGGACTACACCTACTATCATGATATTCCATTCAAGATACTCTACTTATTAGGCTTACACTATTTGGTGATCAAGTGTATTAAGCACACCATTAACAAACCATATTCATGCTCCCCCTTATCTCAAGATTATACAATCAATCAAGGTATTCACTCTATATAGAAATCATGTTGAGTATACAAAGAAAACATTATTGTTACCAGTGTCATTACTATTACCATCTACTATCATCATCATTATTATCTTTATCATTAAGCCACCATTAATGTAACTACCATTTAATATTGCCATTAACAAATAACCATAAGACTTACATCATGCATGCCATTACTACCCTTGTTACCACCATTACTATTATCAGGATTATTACTATCATCATCTACTATTATCTTCATTCCTATGCCATTAAGCAAACTATTATTGTAACTATCACTTAGCATCATCATTAACATTATTATTGCTTCCACTACTAACAAGACATCACCATTATTTACATTATTACCATCAACAACATTATTAACATATTTGCTATCAATAGCACCATTAACGTTATGGTTATCATTACCATTGTCATAGGGCATCACTATCATTAGGTTGTGTATAAGCGTTTACTTCCATAACACTTGAAACCGTCACCAGAGGACCACATACCCTCACTAATACCTCACAACCCTCACCTAAACATCTTCACACGGCTAGGGCATGGGAAGGCAGCAACGCTGCGTTGCACCCAACACTCTGCTCGTGATGCGGTGTCACAAAGGAGGGGTGTCGGGCGTCAGTGCTATCGGGCAATGCCCGTTGCACCACTATCGCCCATCACACACAACACCTGATGTGCTAGGACAACCACAACGCCCGATCAACATGGGCTAACACCCAGCTAACAACCCTACAACGTCCAAGAGAGAGAGATGGAAAGAGAGAGAAGAACTCCTCAAAATGTTCTACTACCTATCCAGGCCTATCGGCCGCTACACACCCAAACTAGGGGCGTGACGCCCGTCACAACCCCATCCTATCGCGCGTCACACTAAGGGATAATGCCCGTCAGGGCTATCGTCCAGCACCTTGTTGCATGTCGTGCAACCCAACTAACTCATCCATCTAGGCCCTGTCGTCCACCAAGATACAAAGGCCTATCATCCAAGAGAAGAACAAGAGCATTGCTCATCTATCGTTCACCAAGGTCACCAACATATCGGCCAACATGACCCTAGTTCACCCTATCGCCCAACACATGGGCAAGGGTATCGACCAACCTCAAGAACACATAATGTCATCCACCAAAGGCATACATATTGTCCATCAAAGGGGATACCATATCGTCCAACTCAAAGACAAAGGTGCCACGCCGTCCAACTCAAAAGGATATCGACCAACACACCAACAAAGAAGGGATATCGTCCAACCCTAGGTCATCATCAACCCCCAACTCAAGGGAGCACAAACCCTAGATCACAAGGTACACTAGAAACCCTAAACCTTAAGGAGATATCAGCCACAAAAGGAAACTCAAGCAAGGTACAATTCTAAGCTACTAATCTATGAACAAGAACAAGAACAAGAGGTAAATAAGTTAGGGTTAGAAGTTATGCAACCCGCCTTAAGCTCCAAGCTCCAAGGAAGAAGATGCACTTCAAGCTCCAAGGGATGTCGTCCAGCAAAGCTGATCCAAGAGAGGGTATCGGCCACCACTGCAACTCCAGGAGAGTGTCTCGACCGACACAAGAAAGAGAGGGAGGAGTGTCGTGCACTCAAGGTGGAGGGGAGTCCAAAAGAGCAAAGGAAGCCAAGGCAAGGGAAAGAGCCACCTATATAGAATGGAAGGGAGGAGAAAACAAGGTAGATCCATGCTAAGTGTCGTCCACCCAAGGGACACTTGTCCTAGGGTTCAAACCAACACATTAGCACACCAAGAGACACTTGTCCAAGATATGAACCAAGTGTCCACCAACCAAGACCAAGCACAAAGGGCGACACATGCATCAGCTCTGCTGGGCGACACACCACCATGTTGGGCGACACAACTCCTCCTTGGGTGACACAAGCTTCACTTGGCTGTCACAAGGCTCAAGAAAGCCCAAACAAGGCACCTCAAGGCCCAAACAAGCTCAACCAAGGCCCAAATAACTCAAGCAACGAGCCCAAGCCTTCCTCTCAACCCTAGAGGAAGCGGAGAGAGAGGGAAACACCTCACAAGATGGAAAACTTGCACCCAAAACCCTAAACTTGGGTTATTTGCAAGTAGCCCCTCAAACTCTCAACAAAGCACAACAAAACCCTAATCACCACCAAAGGTGATTAGCAAGCACCAAAGCACCAAGATCAAGCAAAACAAACAGGGTAAACCCTAAACGCAGGTCAGGGTCCTTACATTTTCATCACCAAGAATACTACCACTCATAAATGATTCAAAGATGGTGTCACAATCATTCTCTCTCCTCTAAATGATACATAGAGTAATTAGGAACACTCTAGGGGTGGTAATTTGCATATCAACCCTACATTTTGGTTAAATTACAACTTCTACCAAAATTGGTGCACAAGGTTTTAGCATTTTTCAAACAAATTCAAACTTGGCATTTAGGATTTCCACAAGGCACCACATAGCATCACTCTCTCTCTCTTATGATGCTAAAACACTTAAAGAATGTTCAATATGTGACATTTTACAATATAACCCCTCATCTTGGCTAGATTGCACTTTGGTCCCAAAACAAAGGAACATTGCTCAAACAACATTCAATCAGGACCAAACTTGAAACATAAGTTTGTTACATGATAACAATGTTGGCTAAATTGGGCATTATTATAATCCCTTTGTTTTGATGATGACAAACATTTCATTCTTGTGGATCTAACGTGCTACTTGAGTGTTGCAGGAATTAGGTGGTTGACAAACAACTTGGAAGATCTATATGCTCAAATTGCTTTAATTCATGATTTTAATCAAATGTAAAAACGTGTACAAGTATATAATGTACAAGTACTTAGATATCATGTAAATCAAGCATTTTGATCTTCCCTAGTCAATCACAACACTTAGATAGGACATCCCCTACAATAGTGTCACAACTGCACACTCATACATACACTTAGTACTTAATTTAAAACATTGAAACATAGTCATTCTCGGTCGAAAAACTTCTCGACTAAGACACTCTCAGTCGACAAACTCTTCGACTGAGATTGACACAAATAGTCGTTAGACACAACAGAAAAAGTAGTTGGGAGTTGGATCAGAACGTTGCTACAGACAATCCCTCAGTCGACAAGTCCTCGACCGACTAGGACTCTCGGTCGATAAATCTTCGACCGAGAATGTCTCTGTCTGCACTTTTCATGATTAATTAACTAGCCATTGTTAAAGCAACTAATGGATACCTAACGGCTCGTTGAGCACTAAGAATCCCCTAGAAAGTGTCTAGAACGTCCTTAAGCATTGATAGGCCATTCCTATAAATAGGACAAGCCTTAGGACACCTAAAACACACTTGTGCAACACTTGAGCATAATACTTGCAATTGGCTATTCATTCTTATGAGCAATTGAGCAACTCCAACATTTGCTAGTCATTTCCATTGCTCTAATTTTGTGTCCTATACGCTAGCATCTCCTACCCACAGCACTTACACTTTCATATACATTGGTTAGGAGATCAAAACGCTTGATATAGGAAATCAAGCCTTGTGCTACAACGGTATTGTAATTTCTATTTTTCCTTCTTGTTCCTTTATATCTTTTGTACTCTCCTTGGTACTCCTAGGGTGGAGGCTGCAGATTGGAGAGGGTTTGACTTCTCAGGTGGAGAAGGGTCTTCTTGGTGGAGAAGGTGGACTTTGGACTACTTCAAGAAGGCCATCTCAATGGGAAGCTACTTCAAGAGGAAGGCTACTTCAAGGGGAGCTTGAGGTTACTTCAAGGAAGGCTGGTTCGAGGTTGGTGAGACTACTTCTAGGTGAAGGCTTTCTGAAGGGTTTGGTGAAAGTGTTGTAATTTTATGTAACATCCTTACGAGGTAATAAAATTAAATACTTTCAAAATCCTGGTTGGGTAAGCAACCGGGTAGTGGATTGACTGCCTTAGTATTTGCTAAGGTTGGAACAACTCTAAATCCTTGTCCCCTTATCCAATCTTTTTGTGGTTGATTGTTTTGGTTAAATTATTATTTAAATATCATAAAACCGTATTCACCCCCCTCTAGGGGTTTTTCAATTGGTATCAGAGCAGGGCTTCAAGGAACCTTAACAAAGTCTTGAAGAATGGGTGACGGGGTACTCAACAACCTCAACCTAGAAGGGACACTTGTGGCTAGACCTCCACCTTTTGATGGCACTAACTACACCTACTGGAAAAGCAGGATGCAATTCTATTTCCAAGGAATTAGCTGGTATCTATGGAGAATGGTATCAAATCCATATGAATTCCCTCAAACAGAGTATGCAACTTGGGATGCTAATACGGTAAGATCAGCCCAAATGAATGCAAAAGTTGTAAGTATACTCTATTGTTCAATTTCCATTGGTGAATTCAATAGAATATCAAATTGTGAAACGGCATATGAAATATGGCATAGACTCTCCATAACTTATGAAGGAACTGTTCAAGTTAAGAACTCTAAAATTGGAATGCTTAAGCAAAAATTTGAACAGTTTCGTATGGAACAAAATGAGTCTATTAGTGAAATGTATGCAAAATTCTCTTCTATTGTGAATGGTTTAAATGCTTTAGGTAAAGTAATTAGTGAAGAAGATCAAGTTTCAAAAATCCTTAGTTCTCTTCCTCCCAAATACAAGCCTAAGGTGACTGCTATTGAAGAAGCAAATGATCTCACCCGACTAAGGATGGAACAACTTATTGGCAACCTAGAAGCACATAAGGAAACTTTAGAAGAGGAAGAAAGACGAGAACGTGAACTTCAACAAGGGAGAAAGAAGGACATTGCATTCAAAGCATCAACCAAAATCAATCATGACACAAGTGAAGATGATAGTGAAGAAGAAACTCTCATTGTAAATGGTAAGCAGTATTAAAGTTTTGAAACTAACAAAACGTCTAGTATTTCTTCTTCCAGGTGCTTTGAATGTGGCAAAAAGGGACACATGAAAGGTGATTGTCCAAAGTTCAAGAAAGGAAACAAATCATCTCACAAAAAGAAAGAAAGAGCATATAAAGCTGCATTGGATGATTCAAGTGATGATAGTTATGATAGAAAAGAAGAAGTAGAATGTCTTATTGCTACAACAAATGAAGAAGAAGAAGAAGAGGTAAGTCTTTTTGATCTGCCAAAAGAAGATCTAATTGCTAGTCTTCAAGATATACATGAGAAATATATTGAGTGCTAGTCTAAATTATGATATTATTGTGAAAGAAAGAGATTCTTTGTTATCTAATCTAGATCAAGATATCAAGAATAAAAAGGATGACATTATGAAGTTACAACAAAAAATGAGTAGCTTGAGTAAAAATAATATTCTTGATAATATCTTAAATAATTCTTATCGTCAAATTGGAAGGAGAGGACTAGGTTATAAGACTAAGGGAAAATATTATCAAAAACCTAGTTGGAGATGAAAACAAGTACTAAAGAATCAGTCCATGTATGTACCCAAGAACAACTGAACTCCTAGAAAGAGAAACGAGATTGACTCTATGAGTTGTCATTATTGCTTGCGTCTTGGACACTACTCTTTTTCATGCCCATACAAGAAAAGGAATGATGATCTAGCTTGGGTTCCTAAAACTTAGAAGTTTGAATTTGAATAGTTGAGATTTGACCTAAACTGATTCTTGATATACAAATGTCATATCTCAACACAATCGAGCTTTAACTTTCATATTCTTGTTTTACTTGGAAACAATTTCTGAAAACAGTTCTGAAATAGTACAGAAACATTCTCGGTCGAGAAATTGTTCGACCGAGAACATGGTCGGTCGAGAAATAGTCGACCGAGCAGGTTACCATTTGAAGTCTACAACAAATCTGATAAAATCTATACAAACAGCAACATTCTCGGTCGAGAAAAATGTCGACCGAGATAAAATTCGGTCGACAAACAGTTCGACCGAATCAAGTTCTGCTGAACCTGTTTTCAATTAATCTAGTTTGCTATCAATTTGTTATTAATGATTGATTTAATATGCAAATCAAGAATAAATCTTGGAGACCATCTTTGAAACAAGACATATTGATATTTTTGCATCATGAATTAAGTTATAACATTATGAATATGAAATCCTTAAACATATTGCAAAAGTGTTATATGAAGACTGATTTTGAACAAACCTTATTCATTGATTGAAAAAGTATATTAAGCACGTTCAGTTACATGGTTTGTCTTAAAATTGAAAACTTATGAACCTGAATGAGATTATTTTGGTTTATTCTCTACATGATTTAGCTTAAAACTGAAAATATGAACCATGATTAGTCTAGTCAAGGAAATTACTATTTTATCATAATCCACATGGGTTTTCCTAAGAATTCCTTGGTCTATCTATATAGGAACCATGTATATTGAATTCTAATTTAAAATAATCATAATCATTATATGCTTTTATCTTGATCATTGCATTGTGGATATGCTTCTACTGTTCTATCATAATTATTGTGCCATGATCATTGTGTTTCATTGGTTTGTCTAAAATAATCTTTTATCCATATATACAAACCATGAATGGATATTATTCTTGATCATTGTGATTCAGATGCCATTTTGCATAAATAGTAAAATTTCATGGCACAAATGCATTTTAATTTGAAAATCTGCAGAAATTGCCTCTTGGTTGAAATCAAATTTGACCAAGGGGCGCTATGGTCGAAGTCAAGGTCGACCTAAAATAAGCTTGACAAAATGCTTATTTTTACATCATTTTACTGCACTTAATCTTAGTATATTGAAAACAAAATGTTTAGTGCATAATTTTTATGATCTAATATTTATTGTGACCTTAGAATCCTTAAAATATCTTGATTATAAGATTAAGGGGGAGCTCACAAAAACTATCTTGACTATAAGATTAAGAAGGAGCTTACAAAATTTTGAGAATGTCATAAAGAAAAGATGAAACATGTTATGACCTTAGTATTTTAATCTTGGTTATGAAAATAAAGGAATATAAATTTCATGAATATGATGTATCTTGTTCTTAATGGAATTCTCTAAACAAATCTGGGCTTAACATCCTGTGCATTTGGTTAAAGGTACTTTTCATGTACTCTACTATAAGCTTAAAAGGTTCTCATGTCATTTTTAGGGCTTAACATCCCTTGCAAAATGGATGAGAAATCAATATGTATCCATCATGAGCTTAAGGGAATCTCATATCATTTTCAGGGCTTAACATCCCGTGTAAAATTGATGAGAAATCAAAATGCATATGCCATAGATCTAAAAGGATCTCATATCATTTCAAGGCTTAACATCCTTTGCAGATGATTGAGAAACAAATTATGGCTAAATTCGACAATAAATGGTTTACATTTATATTAATCCCTATTTTTAAAACTGAATATCTTAGTTAGGGGGAGCATAGCATAAAATTAAGGGGGAGAAATAAAAGTCATACAAAATGACTTTCTTGGATATCTTTTTGAAATGACAAAGGGGGAGAAATAATATAAACTAAAAACATAAAGTAAAATGAGTTTCATAAAACTCGGGCCAGTACACACTTGCAAAACAAGAGAATGGCTACAAAAGGTAAACTTCAGGTATGAAACTAATATGATTTATATTTCCTTATTATATGTTTAGGAAATGTTTGTCATCTTCAAAAAGGGGGAGATTGTTGGCTAAATTGGACATTATTATAGTCCCTTTGTTTCGATGATGACAAACATTTCATTCTTGTGGATCTAATGTGTCACTTGAGTGTTGAAGGAATTAGGTGGATAACAAACAACTTGGAAGATCTATATGCTCAAATTGCTTTAATTCATGATTGTAACCAAATGTAAAAACTTGTACAAGTATATAATGTACAAGTACTTAGATATCATGTAAATCAAGCGTTTTGATCTTCCCTAGTCAATCAAAACACTTAGATAGGTCATCCCCTACAATAGTGTCACAACTGCACACTCATACACACACTTAGTACTTAGTTTAAAACATTGAAACAGAGTCATTCTAGGTCGACAAACTTCTCGACCGAGACACTCTCGGTCGACAAACTATTCGACCGAGAATGACCCAAATAGCCATTAGACACAGCAAACAAAGTAGTTGGGAGTTGGAGTAGAACATTGCTGTAGACAGTCCCTCGGTCGACAAGTCCTCGACCGACTAGGACTCTCGGTCGACAAATCTTCGACTGAGAATGTCTCTGTCTACACTTTTCAGGATTAATTAACTAGTCGTTGTTAAAGCAACTAATGGATACCTAACGGCTAGTTGAGCACTAAGAACCCTCTAGAAAGTGTCTAGAACATCCTTAAGCATTCATAGGCCATTCCTATTAATAGGACAAGCCTTAGGACACCTAAAACACACTTGTGCAACACTTGAGCATAATACTTGCAATTGGCTATTCATTCTTATGAGCAATTGAGCAACTCCAACATTTGCTACTCATTTCCATTTCTCTAATTCCGTGTCCTATAGGCTAGCATCTCCTACCCAAAACACTTACACTTTCATATACATTGGTTAAGAGATCAAAACACTTGATATAGGAAATCAAGCCTTGTGCTACAACCGTATTGTAATTTCTATTTTTCCTTCTTGTTCCTTTATATCTTTTGTACTCTCCTTGGTACTCCTAGGGTTGGAGGTTGTGGATTGGAGAGGGTTTGACTTCTCAGGTGGAGAAGGGTCTTCTCGGTGGAGAAGGTGGACTTTGGACTACTTCAAGAAGGCTGTCTCAGCAGGAAGCTACTTCAAGAGGAAGGCTACTTCAAGGGGAGCTTGAGGTTACTTCAAGGAAGGATGATTTGAGGTTGGTGAGACTACTTCTAGGTGAAGGCTGTCTGAAGGGTTTGGTGAAAGTGTTGTAATTTTATGTAACATCCTTGCGAGATAATAAAATTAAATACTTTCAAAATCCTGGTTGGGTAAGCAACTGGGTAGTGGATTGACTGTCTTAGTATTTGCTAAGGTTGGAACCACTCTAAATCCTTGTCCCCTTGTCCAATTTTTTTGTGGTTGTTTGTTTTGGTTAAATTATTATTAAAATATCATAAAACCCTATTCACCCCCCTCTAGTGGTTTTTCAAACAAAACACCTTAGTGGATTATATTAAAGTTCTAAGCAACTTTATTAGCCAAAACAAATAGGGTTTAACTCATAACCCAGGTCAGGTTCATTACAAATTATAAACCCCTAACAAGGATTTCATACCCAAAATCCCAAGTAAAGGGAGATAGATATTATTCATTCATCATATCATCAAGTCTCTACATAACATCTTAATGTCATGGAGATTCCATAGAACTTTGATCAACACAAAGTTCTTCCACACAGGGTTATCATAGAATTTGTCACGCATGACACATACCCAGCAGTCATATCCATTACAAATTGTGGAGTCAACTCTGTGTCAGGTAACTCTTTTCTTAGTCAAATAAGCATTATACATACCTTATTTAACTTACGTGTCAAACCTCACTGATTTGTCACCTTCTCAACTTATAACTTTATGTGATAAGATTCTTGATCTAGGGAGTCTTCCATACTCCTCACTTATTTTAGCATTTCATCTTCCAAGGAAAGACCAGAGTTACATTATGTCACCTTCTTGGGACTACAAATCTTATCATACATCTGTTGTTCCATTCTAATCTGTTGACACAACAAAAAACTTTCTCATGACTTGTACCAACTATCTTCCTAGTTGTACATTCTCTTGTCATAAGGAAAGGTTACTTACTAAAGAAGAACTTATCTCAGAGGTATCTCTAGATGTTATGTATAGGCTGCCTCAACAGATCTAGATAGATATATTCTAAGGAATTATTTTTAGTTTAACAAGCTTTTTCTCAAAACAATTATACGATTGTTCCTTTGATTAGTACATCCTTATCGATGTCATGTTTATTAATAGCATAAACCCCTAACATATGATGTTCGTACTATAGTATGTAACTAGACTGCTATGAAAGTTGGACCTTATAGATAACCAAACATTAATCATCTTATCAGGAGTCATGTTCTCATTTTCTCATACCATCTGACACTTCTTGGATACTAGAATTCCTTACCTTGGTATCTGTCACATGTGTTGAAAACACATCACATCCTCATCATTTCCCTCTCTCTATTATTAATACCAAAGCCAAACATACAAATGAATCTTTCTTTCATCTTGGGACATTACCTATTACACATATATTTACCTTGCAACCAAAGTCCAATATGAATTGATACTTTTCTAAGTATCCATTAATGGATTATTTCTAATCCATGCACATCAAGTGTCATCAGACTCACTTGATTGCCATGTCCCTGAAAGGAAAGAATACAAAGGAACATATTCCTTTTATCACCCCATCATCACCCAGGGTTGTTTTTCAAAGAGAAGAGATTATCATCTCCTCTAATTATTGCATGAACTTTCAACTATTCATGAGTCATTTACTCTTGTTTCATCCTAGGTTCCTTGCCATCTGCATAGGAATTATAAGGATGATTACATATCATTATTCCTTTCTTTGTTATTGTCTAACATGTTCATGAACATTTTGTGATTTTATCACATTTCCCATTTCCACATCATGGGAAAAAAAAACTTTACTATTCACACAAGCTTTATCATACAAGGATCATCTCCCTTGTTCCCTTTCTCTTATCATGAGGATTATACTTTTTACTTCCTCATACACACAGATTGAGATCATCTCAGATTCCATTTAATGCACTTAGGATGTGATAAAAATATTCATGCCATATTTCCAGTTTCGTTATGCTCACTAGATTGTCTCAAAATGACTACTTTATCAAAGTAATCAGAAAGATAACAATCTAAGAGTTCCATACTTACCTTTTCTTCAACAATTGAATACCTAGCCAGGGCACCCAAATACTGAGATTAGGCAGTATGCACCATATTTTTATGTCATATTCCTAACTTAGACATCATCCTAGTCCTAAGTCCTAGTGTCCCTATAGACTTAGTGAACCTAAAGCTCTGATACCAACTTGTGAGAACCCGTTACACTAAACAAGATTACTCAAAACATAAAACACAATCAATCACTAATTAATCACATAACCAAAAATGTGGGTAAATTAAAACCGATTTCAACATCAACACTCACTCAAAAACATTTGCATAAGAGCCCAACATCTTTCTTGTATCCATACTATGCCAAGAATTTAATACAAATTGTTCTATCATCTTAGCCACAACATATATATACAGGAGAACAATAATCATATATGCCACACAAACAAACATTAATATGCTAACAAAAGTTCGATTAATTTGAAACACCATATACAAACTTTTCCTTCCCGGACCTGAGAGCACATGGACGACTCTAGGACACACTAGACATATAATCAACTTTATCAAAGATTCATTAATATAGCCCCTCTTTTTTGGAACCCTAATGAGGTATAGCTTGTTATACCTAGCTTTAATATAACTAAATGATGATAATTTGGTATTAATAGTCCTTGATTAAATAATACAATCATGGAGTACTCTATTATTGTTGTTGAAACCCTAGTATGCTATAACCCAATGGTTACACCTTAATTTATGTGTGAGTTCATACTTGAGAATAGTATGGAATGTAATGGTGATGCTTCACCTTATGCATGCATGATCCAATGGGGATGTCATGAGTTAGTGTTTGGGTATGAGAGTTGATTAGTAGCATTGATATAATTTATCATGTTGAACCTAACTCTAATGCAAATACATAAATATGAGTATTAATGTTTAACATTCATATATCATAACATGATGGTAGAATAACCTCCTTAACATGATCATAACCTTAATGTGTTCATTGGTGGTTATCATAGAAACATGGTTGATACTTTCTTATGCTAAACAAGTGCATTATGAACATGATGAGTGTTAATCATATCTAGATTCCTTGCATGTTGATGTAATAAAGGAATATTCTTAATGTTAATATAACCCTGCTATGATTGTTTATGAATATCTCCTAGCTCATTAATGCAATATTGTGCTGATCTGGTGTATTATATGTAAGTGATTTTGTTGACCCTTGTTATAAGGCATGGAAAGATAATGATGATCTTGCAGGGAATAGTATGATGGTATTAATGACCTTTGGGCATGGTTGAGCCCTGAATGAGGTGTAATCCTCTTGTGTTGATAAGTGTTGATACCCTCCGATATTGTGAAAAGTATTCATATCTTGTGATAGTATGATGGGCTAGTGTGGTCTCATGAATGGCAAGTGAATAGTACCATGTGATCATGAGATGCGAAATTATGTTTCACACATTTTATATCTTTTGAAGTTGTGATATTTATATGCTTGTTATAAGTGAATTAGGGTTTGTATGTCCACTTGTTTGATGTAGCCTTAATTCACCCTATTGGCATAACTAATCAAGTGAAACTGTAATCATGTAGTGCCCTGTGCCATAGATCCATCTGAGTGTCAGAACTTGCCAGATAGTGAAATGAGTATTCCTAAGGGAAACTCAGAGCGCATACTCATGAGTATGCAGGGTGCTGGTCATCCTGAAATTCAAGTGTTTAGGGAGGATTATTGCGGTCATACATAGCCATCAGTTTGAGAATGGATGTGGTCGTGTCTTGGTGATTATATATTTGATGATATTGGAGGACAATTGTGATTGTACCTCAGATGGTAGGGGTGTGTACCCACCTCTTTTCACTAGTGTCGTGACATGTATTAAGGACGAACTAGGTTGTAGCATCTTGACCTTATGTGTCTCTGTGGCGGACCCGTACTGACCGGGGGACGAGAAGATCTTAGGAGTCTGGCTCTTCCTAGATCTTGTATGGCACTGATTTCGACTTAGCAGTAGTCAGTTGAATTTTGAGTGGTATCCTCAATTTCCTCAGGGCATCATAAAAGATGTAATTCAGCCATATAGCATATCTATTCAGGGTTATACACGATGCTTCACATTGGATGATAACCCTTGTTTGTTTTCTTTACATAAATATGATGCTTAGCACAATTAAGAGATAGTAGATATACTTATGTTGTGGATATGCTTAAGATGGTAGATGCGTATACACAGTAGCCATGATTATGTTGATAACTATATTTCTACTGCTGATTATAATCATGATGCTAGCTATCTCATGTTGTTAGTTATGTTAAGCATGCTAGACATGCCTTTGTAACTAGAGATGCATATAATGCTAATCATGCTTATGCAGATAATTGTTCTTATGTTGTTAGCTCTTTTTATGATGTTGATATGTTCAACCTATTAGATATGATAATGTTGTTAGCTATGCTTATGTGGCTAGACTTATTCATAATGATAGAGATTCTATGTTACTAGACTTGCTCATGATGCTAGATATGCATATGATACTAAATTACTTATATTGTCAACAAGATAAATGATGATAGTCTTGCTAATGATGATAGTTATTATCTGCTCCATGTGTTTTGTTAATCATCAGTGATGATGAGCTTATTTTTTATATCTGATTAAACTGCTTAACTGTTTAATTACTTAAAAATGTTGTAATCAATAATCACTGTTGGAGGTTATATCTCTTACTGGAACATGGGTCTCACCCTTGTGGTTCACCCACATTTTTTTAGGTAATCGGAAGTGACGAAAACAAACATGTGGCAGCAAAGAGGAGCTATAGTAATGAATCTTTGATAAATTTGATTATATGTCTAGTATGTCCTAGAGTCGTCCTTGTACTCTCAGGTCTGGGTAGGAAAAGTTTGTATATGGTGTTTCAAATAAATCAGACTTTTGTTAGCATATTAATGCTTATTTGTGTGGCATATACGATTATTGTTCTCCTATATATATATGTTGTGGATAAGACGATAGAACAATTTGTATTAAATTATTGGCATAGTATGGATACAAGAAAGATGTTGGGCTCTTATGCAAATGTTTTTGAGTGGGTGTTGATGTTGAAATCGGTTTTAATTTACCCATATTTTTGGGTATGTAATTAATTAGTGATTGATTGTGTTTTATGTTTTGAGTAATCTCATTTAGTGTAACGAGTTCTCACAAACCTTCCCAACAAGGGAATAAAAATAGGATTCTCTATCCTAATAGGGTCAAGATGGGAATTCTCAGGGACTCATTCTTCTCTTGCTCGATCCCTTGCACCTTCTCTTAGTGCAACAACATTGCTCTTAGCAATGTGTTCCTCATGTTCTCAAGTCATTTTTAAACTTCACCCTTTCTTCTGCATAAGCAGAAGTCACTATAGGGTATACTGGAGGACACTAGAACAGACTCAACACCTTAATCCTATGTCTCTATAGACTCAACAAACCTTAAGCTCTGATACCAAAACTTGTAACAACCGCCACCAAACTGACAGCCAAATCATTACTAATTATGTGGAATAATCATAAGCAGTGGATTAACAAAAATCACTAAAAATAAAAACCATTTTACAAAGAGATCCATTTCTAGGAAAACTCTTTAAGGAAGAACCAAAACCTTATATACATCATTGTTTACATTGTACATACATTGCACCATCTCTTCTCGAGGATAACATATAACAGTTGCTTTGTCAAAAATATATACTGAAGCAACATAAAACCTCAAGGCATACTAGCCAAAACCTCAGTTTGTTCATAGAACCTTTACGTACTGACTCCAAGGACTTGACAGTACAGAGATGACACAGAGGACTTCTATCTACAAGACACATCAGACAGTATACTCAACCTGAGCTATTATTGTTGTCCCTATTGCTGTCATTGTACCTCTATTGCATGGTCTCTACCTCTTTGTCTGCATTCACCTAAAAATGTTTGTGACCAACGGGATGAGACCCTTGTCCCAGAGAGAGATATAACTCTCCGCCAACAATATTATTATCACATTTAAACAATATAAAACTAGGCAGAGGATTCTTTTACATTAATAATAGGATTTAATCACTATTTAAGCAGAGTAGAGTAATATCATCTTCTGAAGCATTGCAGCTACATATGATTAAATAGTAAATCATCTATTTATTTTATAAGGAATATGAAGAACATGTATAACATCTATCCATTAGGATGTATAAAAGAAATGTAACATCAACCAATAATTTTTGTATTCCATCCTTAAGCAAATACGCTACACGGCTGATTACATTTTATAATCACATGTATACCCTGAGGAGATGAGGTATACCACTCATACTCCAACCGACCACTACGAAGTCCAAATCGATACCATACAAGGTCAATGGAAGATTCATCTCCCATGACCACACTTGTCTCGGTCAGTGCAAGACCACAAGAAGGACATCTTGTGTCAACTGCTAAATAGCTTTCTAGGGTATACTGCCAACTTCTCTATAGAGCTACAACTGTAGCATTCACACTCTTCAAGATTAAGATATTTCAGTTATCTACACATCAATCCTAGCATTCATCATAATAGGGAGATTCATGATACATCCATCTCATCCTTTATAATGAAGGATTGAGATATCTCAATTATCTACACATCAATCCTTCATTAGGGCGTAAGGATATTTACGCCCATCACCCCCGCATATTCAAAAATATGCCCTCCAGGAGATCCCATGGGAAAACCTATTTCACCATTCAGTAGCTACTGACGCTGATGGATCTATTGTCAGGGTGCTACATGATGAGATTTAACTTGATCAATTAAGTGCATTACAATATCTTTTAGCATCAACCAAGTTTCAAACATAAATTATTATAACAGATGCTATAAAGAAAAGTGTAATACATCTATCAAGTACTTTTTGAAATCTTTGGAACACATATAAAATTTGGGATCTCAATCCCTTATATCATTATTGGGAATTCTCATCCCTCAACATTATCATCATTATGATTACTAGGTCTGGGTATTCAAACCCTTAGTTCATCACTGAACATTATTACCACTTATTAGGTAACTAATACCTCTATGTCCTCAGACCAATGTATACATGATATTTATTGCACAAGCATCTCACATGGCTCACAAGGCCCATTAAACTTCTTGTCACCTCTCACTAGGCAACAAATATTCACATGGATCACAAAGCCCATTTAAATATTTATCATTTAAAACATCATAGCTCATACATGGCTATGCTCATCATCTCATGATACCTGCATGGTTAGTATATCATGATAACATCCATATCCGATACATATTAAAATCATACAAAATAAGGATAATACCATTATCCCAATATTAGGGTTAGGGTTTCCCTTTCTTATCGATTAGGATTTCACATACATGTCATCACCCTTCATTAGGGCTAGGGTTTTCCATTATTAAGCGCTCTGTCGCAGCAGGTGCCTCAACTCCAGGAGGCATCACCGCAGCCTTGGCGCCGAAGAGGGAGGAGGGAGAACCCCCTCTGGGGGGAAGGGAGGGGCTTACCTCGGAGATGCCCATCTGTCCATCGCTGAGGCGCCGCCAGGCCTAGGGCACGCGTCGCGTACTTCTCTACACTACTGGACAAGATGAACATGTGTGACATTCATGCTCCATCTTGAGATAGAGTATTAGTATATACAGTTAATGGTTTTTGTTTTATTATATGCTTCAGACTATCTTGTCCTTCACTTTTATTTTATCACATATCACCTAATTATATTTCTCACGTACTCTCTTATCCTATAAAAGACGAGTGCATTGTATTTGTTTCAATCACATAAAATAAAGGTTTTCTTAATCTATAATAATCATACTTGGCTCTAAGTTATGAGTAAGAGAATTTATTCATAGAGGGAAATGGAATACCCTATGTATTTATATATAATATTGGAAATGAAATATGGGAAAGAGGAATATACCTTGTTGATGCCTTATTTAAGGTTGATGTATTGGTATATATGTCCAAAGAGCCAATCATATGATGATTAAAATGACATATCTTATAAGATATTTGATCAATAATAAAGGAAATATTCTAATTTATTTTTCTTAATTAAGTTATGAGATAATGAAATTAGATAATACATGTCTAAAGAATGATATTACTTAATGATGTATGTCTTCAGGTTGACAATATGAACAATGAGTTCATACGAATGTCAAGAGTATATGCATTCTTGTTATGTCCCTAGTCGGATGTTATTGTAGAAGGCTAATAGACAAAATAACAATTAAGACTAAAGTGTGTGTTGGTTGAGGAAAAAATCTCATTAGTCATGATATGTGATATCAAGCCAAGCACATAGATACTTGTTAGAGTATAGCGTATCAGATAGACCCACCTTGAGAGTGACAAATGGAAACCCAGATTGGTAATCAGAGTCATCTCTCACAGTGATGGTGGTGATTGTGGTTATTAGACCTGAAATCACTAAACTCATCACATGACATTTGGTGTGCATTGACGTCATCCACCATGATCCTGAATAAGGGTTTCCATAAAGGTGGTGCTTGGCTGCACTACGACACATGGGATGACTATGAGTGATGTGAATGGGATTTCTCCCTCCTATAGGATTTTGATATCATGGCCACTTGATAAGCAAGACTGAGAAATGCATGGTCATGCTGGTGTGAGTTAATATGTGATATAGAGCTTACACACATCTCGGATAGACTGCTCTAGTTCAAGGAACATAGATTCAACATTGAAGAGGATGGCCATTTTGCACATTGAGGTCAATATGGATATCAGAGACAAAGACTATACAGTCATTATAACACCAACCATAGATTGTAGGTTGAAGTTGTTCTCCAATTATCCAATTGCTTGGTTAGCAATGATATCTTGCTAGATACTAATAATTGCTTGTGGAATCATAATATGATTATGAATATCACTGACAACGTAATTTGGATCCTACGAGGTCACACACATAGGATTTATTGGAATAGGAGTATAAGTGTGGTTGTGATTGGAAATGTTCTTAATCAAATTTAATTACTTAAACATTTAGGAAATATAATATTATAGTATAATGTGAGTTAATTGGTTGATATGTTTAAGCCAGTTAATTTTGATTTAAATTTTTAAGTCGGATGGCTAATCCCAAGTGATTGACTAGAGATTGATGACACAAATTAGTTCATCAATTAATATGATAAATTGGTTAATTAATTGATTCTAGGACATTATTTTAATAGTCCACGAGCAATTCATTTTAAATGCAACAACAACCTTTTGTTTTCCTAGGGGTTTTGGGAAATCTTGCTTCCTTTTCTCTTCTATTTATAGGGGCATGACAGTTGAATTTTAGAAATATGCTCTTGTATGTGAACTCTAGTTGTCAACGACCGTAAGAGAGAGAGAATGAGAGTAAGCACTACACTAGCACATAGCCAAGAAGAAAGCTACTCCTTCCCACTATCTTAGGAAGTGTGATGTGGAGTTCCAGTCCATCTGCATTTTCAATCAAATTAACCATACAAATACTTGTACACATATAAAAAATCTACTAGTAGTTGTTATTATACTAAAACTAAATGAATCTTAGGAGTCATTCCAAGATAACCATATTGCATTAAATCTCTCGTACTCTAAATCATCCATAGTATCTTGTCGTACTTGCTTCACTCTAATGTTGAAAGGGCATGTTGGAAAAATTGTATATCAATGGATCATGGATTCTATCCAAAATCTAGTGGAAAAATATCATCTTTTATTACAACTATATAAAGAGCTATTTCATCTAGATGTACAATAGCATCCACATAAAAATGCCAATTTGTCAATTTAAAATATAATCTTCGCTAGTTTGGAGTGGAAATCATTGTCAACTAGTAAACTACTACTATAATAGATTGAAGTCTAGGTAATAGTTTACCTTATTCATATCATAGTTATATATGTTACTCCTTTTTATTTATTTACTTAAATAGAACATAAATAACTTAAATCCATTAAATTTGTTAGCATTAAACCACAATTTAGATGATAACACATACTAGATTTATTTTCCATCTCATGAGATTATTCTTCCCTTTGTATTTTTGTTTTAAAAAATCTCGACGCTCAAATTTAGTATTCTATTTTAATACATTTTTCAATCTAACATCACTCCAAATATTGTTCCATTTGTAGTTGAACTTGTTTTGTGCATACAAAAAAACATAGATAAGAAAATCTCCCATGTGTATACATGTCATTTAATGTAATTTACATACTTTAAATATCAATATTTTATCATAAAGGTTACCATCCAAAGTGTTTCACAAGAATCCTTTGTTCCTACTACCGCCACTTCCCTACAAACTTGAACACTCATCGTGTCATTCCCCTCTCTTCTATCCATTTTCATCCTCTCATCGACTTATTTTTCTTTGATTTTCACCCCCAGACCTCCCAAACTAAGAAACCACTCTCGTATTTTCTTCCTCATTTAACTCAATCCCAAGAAGAGTAATAACAATTATCCCACAAGTTCAAGGACAATGACAATGAAATAACCCTCTATTGTGCATGTTTTCTATCATATCCAACTTCTTAATTTCTTCCATTCTCATATCCATCCATGTCAACCACCATTTTACTCCTATTCCTACTTTCTTCCTTTACCAACTTCTTATTCCACCTATGTTTCCACCACTGCCACAATAGTCAATGTTGACAACGTTACATCCCCCATGATGTGCGACTACACATCATTCACTAGGTATACCACCATCACCTCATTACTATCCTTCACTTCTCTTCTTTTCCTTCTTTGTATGTTACCCTTTATTGTGAATTGCTGATGTAGATATAGTAGGAACCTCTGCCTACTAGTGGTATGAGATGACATATCCTCCTTTAAAAACCACTATGGTTGCATATCATGATGACTAATCTAACCTAACCACTTTCTCATCAACACATAATTTCCTCTACTTGACTTATGATTAAGCTCCACTAACATCTTATTTTACCTTCACCTCCATATAATCATTCTTGAATCTTCAAAAAACTAGAAAAAATAACCAATGTGGAACCATCTTTTGATATTTCATGGAGTGAGCCCCAAGATCTCTTATTGTCTGTGAGTGACTTTCAAATTTCAGCAATGATGGAGATCTACTTCATGGTTTATTGTGGAATAAACCATCTTGTCTGTGAGGACCAGTCATGTTGACCAAACAAATCAAATATTGGGCAAATCCTTATGCTAAACCAACCTTAATCATGCAACCATAATGGATTTAGTCAAAAATACCATATAAAATAATCCACCATAAGAGATAAATATAGGTGGCATCATAAAAATTCATATAACATCATACAGAAGTTCATGACTACTTATCAGAATCACTCCAAGTGAGGATAATATAGAAAAAAATCTAAAACCTCTTTATCAATCTCGATAATATAGTTGCAAGAACATTCATATATGTAGTGATAAAAAAATTACTCATCGATTCTTGTTCACAACTCATAATCATAACAAAACACCAAGAAAAGAAATATATATATAGGGCCCATATTTATTGCCCACGTGGGTAGCTACCCGCCCACCCTTCCGATCACTTTTTTTCAAAAACAAATTTCACAATTGCAGAGGACCATTTTGTCTAGCTCCCCAAAAAATGTCATCCTAAAATAATATCATTTGCCCCCCCCCCAAAATCAAAAAACCCGTCCTTATATATATCTGCTGTTTATTTTGTACAGAGTTACTCTTTTAGTCGTGTAGTTACTTTCTTATCACCATAGTTACTTTTTTGACAGCAGAGTTACTTTTGTGAAAGCAGAGTTACTTTTGTCGGGTAGCGAAACGCCAGGCTACCTGCTCGGGCAATGAATAAACGGCCATATATATATATATATATATATATATATATATATATATATATATATATATATATATATATATATATATATATATATATATATATATATATATATATATATATATATATATATATATATATATATATATATATATATATATATATATATATATATATATATGGCTGTTTTTTTAATACATGTGCGGGTAGCCTGGATTTCACTACCCGACAGCCAAAAAAGTAACTTTTCTGACCAAAAAAGTAATTCTGTTATAAAAAAAAGTAACTATGTTGTTCAAAAAGTAACTATATTGATCAAAAAGTAACTATGCGACTAAAAAAGTTATCCCATAAAAAATACACAACAGATATATATGTAACCATGTTTTGAAATCTACTGTTACAAACATAACTATATATGCATGAAACTCAACAATTTGCAAGGTAAAGTAACCCTCAACATGTCAAAAGTAACCAACTTAAAAAAAATAGCCGAAATGGGGGGTGGATAGCTACTCGCGTGGGCATTAAAGATGGGCCCTATATATATATATAT